>LZPO01075854.1:896538-908105 GCA_001675575.1 Neotoma lepida | reverse complement strand
CAAATAAAAATGAATCTTTAAAAGATTACTGTAAGGGAGACTGGAGAGAGCACTCACTGGCTGCTCTTCCAGAGGACCTGGGTTCAATTCCCAGCACCCACATGACAGTTTACAACTGTCTGTAACTCCAGTTCCAGGCGATCTGACACCCTCACATAGACATAAATGCAGGCAAAACGCCAATGTCCATAAAATGTAAATAAATTATTAAAGAATTACTATCAGGAGATATGTGTAAGGTATATATGAAACAAAATGAATTTTGTGTTATACTTCAATCTGTCTTTAGACATCTTAGGTACATGAAAATATTCTGAACTGAGATATGAAAAAAAACTATGTTCTGGAATAGTTTTCGTTCTAAGCATTGTAGATAAGGGATACTCCTATCTACACTATATTAATTCTCACCCTCTGTGTTGCTCTTTTTGCTGTTTTGATTGTTTCGTTTTTATTGTGGGTTGCATGTTTTCTAGTTTGATGTATAGTTCATTAGTCACCAACTCTTTGCCAATCTTGTTTCATCTACAATTCCCCTTAATTTGTTTATTGTTTTGGCTTCCTTTGTAGCAGATAGCATGTTATCTGTAGTGTTCCAGTGAAGATGAGAATGCAGTATTTCTTTGACATTCTATTTCCTCTGGGGTGGTGTATTTTTTCACCAGTAGCTGGGACATAATGCTTGTAGTCTGTTTTTATGATGTGAAACAGCCATTGACAGATGGTGAGTTTTTTTATTAGGCATCTTAAAACGAAGATGTCTAATTCTATCATTTTATTGGCGTATATTAATTGTACAAAATAATGGGTTTCATTATATTTCCATTTATGTATACAATTTACTGTGATCACGTTCAACCCCAGTCATTCTCTTGTGTCTTCGTGACCCTTTTATGTTCTAGCCTTTGTAAGACAGAGGGAGAGGGGGAGAGAGAGAGGGAGAGAGAGGGAGAGAGAGAGGGAGAGAAATCTACATTCCTTATCTACTTTTCCTTCTTTATTGGCTGAAATAGTTCAAAATGGAGACATTTTATTTGAGATAGGATCTCAAATTTGCTGTTAGCAGAGGCTGATTCTCCGTCTTCGCTTCCTGAATCCTAGGATTACAATCATGCACTACTATGCCCAGCAGAGACATTTCTTATCTAATATTGGGTTACCCCATGTTTACAAACGAAAGGCAGAAAAAATTTATGTAAAAAATTATTTGCCAATTTTCAGAATCATGGCTGATCATTGTCTAGCTCTGATGGATTAGAAGATTGGAGTTGACTGTTTTGTCATGATCATAAGTATTTAAATGTATCTGGGAAATTTCCATTTTCTTTTTAGGAGATAAAATGTGCTCCTTAGGAATAAGGTGTTTTTAGGATTGGAAATTGACAGATTTTTCTTTTTTTTTATTCTAGTTTGCATTTATGCCGGATTCTCAGTGAAAATAAAAGCCATGACAGTTCGAGTTACAGAGGTATGATTTTCAAAAGTGTCATAGCTATCATTTTCGGCTTTAAAATTACAAATCTCCAATTGATGTTGTGTGTGAAAACCAAAGGTATGAGAGTGCATGTAATAGAAGACCTTACAGTCAGAACTATAACTGTAGTTACAGTATGATTATACATCTTGAATATATACATTGTTTCATCTCCCTGGCTTTTATAATTGAGATTTTGTACATTTGTTTAGATTTCTGTAGTTATCAGTATCAGTCATAAATGTGAGAGAAAGCTATCCTGGGAAGAAAAACTCTTTTGATCATATTTGCACTAGAAAATTTCCATACACACTCCGTTCAGTGCTTTTACTAAAGCTGGTTGTGTTCAGCTGGTGTCTGGGGAGCTTGTTAAAGGCTGTTGTCATGAAAACATAAGCAAAGGAACTGTTTGCTGCAGATCACAAACAGGGTTTATTAAGTAAAATGTTACATAATTAAGCAGAATATAGATTGTACTTTTATGAGATTTTGCTGTTTAACATTCGTTAATTTAAAACTAAGCACAAGGATTTGGCAAAAGACAAGTCAAAATAAAAGCAATTGTGTCTGATTTATAGTGTTTGCATTTGTAGTTTTTATTGAAGACAATCCCACAAAGTTTTTTTCAGTATGAAATCAATATTTTTATAATTAATAGTGTATTTTACCAAAACATATATATGGCATTGTGAATAGATGATTAATCATAGTGGTTTTTCCTATAGAAAAATTTACTTTGGTTTTATAAAAAATTGAATATTACGTTAACTTGAGAGAATATACTTTATTAGAGGGAACATTTGAAGGCTTGAGGGGAAAGTATTTTTAACAAATGAAACAGCAAGTTTTGGTTTCTGTTATTTTAGTAAGCTCTGTTTTAAGACTTAACGTCTCAGCTGGGTTTGGTGACACATTCCTGTAATCCCAGAACTTTTGATGCTGAGATGAGTATTGTGATTTCAAAGCCAGCCTGGATTACAAAGTGAATTCTAGGCCAATCAGAGCTGTATAGTAGAACCCTGTCTTTAAAACAACCAACCAAATAAAAACCAAAACCCAAAACCTTAATGTCTCTAGCATGATACTGACAAATATTAGATTTTTACCTTTTTTATAAAATTGTATAATTGTAAATGTACAGCAAATGTTTCCAGCACTGCAAAAAATTTGTATAATCACTCAGAATGACTTTCAAGGTTTATATGTTTTTGTTTGCCTAAGTTAAGTTGACTGCTGGAAATTTAGGAAAGTCCAAAAGTATTCCTTTATAAAACATTCTGGCACTGGGGAGGCAGAGACAGGAGGATTGAGAGTTTGAAGCCACCCTGGGATACACATTATGAGACCCCCTAAAAAAGAAAATACTCCTAAACCACTAGGTTTCTTAATTGTTTTTTTCTTCTCCATGCTTATTATTTTAAACTTCTTACTTAATTTTGATTTTTATGTGGATAAGAAAATTCTTAAACCTATAAAGTTAATGTGTAGTGCTCTTTCGGTTTTGAAAGAGCATGGATCCTTAACAAGTATATGATTATAGTTCATTTACATTGTTTTGGTTTACACATGGATCCAAAAATAGTTATGACTGTGGCCTTATTGGCTGAATAACCAATGTTCTCCTTCCATTTGCCTGCTTTCTTCTTCAACACACAGACCCATTGGTTGATCTCTGCCAGTAGCTAATCTTTGGTCTAAGGCCCTGTTTGGTCGTGCATGGAAGAAACTGACTTAATACCCTTTCTTTAAGATCTCCTTTGTTTTGTCTTGGATTTAGTATGGGTAGTGTCTCATACATATCCCTTATTATACCTTGGAATTAATTTCATTTCAGGCAGACAATTTCCATTGTACATACTGTTTGTTCCCTTTAAAAGGTATCCCTACTTTTAAGCAATAAAACAATATTTTTGGCTAGATAGATGGCTTGGCAGTTAAGAACTCATACTGCTCTTTTGAAAGAACCTGACATCAAATACTTTGTTTTGTTACTATCCTTAAAACTGCTCTTTCTAAAGTGTTAGCACTAATATGAAGTGTTCACGGATTTTTTTTTCATGTATAAAGGTTGTATGTTTCTCTGCACATTGTGAATATAAGTGTAAAGTTTTCCAACTCTGGCCAGCTTGGTAGTTTTGAGCACCATTGTCTTAGTTAGGATTTCTACTGCTGTAACAAAACTCCATGACTAAAAGTAACTTGTGGAGGAAAGGGTTTATTTCATCTTACAGCTTATCGTTAGTCATTGGGGGAAGTCAGGGCAGGAACTAAAGACAGAAACCTGGAGGCAGAAACTGATATAGAGGCCATGGAGGAGTACTGCTTACTGGCTTCCTCCTCATGGCTTACTTATCTTGCTTGATCACCAGCCCACAGTGAGCTGGGCCTTTCCACATCAGTTATCAATAGTCAATGAAGAAAATGTACCATAGCTTACCCAAGGGCCAGTCTGCTGGGGGGCATTTTCTTAGTTGAGGTTCGCTCTTCCCAAGTGACCCTGTGTGACAAGTTAGCATAAAACTAGCTAGCACAATTGACCCCTTGTCAGTCTGATACACAAACACAACACTGTTTCCTTGTTCATCACCGATATAATGTTAAATATCACAATATAAAATATTCCAACTTTAAAATCTCAGTCTTTAAAAATTCAACACTTTAAAAGTTCAGTCTCTTTAAATCAGCCAAAGTCTCTTTTAGAGTTCAGTCCTCTCTAAAATATCCAAAGTCTTTAAAATATCCATAGCTTTCCAAATATCCACTCCTTTTAAAAACTCCAAAGTCACTTTAAAAATTGAATCTCTTCCCACAGCCAAACAGGCAGAGCTTGGGGAATCCTGTCGAAGAGGGAGGATTTTAAGAGCCAGAGAGGTCAAGGACACCACAAGAAAACCCATAGAATCAACTAACCTGGGCTCATAGGGGCTCACAGACATTGAACCAATAACCAGGGAGCCTGCATGGTTCTGACCTAGGCCCTCTGTGCATAATGTTATAGTTGTGTAGCTTAGTATTCTTGTGGGACTCCAAACAGTGAGAGCAGGGGCTGTCTCTGATACTTTTGCCTGCTTTTGGAACACCTTTTCTCCTACTGGGTTGCTTTGTCCAGCTTTAATATGGGGGGGGGCTAGTCTTATTGCAACTTAATATGCCATATTTGGTTGATATCCCTGGGAGGCCTGCCCTTTTCTGAAGGGAAAAGAGGAGTGATGGGGTGGGGTAAGGGGAGGGACTAGGAGAGGAGGAGGAAGGGGAAACTATGGTTGGGATGTAATATGAAAGAAGAATAAATAAAAAATAAGAAAAGGACTTTCAACTTATGTGTTCCTGTAAAATAAAAAATAAGTTACGTATTTTCTTACTCCAACAAAGAATAACCAGGGCACAATCAAAGCAAAGGAAAGCAAAACCAAAGTTCCACGGTAAATGAAGTTCAATGTTTGACGTCTGGGCCCTACTCATGATCGTCTAGGCACCAAAGGGCCTTGGCAGCAGCACTTCTAGCTCTGCCATCCATATAGCATGTGCTAGTCTCCTCGGTTCAGGCCAGCTCCGCTCCACCACACTGTTCTTGACATTCATCCTATAGTAGTAGCATCTCCAAACTCTTGGGGTCTCCTGCTCTAACTTGGCTGCCCCTTCACCACTAGGCTTTCTTGGATTTTCTTCAGGGACTCTGACCCTGCCACATGGTGCCAAGTGTCCTTCTCTCCATGACCCCTGGGGCTTCTACTTTATTTGTACATTCACCCATGGCCTGTCTTGGTCTCCCATGGTGCCAAGCTTCAGCTGCTTTCCATGACCTCTTTAGTTCTGGGCTTTTCACTGAAACTGAGGTCGGACTTTCACCAGTGGCCTCTTCTGGCCTCTCAGAGTGCTGCTTTTCACAACTCTGTAATGCAGTGGTTCTCAGCGTGTGTGGTTCTATCCCTTTGTGAGTTGAACAACCCTTTCACAATGGTTGCGTATCACATAGCCTGCATATCAAATATTTGCATTATGATTCATAACAGTAGCAAAATTACTGTTACGAAGTAGCAACAAAATAATTTTTTTATTATTAAGAAATTTTCTATTCAATTTACATACCAACCACAGACCCCCCCTATTCCCACCTCCTCCAAGGCAAGGTCTCCCATAGGGAGTCAGCAGAGCCTGGTACACTCAGTTGAGGTAGGTCCAAGCCTCTCCCCCTGCATCAAGGCTGTGCAAGGTGTCCCACCATAGGCACTGGGCGCCAAAAAACCCACTCATGCACCAGGGATGCATCCCGATTCCACTGCCTGGGGGCCCCCTAAACAGTTCAAGCTAAACAACTGTCTCACCTATCCAGAGGGCCTAGTCGAGTACCATGGGGGCTCCACAGCTGTTGGTCCATAGTTCATGCATTTCCACTAGTTTGGCTGGCAATCTCTGTACATTTTCCCATCATGATCTCGATGTCCCTTGCTCATAGAATCCCTCCTCTCCCTCATCGATTGGACTCCTGGAGCTTGGCCCTGCCGCCTGGCCATTGATCTCTGCATCTGTTTCCTTCAGTTACTGGATGAAGGCTCTATGATGACAGGGTATTCACTAATCTGATTACTGGAATAGGCCAGTTCAGGCACCCTCTCCATTATTTCCAGTAGTCTAAGGTGGGGTAATCCTTGTGGATTCCTGGGAACTTCCCTAGCACCCTATTTCTCTCTATGCCCATGATGTCTTCATTTATAATGGTATCTCATTCCTTGCCCTCCCACTCTGTCCCTCCCGTTCCCTTATGTTCTCATCCCCCATCCCTTGCCCTCCATTATCTCCCCTCACCCCCAGTTTGCTCATGTAGATCACATCTATTTCTCCTTCGCTGGGTGATCTATGCGTCTTTCTTAGGTCCTCCTTGTTAGCTAGCTTCTCTGGAGCTGTGGATTGCAGTCTGGTTATCCTTTGCTTCACATCTAGTATCCACTTATGAGTGAATACATACCATGTTTGTCTTTCTGGGTCTGGGTTCCCTCACTCAGGATGATTTTTTCTAGTTCCATCCATTTGCCTATAAATTTCATGATTTCATTGTTTTTTACTGCTGGATAGTAGTCCATTGTGTATATGTGCCACATTTTCTTTATCCATTCTTCAGTTGAGGGGCATCTAGATTGTTTCCAGGTTCTGGCTATTACAAATAATGCTGCTATGGACATAGTTGAGCATGTGTCCTTGTGGTATGATTGAGTATTCCTTGCATATATGCCCAAGAATGGTATAGCTGGGTCTTGAGGAAGATTGATTTCCAGTTTTCTAAGAAACCGCCCTATTGATTTCCAAAGTGGCTGTACAAGATTGCACTCCCACCAACAGTGGAGGAGTGTCCCCCTTGCTCCACATCCTCTCCAACATAAGCTGTCCTCAGTGTTTTTGATCTTAGCCATTCTGACAGGTGTAAGATGGTATTTCAGAGTCATTTGATTTGTATTTCCCTGATGACTAAGGATGTTGAGCAATTCCTTAAATGTCTTTCAGTCATCTGAGATTCTTCTGTTGAGAATTCTCTGTTTAGCTCTGTAGCCCATTTTTTAATTGGATTGTTTGGTTTTTTAATGTCTGATTTCTTGAGTTCTTTATATATTTTGGAGATCAGTCCTCTGTCAGATGTGGGGTTGGTGAAGATCTTTTCCCATTCTTTCGGCTGTCATTTTGTCTTATTGACCATGTCCTTTGCCCCACAAAGCTTCTCAGTTTTAGGAGATCCCATTTATTAATTGGCAACAAAATAGTTTTATGGTTGGAGTCACCACAACATGAGGAACTGTGTTTAAGGGTCACACACAGCATTAGGAAAGTTGAGAACCACTGCTCTAATGTCTACAAAATCAGTACCACCTGGGAAACTCTTAGACATTACCAAGTTCTCTGCTACCATTAGGTACCATCTTGGCCACCTCTGGACCACAGCTTTTGTGTACTGACTGAGGAAACACTTTCCAGAAGATTTTGCCTCACCGATGTTGGCCTCCTCTTAGTCACCACTTATTTCTCTGCTCCAGCTAACAAGCATCAATTTTCCTAGCAAATCAGAGGTTTTACTTTAGTAGTTCTGGTCTATTGCTAATCACAGCTATCTCTTCTACTCCAGCTGACCTACAGATTATTAATACAAAATATCACACAAGCTGGGCGATGGTGGTGCACGCCTTTAATCCCAGCACTTGGGAGGCAGAGGGAGGAGGATCTCTGTGAGTTTGAGGCCAGCCTGGGCTACAGAGCGAGTTCCAGGACAGGCTCCAAAGCTACACAGAGAAATAGTGTCTGGAAACAAACAAACAAATAAAATGACACAAATGGCCTTGGTACAGTCTTTATTTCCCTTTTAAAACACCAAAAGCCAAGCTTCTATCATCTGCATTGTTCTCAACAGTCTTATCATCCAGGCTCTCTGATCTCTGAGCACACAATGGTTTTTCCATCTCAGATTGTAAATGCCACCACAGTCCTGCCCAAAACACATGGTCAAGTCTGTCACAGCAATGCCCCATGATCTGGTACCAATTTCTGTCTTAGTGTTTCTATTCCTGTGATTAAACACCATGAAACACAAACAGCTTGCATTTACCATTACTTTAAATATAGTAAGAGTTCATGATCATTTAAAAATAGTTACTTAGAAAAGTTGTGAATTAGGGACTTTCTTGGCTACTTTGTGGGTTATAATTTGGCTCATTTTTTTTTTATTTCATTTGTTCAGCAAAATGACCTGGGTCGCTTGTTCTCTATTTTAGTCTTCTGTGGTTAAGATAGAATTCACAGAGCTCCAGTGAACAGTATACAACATTCTCTTAAGGGACCAGAGTTAATGATAATCAACTGTTTGGTTCTTCTAAGTGATTGCTTTAAAAAGACATCTGGATAATCTTAAAGGAATAATATTGTATATTTTGTAAGGAATCTTATTAACATAAATGAAAAATATAAAATTGATCTCATTCCTACCATAACAACAAAATTTTTTCTTTGTTTATATAGTGTATTTACTTTTAAACACAATGAAGGCAACATGTTTCTAAGGACAGAATGTTTAAAATAATAAATTCTTCATAAGGAATTGATAATGTTTAGAAAATGAATTAATGGACACATTTCATTGCTAAATAATGTCTTTGTTGGCTAAAAGGAGATAGACAGCACACTTTTGACTTTCTTCCTGTTTTGTGGTTAGTAGTCACACTATGGGAGTTTTTAAAAAGCATTTCTTCTTTCACTTTTTTTTTCTCCTGAAAAAATTTTGATTTTTCCCTAAAAAGGATTATAACTAGGCTTTCTTTTAGTTTCTTTGAGGGTGAAATGGAATAGGACAGGATCTCGTATAGCCAGATTGGCCTGCAACTTGCTGTGTAGATGAGGATGGCTTTAAATTCCTCATTTTTCTGCTTCTGCTTTCTGAGTGAGTGCTGGGACTGTGGACTGGTAATACACTACCATGGTGTCTGTGTCTGTTTGGAGTAAGTTTCCTTTGAGTACTTTTCTCTTTTTTCATCCTGGGGATTGAATTCAGGGGCTCAGAAATGGTAGGGACTCACTCTACCACTTCAGCTGTATCTCTAGTTCCTATACTTTATTTTACATTTATGTTTTTATTTTTTATTCTTATTTTTTTGATAAGGTATGTCATGTAGCCCATGTTTGCCTGGAACTTAATATGTGTGCTGAGGTTGACCTTGAACTGCAGCTCTTTCTGTCTGCCTCTGTCTCTCCCAAGTGCTTCGATTACGAGCTACAAGCTCCTGCCATTATGCCCAGTTTTATGTCATGGAAGAGATGGAACACAGGGCCTCTTGCATGGTGTGCAAGAACTTAACGAACTAAGTTTTGTCAGTAGCCCTCTATTAGTATTTTTTTTGAGATACTTGCTTTTCAATGTTTAATGATTGGAAGGAGAACAAAAATTTAGTATATGGAAATCAAGAAAAAAATGACCCAGAGATGTTCAGTCAACTTCTAACTCCCCACTCCATAAAAGACTTTTTGTTGAGGAAATGGGGCCATGATAATGGCATGGGTTACTTGTAGTTGACAGTTCTCATAAAATTGCCATTTTTGTATGTATATACATATGTATTTTTTTTTTGTTTGAATTCTGATAGAAATTGAAGAGAAAGAAATTAGATTTTTGGAAGGAATTCCCTATCATGTTTACTTACTCCTTAGATTTCATTGTAGCCCTGATACTGAATTGCATATACTCTGAATATGTTTAGACCAATCTGTGAAGGTGGCTGGTGGGGAAATGGTTAATTTTATGTCTTGTTGGGGTACATTTATTTATTCATTTAAAATATTTAAAATATTTCTTAAAACTTTAGGAACATGGAGAAAATGCTTTAAAATGGGTTAGTGGGTCAAGTGTGCTTGTACAAATCTGTAAATCCAGTACCTGGGAGGCTGAGGCAGGAGAGAGAGCTTGTCTAAAATTAAAAACTGCTGGTGATGTAGATTATTGGTAGAGCACTTGCTTAGGACACATTAAGCCCCAGGACTACCAGAAAAGAAAAAGAAGTATTGAAGACAAATCAAAATACTAAATGATGTACGTAGTAGATGCGGGAATATGTGAAGTTTGCAGCCATGCAAAGAATAGTAGAGAATGCTTAACTGCTAGTCATATTACAGTAGAGAAGCGTGGGAGCCCACAGAGCTTTCCTAGTGAGATCTGAGCTTGCTTTACACAGCAGGGCTGCAGTAGGGGATGGCTTGACCACGTGCATGGTCACCAGGTGTCTGGAATGGTCTACACTTGGCTGTCCTGGGGGAAGGTCTTTTGCTCTACGCCTTGGCATTCCTTTAAAAAGCCCTTTAGTAGAGACAGAAGGGGCTGGGTCTGTATGTAAGTGAAAGACAGACCTAGGCCCTCCCGAGGCTATCCTGTGTTTTCTGTCTGTCTCTCTCCTCTATACTTCTATGTACAAATTCCTCATTTCTCCCTGCTCAAGAGTACCCTGGGGGAATAAGAGGGAGCTGGTCTCCTTCAGAGAAGGAATGGTTAACTTTTTCCTAAACTCATTAGTGTTGTTTCTGTAGACATAAAAAGATAAGTTGTTAGAGAGAACTATTATAAATATATGTTTTATTACTGATGTTTATAATAATTGAGAAATAAATAAATAGATTTTCCAGGAGAGTTTGCCTTTCTTGTTACACTGTCTTTACATTTATGTCTTTTATGTTCAACAGATTTTCAACAAGCTCTCTATGAGTTGTCATATCATGTCATTAAAGGAAATTTAAAGCATGAACAAGCATCTAGTGTTCTTAATGACATTAGCGTAAGTATATATATATATTTAAAACAGTAATGGTTGCATATCTCTTCACTTTTGATACAAAGATCTTTGAAATACATAACATGTATTTTGTCAAAATAATAGTTGTTTTAAGGTAATATTGGTAAGCCAATCTTGCTATGCAGAAATTGATATTTTAGTCTTTCTGTCTGGTTGTAAGGAAGAAAAGGTTATACAAACTGGGTGAGCAAAACAGAAATACTGTAATGAAGTCAAAGCGTTCTTAATTCATCTTTTGACTCTAAAAATCGTTTAAGTATTTTCAAATAATGTTGTTTTGGGTAATTATGATTAAAATTTTTTTAAAATTAAGGATTAAATTATTTCAAATTGTGGTTGCATAGCTCTGACATTCATTTGTTTGTATCTGCTTCCTACTTATTTTTAGAAAATAACAGCTAGAGTTTTTAGACCTTTAAATGGCTAATTCAATTTCACTTACATACATTTATTGGAGAATTTAGGCTAGATTTAGAGCAGATACTTTCAATGTAGATTCAGTGTAGATTGCTAATGAATCATATCATTGGTGGTTTGATAATTTAAACTGGAAAATGAACTGCTAATTGTTAAGAGTGTTTATTGTAAACTCATAATTTCAAGTGGTGTGGTATTCTGTTGTTAGGCTGATTTTTAGATTTGTGTAAGTTATTTGTTCAGCTTGTTTAATAAGTCTTGAGGTGATATTGGGGAGTTTGTGGTCTCATTGTGAATTTTCTATAAGTTTATGCTTCTGTAGTCAAATATATTCTATTGGAGAGTGGAATCTACTTCATATG
>LZPO01075854.1:885484-896473 GCA_001675575.1 Neotoma lepida | reverse complement strand
CTCCACCCCAGGTACATTTGAGCAGTAGGAATTTTAATATCTATTTCTCTTAAATCCTGAAACTGTCTCCAGGTGTTAAGAGTAACATTAATTCAAATTGAAGTGGTATATTTCTTTGACAATTAATGTTCTGTGTTGGAAAAACTCTTGTGGCTTTCTACTTCTGGTCTTCAATTAACCTGAGGATTTGCGTTCATAGCCCTTGAAAAACTGATAGACCGCTAAGATCATTTCATTTGGAAAAGTGGGAGTTGATAGAGTTTTAGTCTGTTTGTACAATTTGATTGTAATTGTTTTTCCATTCATGAAAATAGTCTAAACTTTTTGTATGCTTGGTCCTTAGTTAGTGTCTCCTTTATTTTGATTACTTGATTATATCTATGTGCTTCTACACTGCGTTGCCTTTGTCTTGGCTTTTCCATAGTCTCATACATTTGTCCAGTATCTTAGCCACAGAAATGGATTTATGTGACTAACAACTGCTGGCTTTTTTTCTTTAGAATTTTCTTTCTTACAATCTCTGAAAATAGATGAATTTTAGGGTTGCTATAGTGCCAGAAAACCACTAACTGCAGTAACTGAACTATGTTCCTTACTAATGGGAAATAGCTCTAAAATTGATCATGGGAGTAGCAAGTCAAGAGATAAATGTGGAGTAATGCTGGTGCTTTTGTCCAGAAACAGGATTTGGGGTCTTTTTCCAAAAGCTATAAACAAGAGGGAATAAAGAAAAAAAGGTTGATAATTATTTCATCTTCAGAGAATTTTGAATTGTGAAGTAATTGCTTTTAATTGATGTAATTTTTGATCTTCTGATACTATAATTTTTGCATGGATCAGACTTGAGTATAATATAATAAATAATTTTTTGAGACAGGGTTTCTCTGTGTAGCTTTGGAGCCTGTCCTGGAGCTTGCTCTGTAGACCAGGTTGGTCTTGAACTCACAAAGATCCACCTGCCTCTGCCTCCCGAGTGCTGAGATTAAAGGTGTGCGCCACCACCACCTGGCTGTGGGTATAATATATAAAGTTTTGGATGAAAATGTATAATTATTGATGGTCTTTATGTAGATGCATGTGAAGTATTCTACATTTTAGTACTTTTCTGAGGTGCTTCTTTAGGTTACTGCCTTTTTATTAGCTATTCTGTGGTTGAAATTTAAATAGGTGATTCTTCTTCTTCTTTTTTTTGGTGGTATTTGAGACCGGGTCTCACTATGTAGCCCTGGTTAGCTTGGGACATGTAGACCATGCTGATGTTGAAATCACAGAATGTTGGAGTTTAGTTGACTTATAGTTGATTGATGACCATTATTCTGAAATAATACATGTTCTGTGTGCTGTTCTAGAATTAATTGTAAATCTATTTTTTAATTTAGGAATTTCGTGAGGATATGCCTTCTATTCTTGCTGATGTATTCTGCATATTAGGTAGGTTTTAAGCCTTTTATTTCAATGTAACGTGTACTTGTAACTTTATGTTAAATGTTTTTCTTTCATGGTTTTACAAATGTTCAAATGTTTCTGCAAATCTTCAGTATTTTTTAACTTTATACGGAGTATAGTTTTATAAATCAAATGTCATTACAATTAATTTATAAAGTAGCTTTATAGTATAATTTTTGAGTGTTTGACAATGTATATTTATATAAATTTGAGCTAAATGAGCTAATTTCAAGTAAGTAAAATATTCTGACATTTGTCTGAGTTTCTGCAATTTTAGTAATGACATAATGTCATTCAATGAGATTTCTCTGAATCTCTAACTTAAGATACTGTGAAGATATTACTTTGCTGTTGTACCCTTTTGATTCTTAATTTTAAAATGAGTAAGATTAGTCAAAATAGTTAAAACTACTTTTGTTTTGCGAGTAAGAAATCTGTTTTGTATTTGCCCAAAAGAAAAAAGGTGTATTTCTTTGATTTATGATTAAAGGTAGTGTCCCTCCAAGGAACATACGGATTTATAAATAATGTGTTTTACAAATTTATATGTCTAATTTTAGCTATTGATTAAAATAACTGAGCATGGCTTCCCCATCAGTTTTGTGCTTTCTGTAGCTTTGAATACTAACAGATAACATTGCTAGACTTATATTACCTTTAAAATAAGACTTATCCTCCGAGAATTTGTCAAGTTGGAAAGAGTTATTTTAGCTCATTACTCTCTCTCTCTTGGTTTTTCAAGACAGAGTTTCTCTTTGTAGCTCTGGCTGTCCTGGAATTCACTCTGTAGAATAGGCTGGCCTCGAACTCACAGAGATCCACCTGCCTTTGCCTCCCGAGTGCTGGGATTAAAGGTGTGCGCCACCACTTGCCCAGCTAGCTCATTACTCTTAATTCCTAGGATTAGATGAGTTACTTAAATGGCTTACTGAGTATCTAAGATTTGGTCTTAGCTAATATGAATGCCTGTGTATGAGTTTTGAGAGTGTTTCCGATTTCAGAACAGTGGCAATATTGGGGACAGGTCAAAATACATGTGAGTGATAAATGGGAAAAACAGACCATTGATGAGTTGACCATGTGTCCTAGTTTTTTCCACTCTTGGCATAATTATTAACAGTACTATCTTTCATTCTAAACTGTCCTGGTTTTAATGATAAAGTACATCTTTATGGTATTTGATTGATTTATACAAAATGAAAAAAGGAACTTAATATTTGAAATTGATACTAACAAATTTAGCACTGAACAAGTTCCAATTTAAAAACAATTTATTTTTTCCATAAATTTTATATACAGGAAACCAGTTTATAGGAGACATTTTGTGAAAGCTGTTGTTTCTTAATAGTATTGGGAATATATTTTGTCTTTAGTAATCATCAGTTATTAGCCTCTTCATTCTATTAGTTTTTCTTCAATTGACTTATTTTGTTAAAATGTAGCTTTCCTTCATAGTTTAAACATATGAATTATTTCTACAGGTCATTGCCTTTTACTGTTAACATAGATTCATGATAATGATACTTGGTTACTTTGGAGGAAATTTCTTCCATACTATCCAACCCATTTTTACAGGCAAGATTAGAATACCATACTCATATAAAAGTATCCTTCACCTGTCCTCTTATACACACTTAATTTTGGCAGGAGAAAAAAATTGGTACAAGAGTGACTCCAGAACAAGAAGGGGAATTATGATTAAGAATGTGATCTATTATTAAAATATGGAGTTTATCTTCTTGGCAAAAATAGCCATTTGGGAAAGAAACTGTTCTTGCCTGGACTGCTAAAAAAAATGTTGTATCAACTAGACATGCAGGACCCATAGGAAGGTGACCACTAAACTTAACAAGATAAGATGGTCCTTCCGGTTCCTGCGTCATAGAGGAAACTGCCAGACATTCTACAGGACACAGGAAAAAATGACTAAACTCTGGGCCTATTGGCTAAAGATGGACGCCCCAGTGATACAGAGGAACTTCGGGTGACTGTCTAAGCAGACAACTGTCTCTCTCATTCTAGATTTTTGAAAGTTGCTTACAATGCTCTTCCTGTTTACTTAGATAATATTATGTCCTTCTGAGGTCTTTGATGTAGTTAGACTAGATAGTTATAATTGTAGTTTTTCTTAGTTATAATAAAAGATAAATTAGATATAAAACTTTAGACTCACAATAGAGGATAGATAAAATGTTTTCTTTAATTTTGCCAAATACAAATAGATATTGTAACTGTAATTCTTGCTAGATAACTGTTTTGTTTTATGTAATTTTACTATGTTAAAGTTAAAACCTTCCTTTTAAATAGAAAGGGGAAATGATGGGGATGTTGTTCTGTATGCTGTGAATATGTGTTGCTCTGATTGGTTGATAAATAAAGCTGTTTGGCCAATGGTGAGGCAGAATAAGGTTAGGTAGGACATTTTAACTAGGGAGAGGGAAAAAGAAAGCAGAGCTGAGCAGACGACATCCCACAGTCCAGAGAGTAGCATGTAATGGCACACAGGTAAAGCCACGAAACACGTGGTGACATAGATTTATAAAAATGGATTAATTTAAGATGTAAGAGCTAGCTAGCGAAAACTCTGCCACGGCCATAGTTTAAAAATAAAAAAAAAGAATGTGATCTAGTCTGCTGGCAAGATGGTTCAGTGGTCAAGAGCATGTGTTGCTCTTGCAGAGAACACAGGTTCAGTTCCTGGCATCCACATGGCAGCTCACCATCCTTAGTTCCAGTTGTACGGAATCTTACTTATTGCTTCCATAGGTACCAAACCTGAATGTAGTTCCTATACATCCCTGTAGGGAAAACTCACACACATAAAATTAATAAATTCATCTTAATGAAGGTTATGTCTAATAATGATGATGATACTAACAACATTAATTGTGTATAGTTGCTATTTTTGTAACACCTTTCAGGTTTTAGGCACCATGTTAAAACTTTTCATTTTAATCTTAGTCTTTGTAACAACTTCTGTATGAAAGGTATGCAGATTGGGAAAATGAGGTTTAGTGAGATGGTCATTTTTTTCAAGGCAATGCAGCTAGTAAGGCAGCATTTAAACCTAGGTCCCTTTGGCTGCAGAGCCCATGGTCTTTTTACTATATCATGTTGATTTTTAATGTGTTAAGTGTAATAAGACAGAATATTCTTATACTTTCCAGATTAAGAGAACTTTAAAAGAGACTAATCACACGAGGGTGAGGGAGCCTGAGAGCTGTAGTAACTTGAGAGGCTGACCCTGAAGTAACATGGTACACTGATGAGACTTCGGAGGTGGGCCAGTTGATTGGTGATACAGAAGGCAAGTTGGAGGATGCTAAGGGCTTTTTAGAAAAAGAACTTACCAAGTGCTAATTTAGGATACATGAGTGAGGTATGATAAATGAGCTTATCTGAATAGTATTTTGAGTTAGAACAAAAATAATAAAATAACAAAAGTATGATTAGGATAACAGTACTAAACTGAGTGTTGAGACAGGTTAACTGAACAGATTTACTGAGGTCCTGTTCAGTATTACTATCATAGTCAAAAGCTGAGAGAATAGTACCTTAAGAGTTCAGGTAGCTAAGAGAACTTGAACACTGCATGCCTGATATTAAGGACCTTAGCAGTGTATCTCAACGACTTTCAGAGCTCTGTGACAACTGGGAACCCCGGGAAAAAAATTAATGAGATGCACATCAATTATGTCTTGGAGAAAACACCATTAAAAATTGAGATTGGCTGGGCTTTAGGGCACACACTTCTAGTCCTAGCACTCTGGAGGCAGAGGTAGGTGGATCTCTGAACTTGAGGTCAGCCTGGTCTACAGAGTTCCAAAATTGCCAGAGCAGCATAGTGAGACCCTGTCTCAGAAAAAAAGTTGAGATTATACTATAAGTTAAATTGCACAAATCATACCTTAAATTTTCCTTGTGTTATTTTTTCCTTTGTGGTTTGGGGGATAGAACCCAGGACCTCACAGATGCTAGGCAAGTTCTCCTACCACTAAGCTGCACCCATGCCCCTTAAAATTTCTTTAATGTGCTTGTGTTAACTTTGTGCTACAGTGGCTAGGATATGGGCAAATGGCAGTTGTCTGAGTAGGAAGAGTGAAAGGCCAGGAAAATCTTTGATGATAAGTGTTTGATGATAAATCTCCTTCTCTTTTGATTCTTGGTGTTGACAGTAGAAAGTAAACTGAAGCAAAAATATAATAAGGTGTCTGTTATTTAGGAAGACCCACTTAGAGGTTAATAGTTATTATTTCACTGAGACTGGTGCCTTTTATTGTACTTTCTAAATTACCAGTTGACTTTAAAAATCCGTTAGCCTGTAATTCTAAACACTTGGGAGGTAGAAACAAGAGAATCAGAAATTTAAGGTCATCTTGGCTCTCTAGTGAGTTTAGGGTCAGTCTCAGCTTCAAGAGTCCCTGTCTCAGAAAGTAAAATAGTTTATAATCAGTTAAAGCAACAATTCCGAAATCAGCCTTTGTATAATTCTGCTAATGCTATTTGAAATTTTTGATGTCTGGCATTTTGCATTAATTGTTTTATTTCTTCCACACCTCAGATCTAAACTTGGATAAATTTTCTGAACAATTCACTAAAACTGAAGGAAGTCTTTTTTAAATATTTCATAGGAAGAAAATGCAAATATTGAGTACATTTTTATTTAGTGACTAGAATTGTTCAAAATACTATTTTAAATATACCTTTAATACTGACTTTTCATAGACTTGACATTAGACTTCTCAACTTCATTGGTAAGTTACTTTTTAGGGTTAGAAAATATTTTTGTCCCAGCATTGGGGAAAGTGAGAAAAGAGAATTTTGCTGTGACTTGAAGATCAGCCTGAAGTTCATTGAAGGCAAGTCTGTGCTACATAATGAGACATTTTCATAAAAACGAAAACAAAAAACCAAACCAAGGCTGAGAGAATGGCTTAGTGGATAAAGCACTTGCTACAAACATGAGGATCAGAGCTTGGATCCTCAGCACCCACAACAATGCAGAGTAAGGCCAGGGGTGGTGGTATAAGCCTCTAGTCCCAGCACTAGGGAGGTAGAGGCAGGTGGATCTTTGAGTTTGAGGCCACCTGGTGTTATTTAGTGAGGGAGGCCTTGTCTTTAAAAAAGGGGAAGGGTGCACTATGGTGGCTTGCTTGTAATCCCAGTTCATGGGAGGCCCAGACAAGGGATCTCTTGGGCAAGCTGGCTAGTTAGATGAGCCAAATTTCAAACTCTGGGTTCAGTGAGAGACCCTGCCTCAATAAAATGAAGAGCAATTGAGGAAGACACCCAACACCATCCTCTGGCCTCCATACACACCATTGTTAATAAGTATGCATACTGCATATACATACTCACTCAGAAGGGGTTGCCACCAAACCAACTGAACAACAAAATAGATTTTTTTCCTTCTCGCTCTCTCGCTCTCTTGCTCTCTCACTCTCTGGCTCTCTCGATGTTGTTACAACACAGCATCTTACTCTTTAGTCCAGGCTGGTCTTGAACTCACCATCCTTCTGCTTCAGCCTTCTGAAGGCTAAGATTACTGTTGTGTATCAGCAAGCCCAGCTGAATTAGAAGATTTTTTTGTTGTTACCCAGTTCAACTTGACCATTAAAGAATGAGTCTCTGTCTTAGAACCTCTGACAAGTATTCATTTAAACTTCCTTGGAAGTTTTTCCTTTTTGAGAATAGTATCTTTATTTCTGAATTTTTGTTTTCAGTGTTCTGTGATACAGACTTATTATTTTATGGATATATATTATAGGTAACAGGGTCAGTTATCAGTATTAAGAGAAATTAAAGTGTTTATGTATATATGAAAGACATATTAGTACAGTTTATAATTTTTCCAGATTCAGAAAGAGGTATTTTATTTTTAATCAATTATATTTTTTGAGACAAGGTATTTCTATATAGTCTGGGCTGACCTGGAGATTACAGTGTAGACCAGGCTGGCCTTGAACTTGGGATCCTTATGGCTCTGGCTTTTGGGTGCTGAAATTACAGGTGTGTACCACCATGCCTGGCCTGGAAAGAGGCATTTTAAAATAAGTTTTAAAGATGATGAATCTTTTAGTAGTAGAGAGTATAGAAAAATGAAACTTGTATCTCTTTTCTTCTGTCATTATAGATATTGAGACAAATTGTTTAGAAGAAAAAAGCAAGAGAGACTATTTTACACAATTGGTATTAGCATGTTTGGTAAGTTTTTAAATACACTTTCCCCTTCTAAATTTTGCATTGAATAAATATAATGACAGTTAATCATGTTAAATGGAGGAAGATAGTGACATTCAGTTGACTTCATGATAAGGTGAGATTTAGATCTTGAAATGGATGTTTTGTGAAATTAGTTATGCAATTGCTGTGAAATAATCATATTTCTAAATTACTTAATCTATACATATAAAAAACCCTCTGTGATACTTCTGACCTAGTGAGTTCCTAATATAGAAAAAGGTAAGCAACTGTATAGTAAGTAGTTCTTGAACTGAATTCTTCATAAACTCTTTATTAGGCAGGGACAAAAAGATGGAGGTAATTTAAAAAAATAAGTACAAGTTGGGCTGTGGATATGGCTTAGTTGATAAAATGCTTGCCTACCATGCGTGAAACCCTCGGATCTGTCCCTGATATCCTATAAACTGGGCATGGTGACACATGCTTGTAGTCTCAGCACTTGGGAGGTGGAGGCAGGAGGAGCAGAAGTTCAAGATCATCCTCAGCTACATAGTGAGTTCAAAGGCAGCCTGGGATACATGAGACACTGTCTTTAAACAGACAACAACACCCCCCACCCCCAAATAGAAGTCATAATTGTCTAGTGAGCCACTTTATGTTCATAAAGTTAGAACCAAGGAAAAATACCATGACTGGGACTTAGAAGAATGTTCTTGTTTTTGTTATATTATAGTTTGACTTGCTGTAGAAAATATAGAATATGGTGAAGTACTGTATTAGGTGAAAATTGAGTTAAGACAGGCTCAATGTAATGAAAATTCAATCTGTAGTTCTTACTCTATAAGCTGTGTATAGCAAGCGTAGTTTTAAAGTAATTTTTGAAAGAGCTATGTATTTTATATTTCAGTATTTGGAAAGTCATTTTGTTGAATTGAAATTCTAGGCTTTATAAATCGATAATGTAATTTTGTGTTCTTACATTGGAAAGAGTATTTTGAATATATTTAAGATTGTGGGTGCATAGTTGGAATGCTAAAGTATAAATGGTCTTTAATATTTTTTAATACAGTATTTAGTTTCAGACACAGTTTTGAAGGAACGTTTGGACCCAGAAACTTTGGAGTCATTAGGGCTAATCAAACAGTCACAGCAGTTCAACCAAAAGTCAGTTAAAATCAAGACGAAACTCTTGTAAGTATATGTGACTTTTGTTACAGATTAAGTAGCTGAATGTTTATTTCTCATTTTTAATAGTAGCAGTTTCTAAAGGCCCTTTGAAGGCTATTTATGTATTTGTTTGTGGTTAGTATTTTTTTCCTTCTAAAACACTTAAATTACTGAGTTTTCAGTGAGCTGTTCCTGTGTTAACTTTGTCCATATTTGAGTCTTAGATAACATTCAATTCTTCTTAAGAAGACTTATTTTAAATGATGTGTTTGTATATATGTGGGTATGCTCAGGTGCCCTCAGAGACCAGAGGTGTTGAATTCGCCCTGGAGCTGAAGTTATAGGGAAGTTGTGAGCTGCCTGGGAATAGGTGCTGGAAATTGAACTTGAGTTCTCTGGATGGGCAGTGAGTGCTTGTAAACTGCTCAGCCACCTCTCCAGACCCATATGTTTTTGTTATTAGCATTAAATATTTTACAATCATGGCTATATTCAGAGCATATTCATAATCGGTGGTGGAAATATTGATATGTTGGTGTGTTCCCTTATTAACTAATACTGCTTTTTATATTAAAAGATACATAAAAAGTTAAACTGTAATACCCATTCTCATGATTGTTTTAAGTTAGTGATATTCATGGAGAGTAGACTACATTGTGTAAGTTTGATAATTGAAATTAATTTTATCTTTTTAATGATATTTCTGGTTTCAGTTATAAGCAGCAAAAATTCAATTTATTAAGAGAAGAGAATGAAGGTTATGCCAAGCTGATTGCTGAATTGGGGCAAGATTTATCTGGAAATATTACTAGTGATTTAATATTAGAAAATATCAAGTCTTTAATAGGTAAGCCATACATGTGTTTATATACTATGTACTATTAAGATAAGCTTTATTTTTAATTTTTGGAAGATACCATTGAAACAAAATGAATCATCCTCAGGTATATAGTGAGTTTGAGGCAAGCCCAGACAACAGGAGATCCTTTCTCAAGAAACAAAACAAAGAAAAAAACCCCCAAACCTGGAATTATATAACTTTTACTTTTAGTATTTTATGGCATTTATGAAATTTATCATGATCTTCATGAAAAATGTTTTTGTCATTGTTACCTGTGTGTATATTAGTTCCCATGTTCTTTCTAACACTTCTGTTAATTTTAACTATTTCTCAGACATTTTTATGGAGAGTAGAAAATAAATAAGAAAACTTTAATAAATGTTTGGAGAGACCTCTTGAAACCTGGTGATATATAGTTCTTTTTCACTTGGTTTTACAAATTACAATTTATGAGGGACTGAAACACATTTTATCTTTATTTCTGAAAGTAGCAGGATATTGCAAGAATATAGCAGAAAAACGTTCTCCTTAGTTTTAAAATAGCATTTATGTCACTTTACTTTTATACTGGGCATTTGAAGAAAGTAGCTGACGTTTATAGACAGGAGGAATGAATAGGATAATCTTGGCTTTCTAAGTTTGGCAAGAATTCCTCGTATTATTTGTTAGGTAGTCTTCTATCTAGTAAATATTTTGAAGTTGTGCAAAATCATGTTTGGCGGTTCCCAGGAGGAATATTATTTCCTGCCTCGTTGGTTATAACTTAGCTGCCATTTACCTTCAGCTTGTTTTTTTATCTGTTTGTTTTTTGGAGTTTATATCTGAGTAAGAATACAAGGTGGCTGAGTCCTTATTCCTTTCTTCTATTGCTTTCTGTAGGCATTTAAATAAAGCTGTATTTATTTCAGTCTTCTTTATTCTTTGGCTTGGCTTTTGGTGACTCCAAGTATATAAGCTAAGGCTACATTCAGTTTAAATTTACCTTTTTCTTTGAAGGCAGGTTCTGGTAGATGATCTAGTTTTTTTCTACTTCTGTCCTATGGTGGTTGAATATCAGATGAGTGAGCCTCTAGCCCTGAAGGACTCTTGCTGTCTTCTGTTGCCTTGACTGTGTAGTGACCTGTTTTTAAAACTCCTCTAGTACAGGTTTCTTTTCTTTCTAGAGTAGGCTGCATTTTTCCTGAAGATTCCCCCTTCCCCCCCTTTTCTCTGGCTTGGGAAGCTTGTCAGTACTGCCATACTGTACTTTTTTCTCTTCCTTGTACTGTGTCATGTCCTTACTTAAGATAGCATTCCCTCCCTCTTAAGATCTTGTGTTATGGAAACCCTTCCAGTATTTGCTTTCACTTTAT
>LZPO01075854.1:863827-875035 GCA_001675575.1 Neotoma lepida | reverse complement strand
TCCTTGCCTCAAACTCACAGAGATCTGCCTGCCTCTACCTCCTGAGTGCTGGGATTAAAGGCATGCGCTCTCAACGCCCAGTGAGAGTCTGCTCTTAATATAGGAAAATAGGTCCAAGTATTTCATTAGCATTTAAAAGGCATCTTGATCGTTTTATATTTGATCAAGAAACCAACTGCTGAAATGGAAAAGTAGAGAAAATTTGATTTGGTACATGATTAATTAAAATATAGCTTGCATGTTTGGAGTGTGTACCTTTCAGATCATATCACAGTGAAGATTAAGATTGATGACCTTTTGAGTAACATCAAGTTAGTTAATTTTAGAATTAAAAAAGTTTTACATGAACATATTGTTAGTGATGTAACTAGTGTATAACTGGAAGTGTTTTACAATATTTGAATAAGACTTTTTGAATATTTTAAAATATATATTTAATGTACATTTTTTAAGTATAAGAAATATTTGATGTTTGAAACAACATGTTATTGTAAGAAATACCTCACATACTGCTCTGTGTGACAATATTCCGTTCTTGCTATTGCCAGAGCTATCTTGTTATTGTGAGAACTTAATCTTAGGGCTGCTGATGGGAAGGGAATTGTCAGAGATTTTAAACAATTTATGGTCTGTAAAGGAAAGTAAGGAAAGCTGTGAAAACCAAGTCTTATTTAAGGGATATAACCATGGGTGTAGGCTCTTAGGAATGTGTAGTCAACCTGTATATTGGTTCCTCCCCTAATTCCACGCTCTTTCCCATCACTACCTGAAGGCATTAACTCCCTCTTTTCACAATCCACATATTGACAAAATCATTTAAAGGGGAAGGACAGGGATATATAGGTTCAAGAAATTTTTTATCCTATTGGAGCTAAACTGGATGGTAATTAATTCAAACTAACTTATTCCCAAGTATAAAATGTTAATTGTAATACCCAAAGTAATCACTAAGAAACAGAAAAGGACAATAAAGAAGTCAAAATGGCACACAAAAGAAGCTAGTGATGTAGGAAATGCAGAATGAAAATCAACTAGCAAAATGCTCAAAAAGCCTGTCCTTACTACTAATTATTTTAACTGTAAAATCAAATTCTTTAATTAAAAGGCAGATTTTGGCAGAGTTCATTGAAAAAGCATATATACACACTGTATGTGTATATATATATATATATATATATATATGCTTTTCGTGTGTATATATATTCTATATTACTTGTACATTTGAATAGTTTTCTTTTACCTAGCACATGCCATATACCATATGTATGTGTATACACACACACACATATATGTATATATATGTATATATATATGTGTGTGTGTGTGTGTGACCCAGGTATATGCTATGTAAAAGAAAACTGTTCAAAGGTACAAATAATTTGAAAATAACAGAATAGAAGCAGATATTATATTTGCATATACGAGAAAGCTGTGGTGCCTGTATCAACAATAGGGTAGAATTCTGGTTGGAAATTGTTATGAAATGATGATGGACAGCTTGTAAAACTGACGTTTTTATATACTTTATATAATTTATAACAGTTATAAACACAAATGTGACAAGCAACATAGCCCCTAAATTTATGAAGCAGAGCGAGCAGTTTATGTTTGACCTAAGAGTATAGAACTTCTTGAGGTGCCTTGTCTAGAATAGAATTAAGGGTATTCAGGAAGCTCAGAAGAAGTTGGCCTTCTAAGTTAAATAAGCCTTTGTGAGTTTGCTCTTAACCAGCTATTGCCAGTAGACTAGTGTGAAATTTCTCCTGTGATAATCCTGCTCTTATCTATGACCAAATTAACCAAACATGCTGGGAATGATGGGGCTCACCTGTAATCCAAGTACTTGGGAGGCTGATGGAAGAACATAATGAGTTCTAGTCTTACCTGGCTACATATTAAGATCCCCCCATCTCAAAATACAGCAAAATAAAACAAAAGACCATACTAGACAAAAGATTAATAATAGCCACCGTTAACATTAAATCAATTGGGTTGAGTAGGCACATATGGAACATTCTACCCAACAGTAACAGATTCAGTAATACATTCTTCTCGATGCACAGGGAACATTCTCCAACATAGGCCATATTTAGAATTAGGCCACAAAATATCTTGAATTACAAAATAGCTTGTGCTCACATAGGATGAAATTTGATTATAGCAACAGTAATGGGCAATGATGTGAAATTTCTTGAGATCAGTCATTTAAATTGGGATTTAGAGAATAATGAATGTGGTTCTAGTACACAAGTCAGGTATTTCAGGACAGATTATCAATAAGTTCAGTAAGCTTTTGTGAGTTTGTTTTGACATTAAATTTGGACCATTATTTGTTTTTAATTGAAAATATTTTAATACTAAATAACTTTATGTGAACATATTATAATCAAGAAATTGTTAAATTGAAGATTGTCTGTTGTAAAATATAGCAAAACAGGATATTCTTTAAACAATACAAATTAGTTTGGTTATGGTCATAATATACATCCCAAGTATGGGAACCCTTACTTACAGAGGTTTTATTTCAGTGTTGTTAAAAAAAATACTTAGTATGTTGTCAGTGTTTGCCTTTTATTTACATTTGACTTGATATTGCTAGTTATTTCACTGACAATAAAAGTTTAAAGATTAGTTTCAGTGTCTGTAGTTGTTTTTCTAGACATATAGGCCCTCATAGATTATCTGGAATTAACTTGGCATTTTGTGTTTTAAATGCTGATTTATTTATCTGAACTGTTTTGAAGGGGAAGTTGGGGTGTTAGTAGACATACTTAGCACAAAATTGAAGACATAAAGGTATAGAGTATGTACTTCCACATTTGTCCGTCGTGCCTATGTGCACTGCATGGCCACTGAGAACTACTTGAAAAGCAAGTATAAAAAAATCAAACATCCACAATAACAACTTTATGAGCAGAAATGCTGACTGTATTATACAGTTTAAATCTCACATTCAGTTTGAGTCTCAGCTTTTCCTTAAATATTCTTATTCATTGTAAAAGATGCTTAGTCTCAAAATTGTTTTCTTGTACTCATCTGGGGATGTTTTGGGAAAAACTGTTTTCTTGTACTCATCTGGGGATGTTTTGGGATGCTGGCAAAAATCTTTGTCCCACTGTTCAGATGTTTGATTTTAAAATGGAGAATAGTGAACTGTATTACTGAATTTTTATTGATGATTGATAGAGAAGAGAAAAGATTTGAATTTGACTTTATACCTAAGGACTTTTTCTTCTTTCAGGAACCAAGTGGTGAGACTCCCTCATCTTTATACAGAGTTGCAGCAGTGCTTCTGCAATTCAATCTCATTGATTTAGATGATCTTTATGTACACGTAAGTCGAGTGCTCTCTTAAGATTCTTTGCTTCTGCTTCCCAGGGGTGGGAATAGGAGTAGGCACCTAGAATGCACTTCAGTATTGGCCCTAGACTCCCAGGGTTTAATTTTGAAACTATTAATAACATTGCTTTGAATACCTTAAAAAGTTAGTGGATTCTCTTCTTCTACCAACTTTGGAAATTAAATTCCTCTTAGTCACCCTTATATGTTTCAAGATTGGATATAAAGCTCTTTTTAATCATCACCAGTACTTAGCTCATTGGGAGAAAGGTCAAGCACTAAGCAAAGTAGTGTTAAGTGTCTTTATTTTACGTGTGACTTGTAGGAAATGGGGGATGGCCTAGATACTTCTAGGTAAACACTGCTGTATTTTTATTTTTAGTTTATTAAAAATTCTTTCAGTGTTTTTACTGTGTAATAATTGACCATCACTGGGATTTATTGTTGGGTCTAGTATCTGGAAGAGTTTATTGTAGTTGTGAGAGATGACTTCTAGTTCATCAACAGTTTAGCTCCCAGTTTGGGAAGCTCAAGTTTTCAGTGTACTCTTTTATTAGTTTCTGCTTTGGTCTCTCTGTTGACTTAAACTCGTCCACAATTGTAGTCTCGGGTGCCTTTGAAATCATGTTATAATTTCCTTCCTATATGTATACTATGGTTAGAGAGTTGAATAAAAAGACTGTCTCTCCCTTGCAAACAGTCACATTGTGGCAAGGGAGAAAAAAATACCTTGTATGAAAATGTAGTCTGTGGTGTGAGCTCATAGTAGGTAGTGATCACATTCATCTGTGGGTGGATTGGGTGTTGGAAAACTTTCTAAACTAGTGAAGTTGAACTAGAATCATAGAAGAGTAGATATTTTCCAGGCTGAAATGGTAGAAATATAAAGGTAAAATTAGGTGAGTTTAAAAGACAGACATTTGACAGCATTGGAGTTACCTATGTAAGGAGACACCAGGAACTTCAGGGTGTTTGGAACCTAGGTGGTGTGTGGGAGTAATGATGATGGAGAAGCAGGTTAGAACTAAACCATGGGAAGGCCCCTATCTTCAAATAATGGATAGTTTGGATTTTTCTCTTGGGATGAGAAAACCATTCAGGATTTAAAGAAAAGTGATATACAAACTGAAATTATGAAATATTGGTTAGAGGAAGTATTGGAAGGTCTAATGGAATTAAAAAATCATGTTCCAGGTTAGTAATAAATACAAATAGACTATGTTGCCACCTTAAGATGATATGGGTTGACAGATTGTATTTATATGCCAGTGTAGAGTCTATGTGAGACACAGCTAAAGCCCAGACATCAGGAAATATTATAAGTAAGCTCATGTCTGTAATCTCAGTATTCAGGACAATGGCAAGAGTTTGAGGTCAACCTGGTTTACATAGCAAGTTCCAGGCTATTTACAGCTATGCAGAGAGACCTTCTTTCAAACAAACAAACAAACATGTAAACAACAAAAAGAAAACTTTCGAAGTAAAATAGCGAGGCTTTTACAGTTAGAAGAGACTTTCTAGTAATAGACCTAAAGAGGATCATCTAAGGCAGTGGTTCTCAACCTTCCTAATACTGTGACCATTTAACACAGTTCCTCAGGTTGTGGCAACCCCCAACCATAAAATTATTTTCATTGCTACTTCATAACTGTAATCTTGCTACTGTTATGAATTGTAATGTAAATATCTGTGTTTTCTGATGGTCTTAGGTGACCCCTGTGAAAAGGACATTTGACCCCCAGAGGGGTCGAGACACACAGGTTGAGAACTGTTGATTTAAGGGGTTATAGGTAGCTCCATGTAAGAATGCTTTATGCGGCTTATTCAGCGTCTTGGATTTAAACCCCAGCACTGCAAAACAAATAAAAAGAAAAACACCAAAAGAGAGTGTTAATGATATTCACTAAGAAGATAAAATCATTCTAACTTTATATGTACCAAATCAACGTATTCTTAAAATGCACAGAGCTGGAAGTTGAGATAAATAAAAGCATTGCATATCATTTATTAGTTGTAGTCATCCAGGTAAAAGCCGAGGCATAGGCTTTTCTATGCTAGGCATAGAAATCATTAAAAATGTTTGCCATTCAGAATGAAGAAATGTACTTACCTCTTTGGACATGTCGATAGCAAATTGACTGTTTCTCCCTTTTCTTTGATTAGTAGGATGAAGCATACAGTATTTAATATTTCATCTTTTAATGTTCAGTGGTTGTTTACCTTACATTAGGCATGGCTATTGAAATGGATTATGCATTTTAACAGGTGTAGAAACATTTCTATTGCAGCTCACCGTAGTGTCTTGTAGAAACTAAGTAATTTTATTTTTTGGTTGTGTTTTTATTTGCATCAGGTTTATTATTATGAAATGCTTATAGTAACAATCCTCCACATGTACAAGGTAGCTGGATATGAGATAATCAAACCTTCACAATAGAGGGTTGACAAGACACCATCTTTTTTGTATTGATCTGGAAACTAGTTTGTGACTTACTGTGAGATATCAAGTTATTAATAGTTTTTGTAATTGAAAATTAGAGCATTCAAATCTCCCCTTTTGATATATATGTAGTACTTCGTTTAGTTTGGACTTTGGCTTTTAAAGGGGCAATACATAGTTTTTGTTTGTTAGGGTGGTACTGAAGTTCAAACACAGCACGGGTTCTAGTCATGCTGGGCAGACTTTGCTCTCTACCACTGAGCACCCCTCCTCCTAGTATTTTCAATGGAATAGGTACATATTTTGGGTGTCTTTATAAATTCAGTGGTAAATATCTCTGTAGTGTGAATATAGAACCTTTAGCATACCAAAGAGATAAAACATTTATTTCTAAGTGACTTTAAAATGTGTGCAAAATTCAGGTACTAACCATTTTAAATTATGGGATAATAGCTAAGACTTATTTGGAAGGAAGTAATAGATATAAATAAGCTAAACTTCTTATTATATATAGATTTACTAATTGGACAATAGTATTTGCTTTTTATATGTGTAAGCTATTTGTACTAACTCTTGTGAAATTTTAATGATCTATTTTTAGCTTCTTCCAGCTGATAATTGCATTATGGATGAGTATAAACGAGAAATTGTGGAAGCTAAGCAAATTGTAAGAAAACTCACAATGGTTGTATTGTCTACTGAAAAACTTGATGAACGAGACAAAGAAAAGGACAAAGATGATGAGAAAGTAGAAAAGGTACATTATTTAGTCTAGTAAAATTTACATTGTTTAGAATCATGAAATTTAATTTCTCATGAAATGGAAGTATAATTTCTTAATTTTGATTATTTTAAAATTTGATTTGGGTAATACGCATTTGGATTTTAATATGAATGGTACCTTTACAAAGAAAGCTGCTTTTTTTGTTTCCTGTGTAAATTTCTAAATAAAAAAGAAATCATAAAATTTATTGATTTTATTTTTGTTGTGTATATAATCTTCAAATCCCAAGGAGATTCTCAAAGATGAATGAATTCTAGTGTCTCCTGCAGTATAGCATTAACTCAAACTTAATTCCAAATTTATAAATTGTAATACTTATGTTTGTACTAAATGGAAAAATAAAATAACAAGAAAGAAAAAAGATCCTATTTTTTCAAGTCAATAAAAATACAAGCAATTGTTAAATTTCCCAGATACTACAACTTTTGGATGTACATTATTGTGCTATTTAGCTCAAGTTTTAAAGAGAAATATCTATATTCCAAGTATCATTGTTTGTTCATTTTTAGCCACCTGACAACCAAAAACTTGGTTTGTTGGAAGCCTTGTTAAAGATCGGTGATTGGCAGCATGCACAGAACATCATGGACCAGCTGCCTCCATACTATGCAGCTTCACATAAACTAATAGCTCTTGCTATTTGCAAACTCATTCACATAACTGTTGAGCCTCTCTACCGAAGGTATGCTACTCTACATTAAGTGCTAAGGTAGAAATAGTTTTGGATCACTAAAAAGATCTGTGTATTTCTGTCTTTTCTCTTTAAATCTAGCATGTGTATTACCATCTTTTCTTAAAATGTAAGAACTATTCACAGGGCATGTCAACCATGTATACATCACTTCTCTCCTAATGTCCTGCTGTTCTAGAATATGTACTGCAGTGTAATATGAAAACTATAGGTTAAGCTTCTGGAGCATTTTTGCATTTATTGAGAGTGAAAATACCTTTCTTCTGTTTTAAACTTTTCTTCTTGGGAGGCAGAAAGTATCTCCCTTTTTATTAGTCTTAGGGAAACATTTCTCTATTCTGGGGTTAATGGCTCTGAGTGAAGGCATTAGCATTCTGACGGTCAGGCTGCTGTTTGGGAAAATACTAGCACAGTTCCTCTTACTATCCCAACCTTGTCAACTAGTCCTATAGATGTCAGCCTATTTGTAGGGAACTTAGGAGCAGTATTGGCAGCAGCTCTGGCTTCAGCCTCATAGATCAGAGCCTGTTTCAAGCCTCTCAAAGCCCCGGCCTTCTTGACTTGTGTGTAGCTACTAGCTGCTGCTTTCATTGCGACCTGGGGTGTTGACAGTCCAGGCCTCTTCTCAGAGATCGACCCCTTTGACTTGAAAATAAGACACCTGCTCAGTATGTGAGAACTGTGAGCATGCTGTCTTTTCTAGTATGGCATCTTTGATTATATAGTTATCTTACCTACTACCACTTCCTCATACTCAATGTGGGCAGTAGAACCCAGATTGGGAAATGTTTGATTTCATCTTGTCATACATCTGAGGTCCATCCCTTACTCTTCATTCCTATAACCACATTCTCTGTGCTGGCCAAGCTTAACTTCAATTCATACGTTAAATGATGCTTGAGAGCTATATTGACAGTTCCTTTATTTAAGTTGCTATTCTGAAACATTTTCTTTCTGAGCCTTGGTTTTATACTTGCTGAATTTGTTTTTATTTTTTGTCACTTGAGAATTACTATAATAAAGTTAGTGATGATTAGAATAGATATATGAGCAAGAAAATGATTGTGTTAAGATATTGGGGATTAATAGTGCATAGATTTCTAAATCTTGCTTCTTTTATTATAGAGTTGGTGTTCCTAAAGGTGCTAAAGGCTCACCCATTAGTGCTTTGCAAAACAAGAGAGCACCAAAGCAAGTAGAGAGCTTTGAAGACTTGAGGAGGGATGTATTCAACATGTTCTGTTACCTTGGTCCTCACCTTTCTCACGATCCCATTTTATTTGCAAAAGTCGTGCGTATAGGCAAGTCATTTATGAAGGAGGTCAGTAAGATTTTTTCTTCCTAGTAGAAAATTAAAATTTTAAATGAAAATATTCTGAATATATTTGTTTTGATGAGTATTTCTTAAAACAGAAGCAAAGTGAACGTGACTTAAGGAAAGTTGTGTTGAGTAAACATACTCCCAGTGGTGATTGTGTGTATAGGATTTAAAACCCCAGATCTAAGAAAATCCATATTTTGAATTGTTATAACTAGCACTTCCTTATTATTCTTTCCCTTTACCTGTCTTCTGTGTATTTTCTTGCATTCATTTTTAATGCTATTAGTTGTTTGGAATCTTTCCAACCTCAAACTACTCAGGGCTTATTATTTCTATATTTTACTTATTTTTCGTGGTAGGATTGAGCTTGGTATTTTGTATGTTTTAAGTATGTGCTCCACTATGGAGTTATGTTCCCAGCTCATCAATTTTCTTTTTTATTATTATTAAGAAACTTTCTATTCATTTTACATACCAACGACAGAATCCCCTCTCCTCCCTCCTCCCCCCCAACCCACCCCCCATTCCCACCTTCTCCAAGGCAATTGGAATAAATTATATATACAGAAAAATATGTAAATTGTGATTGAATAGTTCAGTGACCTTTCTAAAACTAAAGCCCAAGTGTTTACCACTTAAACCAAGAAATTGAATAGTACCAGTAATGCCACTACCTCATTCATAAATTTAGACTATTTAAAAACATATATGGCATAGAATGTGCATATGACATTGTAGGTATTTTGTTGCAACTCAGTGGGCTTGGTCCCGGGTTCTGGCACCAAAATGTAAGCAACAAAGTCACAACTCAATGGCCTCTGACAGCTGGGGCTGCAAGAGTTAGCCCAGCCTTGGAGGGCGAGGTATCTACCTCGGGCTGTGTAGAACAGCTCTGCCCTGTAGGTGTCCCAGACACCTTGAAGCTGCTTGGAACAGCTCCGATGGCTGGGGCTGCAAGGAGTCAGCCCAGCCTTGGAGGGGAAGTTATTCTGACTGCTCGGAAAAGTCAGGCCTGGAACTGCTTCAGCAGGGAAGGGTATCCTGACAGTTCCGGAGAGTCAGGCCTAGAGCTGCCACATCAGCCCTGCAGGGAAGGGTATCCTGACTGTCTGGGAGAGTTAGGCTATACCTGGTGTGGTGGGGGATGGTCTCCCTGCAGGATATAGCAGTCCTGCTTCTCTCCTGGAAAGTCACTACAGCTGAGCTTTGCTCAGCCCCCACTTAAGGGGGCTTCCTAGCAGAGCTCTGCTTCTCAGGCTTAAGTGTTACTCAGCTCTCTCTCCTTTGCTCAGTCCACTACTGACTGCTTGGGAGAGTCAGGCCTGGAACTGCTTCAGCAGGGAAGGGTATCCTGACAGTTCGGGAGAGTCAGGTATTGGGACATCGCAGCAATGATCTTCTGTTCAGCTCCTCTTTGCTCAGTCCACTATGCCACTATGGGACATCACAGCAACGATCTTCTGTCCAGTGAATCAAGGGCTTCACACCCAAAACTCTTTTGAGAAAGAGATTTATTTGGGAAGGAGGAGTCTAGGAGCTGCCTCTACCTGGGTGGAGAAAACAGCTCTAACTGCCTAGGCAGGGGCCCTTTATATAGGATGGCCAGGGAGTGGAGTCATCAGGGATTGGCTAGTTTTTTCCTGATTCTAGGGACTCTGATTCTAGGGACCAAGAGTGTTATTTTGGTACTAGTTTCAGAGTCAGGGCATGTTTCCTTAGTTCTTGGTTTGGGTATAAAGTGGTTATTTCTCTGGCTCAGGTCCCAAATCCAGGCTGTGTTTCTTTCCCTGTCAGGGCTTCACGGCCAGGGTGCCACTTTCTGCTCTCTGATTGGTCAGTTTCAAAAGTCAGTTGGCCAGGGGCAGCTACTTTCCTGCTCTGATTGGTTGGTTTCACAAGCCAGTTGGTCAGCACAGAGAAGGCCCTGACATGAGCCTAACTGTGTTTCTTTCACTGGCCTTACTTAGGTTTTGGTCACTAATTATAAGGCCAGGGCACACATCTTTCACTGACTCTGACTCTAGGGACCAAGAGTGTTACTTTGGTACTAGTTTCAGAGTCAGGGCATGTTTCCTTAGTTCTGGGTTTGGGGATAAAGTGGTTATTTCTCTGGCTCAGGTCCCAAACCCATGCTGTGTTTCTTTCCCTGTTCAGAGCTCCAAGGCCAGGGTGCCACTTTCTTTACAGACATGCATCTCCAGTCTTAGATGTTTAATTTTTTGACTTTTGATAATCTGTCTGTCTGTCTGTCTGTCTACCTACCTACCTACCATCTGTAATACCCACTGCTATAATCACCACAAATAATTAGTAGACTATTTTTATCATACATACTCTTACCTTCTGCTACATTACTTAAGTCAGTTTCCCCTCTGTGTTGCTGGTTTTTATCATTATAATTTTGCTTTTTCTATGATTTCATGGAAATAATTATACATTCTCTTTCTGGTTTCTTTCACTTAATGTTTAGAGATTCATCATTCAAGTTATTACATGTGTCAGTAGTTCTTTCGCTGAGTAATAATATTTCATTATATGGAAACATACAGCTACTGATACATTTACTTACCAGTTGATTGATATTTAGGTTATTTCTGCTTGGAGCTGTTATAAAGCTGCTTTGAATATCTATA
>LZPO01075854.1:850389-863721 GCA_001675575.1 Neotoma lepida | reverse complement strand
CTGGCCTCGAACTCACGAGATCCGCCTGCCTCTGCCTCCTGAGTGCTGGGATTAAAGGCGTGCGCCACCACCGCCCGGCAAATAAGTATATGTTTAACTATAAGAAATATTGTGAAATTGCTGAATGTGGTGTTGCACACTGTTTTAAAAAAGATTTATTTATTATGTATACAATGTTCTGTCTGCATGTATGCCTACGCACCAGAAGAGGGCAACAGATCTCATTACAGATGGTTATGAGTCACCATGTGTGGTTGCTGAAAATTGAACTCAGGACCTCTGGAAGAGCATCCAGTGCTCTTAACCTCTAAGCCATCTCGACAGCCCTGGTGATGCACACTTTTAATCCCAGAACTCGGGAGACAGATACAGGCAGATTTTGAGGTCAGCCAGGTTTATATAAACAAGCTCTGGCCAGCCAAGGCTACACAGTGAAACCCTCTCTTAAAGAAAGCAAAAAAAAAATTATGAAAACTAACAGTGTCCATAGTATTTCATGTTTCTGAGAGCAATTATTTGAGACTTCCAGATGCTTTATAGTTTCACTGACACATGGTATTGTAATACTTAAATTTTAGTCATCCTAGTAAATGGTGGCATCTTATTATGGTTCCCATTTTTGTCATGCTAATGACTAATGTTGAGTATCTTTTCATGTATTTATTCGTTACTTATATTTTTAGTCAAGTGTCTGTTCATATCTTGTTCATTTTTGACATGACAGTCTTTTTGTTACTGAGTCCTATTCTTTGTATATTGTTGGCCTAAGGCCTTTATCAAATAGGTGATTTTTGAATTTTTTTTCAGTCTGGTTTACCTTCTCATATTTAACTGTTTTAAAAAGTTATGTGTATATGTATGGGAGTGGCAGTGGTTTGTAAGTGGATACAGGTGCCAGGGGAGGCCAGAAGAGGATGTAGGATCCCTTGGAGCTGTAGTTACAGGTGGTTGTGGACTAAACTCTGGTCCTGTGGAAGAGCAGAGACTGCTCTTATCCACTGAGCTATCTCTCCAGTCCATGGAAACTCTTTCACAAAAGAAAAAAAATGTAGAGCTATGCCTCAGCAGTTAAGAGTCCAATTTGAGTTCGACTCCGCTCATCTACTTTGGGTGGCTCATATCCAACCACCTGTAACTCCAACTCCAGACGATCCTATGACTGGCTTCCACAGATACCAACCCTCATATATACATACCTACACACAGACATACATAATACATATATATATATATATATATATACACACACACACACACGCACACACACACACACAACTAATGATAATAAAACAAACACCATTTTAAAAAGGAAAAATTAAATCTTATTTTTAGTTTAATATATTTTTCTCTTAAAATTTTCATTTTATACTCGTGAAAAGTTTGACCAACCCAATGCTTTGAAGCTGGAAAGAATATGTAGTTTCATTTTAGTTATAAAAGAGAAAAACAAAAAAATATAGAAACTATTATGAGCACAAATGCACATTTCTCCATAATTTGGTGATAGCATCTTTAATCTTGGACAGCACTAGCTGTACGGAAAAACTAACAGTTCTTGTTATGAATCCCATATGACATCTGAAATATTTGACTTGGTTTTTAATACTTGGCTGGTAGATTTTTTCTCTTAGTACCCTTTTTATACAAATCGTAAAGGAAAAATCTTATTAGATTGATTTTATTATTCATAATAGTACATTATATAAAGGTTCTCTAGAGAAATCTATTACATGAATATTGTCATACATATCAGTTAATATGATATATATTCATATAAAAAGGAAGCATTCAATGTTCCACCATTTTGGCTGTTAGAGTTTGGAAAGGACAAGTAACGTTAACTATTTAACTAGTGCCTGCTTAAAGAACTGAAGGATAGTTTTCCTTGGCACATCATAATCAGAGAGCATGTGAAGTTCCTTCATCCAATTACAGGTGATACAAACTTTGATCACTTGGTAAGTTCTTCACCACAAGATTGTTCTACTCCACAGTTGCTATTTCTCCCTTTGTAGTTAATATGGGAGATACTTTGAGACTATATGAATAGCCTGTTTTTCATCATACTTTCACTTACCCAATACTGTTGCAATTGAAAAATCTTAATGTTCTGATCTCTCAGTCCAAGAATTTTTTTGTTTGTTTGTTTTTGTTTTTCGAGACAGGGTTTCTCTGTGTAGCTTTGGCGCCTTTCCTGGAACTCACTCGGTAGCCCAGGCTGGCATCGAACTCACAGAGATCCGCCTGCCTCTGCCTCCCGAGTGCTGGGATTAAAGGCGTGCACCACTACTGCCCGGCTCCAAGAATTTTTATCTACAAGTATCATAAAGTTGGAAACAGATAAAAAAATCTAATGTATAGAGCTCTTACATATAAAGATATCACATTACTTTGTTCATTCACAGCCCACCCTCTTCTCTATTCACCTTCTACCTTCCCACCTCGATGGTTCCATGTCTCCTTGCCCGGAGTCCATTCTATTCTTAATAGAAGGATAAGGGAAAAGAAAGATAACCATTTTGACCATTTAGGACCTCATGGGCAAAGAAGTATGTGTCTTGTCATTAATAGAGTTGTGCTAGGAAAATTAGGAAAATGAATTTTTTCCTTAATATTATGAAGTAGAATTTTGGTCTATTTTTGCTCACTAGAATATTTTACCAGCCTTGTGTGGTGTTGCATGCCTGTTATTGAGTATTTGGGATGCAGAGGCAGGAAACTAAACCCAGGTGTTTGAGAATCACCTGGGCAACATAGTGAGGCCTTATCCTCCAGAAAATACAACAAAACAGAACGTAGCCCAAAAGAAACAGAGCTTTATGATTACCAGTCAATGTGTTCTGTATTATAGATTTAAAAGGCTTTTATTGAGATCCAATTAGGATTCATAAAATTGCTTTTATATATTGAATAGGACCTTAGTTCCAAGCAATGTGTTTGCAATTAAATTTATTTAACAAATACTATTTGTAAATTGGGGCTGTTATACAACTCCTATTTTTGGAGGCAGCTTATATACTTAGAAAAGAAATAATGTAATAATTATGTAATCTGTACTTGTCTTTAATCCTTTTTTTAAAAATGTATATTCATGCATTTTGTTTGTGTGTGTATGTGCTCTGTGTATGTACACACATATACTTACGTACATACCACATAGCACATGTGGAGATCAGAGGATATCTTGCCGGGGTCTATTCTTTCCTTCTACTATATGGGTCCTGAGGAATCAATCTTAGGTCATTAGTTTTGCTCGCAGATGCTTTTACCACTGAGCCATCTCACAGGCCCTCTGCTCAGCTTTCAACCAATGAAAGAGTTGAATGTCTTCAAGACATTTTTACAGAGACTCTTTAGCTACAGGGCTAATTTGGTACTGATGCTTCCTAGGATTACTTGTCTGTACTTGAATATTGTCTGCTTTTGGAGAAAGCCAAACTTAAAATGAGTACATTTCTTTAAGCAGATTTAATGTTTAAGCTGTAATTTATTCAAAAGTTAGATGTACATATTTTTTATTGTTTTATAATGGGAACTATTTATATCTATAAAAGTTTCCAGCACTGGAAAAAAATGAAGGAATTTCCAAGTGGAACCTTCCATTCCTGTAAATTGTCCTATGAGTTGTATTTTTAAACTCCAAATTATTATTCTTATTGTATTTTGATATTTAGCCCAATTTAGCAAATTTAGCAAAATTTGATATTTTGCTTTAAACTCAAAATCCTCCCTTCCTCTACTCCTGAGTGCTTGGATTCCAGGCATGTGCCATTACCCCCAGATGTTCTAAATTATTTCATTTAGTTTTTAGTTGAGTATTTAAAAATATTTTGAATTTATGTGTATGTGTGTTTTGCCTTTACATATGTCTGTGTAGCATATATGTGTAATGTCTCTGGAGGCCAGAAGAGGGTGTTGGAGTCATTGGAACTGCTAGCTGCCTCATGGGTGCTAAGAATCAAACCTGGGTCCTCCTGGAAAACCAATCAATGATCTTAACTGCTGTACCATCTCTCCAGGCCAGTTCTAAATTATTTTAATGAGACCTGATTTGGATCCTTTCTAGCAAAACGATTTTTCATAGAATAGTTTTGAGGTGTGTATGTGCAATTTTTAATCTAATATACCAGACCTAGTAGGTACCCAATAATTGGTAGTTCATAAGAACATGAAGAATGTGTAAGTTAAAATAGTGCCATAATTTTTGACAGATATTCTAGTCACAAATCTTAAGTGTTTTCATCAGAGGTAGCATTTGAAAAATATTGATGGGTTAAAGGCACTAAATTAGGTGCTTTGGCATTAGAAGCTATTTGTTTAGTTTTATCTATAATTCCCTCTTCTCAGCTCTCTGAAAGCCTGTCTTGATGAATCACCTATCTTATTTTGTTTTAATTTTTTTTTGGTGCTGAATATTGTACAGTGCTACCGTCTGCTCGGCTTTTGTTCTTTTTGATGATGGCCTTTCTAAACCTAGTTGAGTGCTCTGTTTTACTCAAATTTAAAATTCAAATGCTGAAAGGCACTTCAGACATTGTAGCTTAAGAGTTGTCACCTCAAAGATAGGAACTATGTCCTCTTTTCTCTTGAAAAATCTAAGTGCATGGACACGTAGCAAATAACTGCACCTTGTAACCCACTTCCCTATGTCTCCTGTTTTAGCCTGGTGTTCACTGCAGCATAGACTATTGTATGGGTGATGTTTTATGTTACCCTCAATCTAAAAATGAAATAAACTAAAAGAAAAAGAACAGATAAATGGAGTAGAATGTTGTCTTAGTTAGGGTTTCTTTATTGCTGTGATGGGACACCATGACCATGGCAATTCTTATAAATAAAAACATTTAATTGAAGTGGCTTGCTTACAGTTTCAGAGGTTCAGTCCTTTATCATCAGGATGGGAACCATGGTGGCATGCAGGAAGAGTGGTGCTGGAGCTGAGAGTGCTACATCTTGATAGGCAGGCAACCGGAAGTCAGTTGACTGTCACACTGAGGAAAATTTGAGAAAAAGACACACTTCCTCCAACAAGGCCACACTTCCTAATAGTGCCACTCCCTTTGGGGGCCGTTTTCTTTCAAACCACCACAAATGTGTTTATCTTCTTTAAAAAATTGCTTTAATTTGCATGTACCTCTTGATTTATTTCTATTTAATCTTTGCTATAATGTGCTTTTAATAGGAAATTTTACTGCTAGGTAGCTTTGTTTTTTCCCATTTTTTATTTTCCTGCTTATGAAATATTAAGAATTGACAAGTAGACATTAGAGACTGACTTGACTTACTCAGGGAAGTAAACCAGCTAAGTTACTGTGAAAATATTTTATTTCTATGGAATAAAACTATGTAGTTTTATTATCACAGTATGGTAGTTAAAGGAATAGCCTAACATCCTTAAACTGGAATAAACTATAAGCCTAGTTTTTCTGATTATGGCCTATCCTTACTTCTACCTCCTACTAGATACACAGTATGTTACCTATATTACCAGTCCTCTACCTCAAAGAAAACAACAACAATAGCTATTTAGTTTTGTTTCTGACAGGCCACTCCTCTATAATTGAATTGTAGGTGGATTTTTCTGTCCTGCCTGCCAGCTCCCAAATAAACAACATAGAGACTTATTATTAATTATAAAAGTTTGGCCATAACTTAGGCTTGTTCCTCACTAGGTTTTATAACTTAAATTAACCCATGTTTTTATTAATCTATGTTCTACCATGTGACTTTTCTCTCTCTCCCATTTTGTGTGTCTGACTCCTTCTGTCTATCTGCTCCCCCCCACAAGACTCCACCCTTCGTCCCATAGTTCTTTCTGCCCCGAAAATCCTGCCTAGCTATTGACTGTTACCTTTTTATTATACCAATCCAAGTGACATTTCTTCATAGTGCACAAAAAGATTATCCCACAAAAAATTGAATTCCTTATTTACTGACAAAATAAGTGTTGACCCAGTAGTATCTGTGAAAGAGAGCCATATTTTCTTGAGCCTGCCAGTTAGAAAAAGAAAATATGGTGGTATGTATCTCGAACTATTGTTAGGTAAAATAAATCACTTAGACTTCTCTGTGGTAATATCTAGTAACCTGCTCAAAAGCATACAAGCAGATTGCCTTCTTTAACAAGAAAATCAAATATTTGTTGTTGCATCATAGGTTTCTCCTTCCCTTGCTTGATTTTTGAATTCTGCCTTTTCCTGATGTCTAGATTGTCCTTGAGTGTCAGTTCTTCATTTGTAGTTTTGGATTTTCTACCTTCATAAACATGTATACCTATAGGCAATTCTAACAGTTTTTGTTGTTGTTTATTTGCTTATTTGTGTAAGGTCAGGTCCCTTTATGTAGCTCTGTCTGTCTTGGAACTCACTATGTGAGAGCAGGCTGAATGTAATTTTTTTTGTCAGCAGTGTCACAAATAATTTGGACCTATTTTTCATTGAGTGCTTTGGTAGTCGTGAATTATAATGCAACTTAAATTCATTTCCTTAGTTTTGAGTTTTGGTTATATTAGTATTGATTTTCTAAAGCAGTGGTTCTCAACCTGTGGGTCATGACCATCAGAAAACACATATTTCCAATGATCTTAGGATCTGAGACACCGCTCAGTAACAAAATGACAGTTAGGAAGTAGCAACAAAAATAATTTTATGGTGGAGGGTCACCACAACATGAGGAACTGTATTAAAGGGTCACAGCATTAGGAAGGTTGAGATCTGCTGCTGTAAAGGGAATGAGGACTGAAAATGTAAATGCATTAGAACTGAATGATTGTGATGGTTACAGAGTTGTTAAATTAAGTTTAGTAATTAATGCTTAATATAGTTTTAGGAAGCTTTGGTGTATAATGATGTTAAGAAAAGAATTGGCACATAAAACTGATCCTTAAGGTTCAGGATAATAGCCCAGCTAGCAGAGTGCTTGTCCAGTGGCCTAAAGCCCTTGGGCTTGATTTCCAGTACTACATAAACTGGATGTGGTGGCACACACTTGTGATCCAAGCACCTGGGAGGTGGAGGCTGGAGGATCAGAAGTTCAAGGTCAGCCTGGACTACATAGAGATATGGAAACCAGCCAAGGCCACATGAGACTGTGTCTCGTAGATACACACATAAAAATAAAGCAACAATCCCGCCCCAGATTCATAGTTAAAATTCATCTATTTTAAAATTATTTAGAAGTTAATAGTATACATGAAAATTTAAAATGTTTATTAGTAATATGTTGTATTTCAAATATACATGTGTTAAAAAGGCAAACAACTAAGTAATATGTAATTTAGTTTTTTAAATTATAAACTAGGGAAACATAATCAACTTTTAAACATTTTATTATTGTTTTAAATTTTAGTTTCAGTCTGATGGAACCAAACAAGAAGATAAAGAAAAAACGGTAAGAGACTGAAAATATTAAATAATGGGTGTGTTTGTCAGGATGTAGCATGCTGAATATTTTACTGTGAACAAGGTTTAACTATCATAGGAAATAATTATTTTATACTTTATGTGCTCAAGACAGCATTTGGCAGTTCAGTGAAAATTTCTTTTCTAACTACCATCCTCTTTTTGAAGATGCCCACACTTTATAAGGCAAAGGTTCATCCCCTCACTGCCGTCCTACTTCCCTTGCGTCTCTCACCACACTTGCTACCTTGGCTGGAGAAAAGACAGTGATAGATAGGGTGGGGGATTACCTAGATTGTATTAGGAGATTGAAAAGGGAGAGTTCCTTGAAGACTGCTCTTCCTATTTTGAGGGTATATCGAAATAAACCTCTTAATGACATATTTTTTTCTTGCTTTCTTCTTAGGAAGTTATCCTTAGCTGTTTGCTTAGCATTACTGACCAGGTATTACTTCCATCTCTTTCTTTGATGGACTGCAATGCATGCATGTCTGAGGAATTATGGGGAATGTTTAAGACCTTTCCCTATCAGCATAGGTAAATACTTATTCAAATTATTAACTCCTGTTAATTCTAGCACATTAACTTCTAAGCACTTAATGTTTTCTAATTTTTCATCTCATTTTTTTAAAGATACCGTCTGTATGGCCAGTGGAAGAATGAAACTTATAACAGTCACCCACTTTTAGTAAAAGTTAAAGCTCAAACAATAGACAGAGCCAAATATATCATGAAGTAAGTTTTATTGTTTTTATATTATCCCAATTATGTCTGGATATAATTTACTTGGTTTCAGCTATCTTATTTAGAGGCTCAACTTTGAGAAAGCTTATAAATATTTGTTAAAGGTATAGCTGATTATATATTGCAGCTAGAATGACTTAATTTTTATGTTAGCTCATTTGAATTACAAGTTAATGTTTTTTTATTTTTTTAGATTTATGTGTCTCTGTATGTGGGTGTATACATTTCATGGTTTGCACATGAAGGTTAGGGAATAACTAGTGGGAGTGGGTTCTCTCCTTACTCCCTGTGTGCCCTGAGAATCAAGCTCTGTTCATAAGAGTGATATTAACTCTACTTTCTTTCTTTCTTTTTTTTAAAGGAGGGAAAGGGTCCTCTTTTTATTTATTATGTATATAGTGTTTTGTCTGCATGTGTACTTGCAGGCCAGAAGAGGGCACCAGATCTCATTGTGGGTGGTTGTGAGCCACCATGTGGGTGCTGGCAATTGAACTCAGGACCCCTGGAAGACCAGTCAGTGCTCTTAACTGCTGAGCCATCTCTCCAGCCCCCTTAACTCTACTTTCTTATAAATTATTTGAAGCTTAAGAAAATTGTGTATTTTATGCTAGCATTAGTCTAGATACTAAATACACTTTTCTTTTTTTTCTTTTTTTCTTTTTTTCCGAGACAGGGTTTCTCTGTGTAGCTTTGGAGCCTGTCCTGGAACTCACCCTGTAGACCAGGCTGTCCTCGAACTCACAGAGATCCACCTGCCTCTGCATCCCAAGTGCTGGGGTTAGGATTAAAGGTGTGCCCCACCACTGTCTGGCTAAATACACTTTTCTATTTTTTTTCAACAAAGATTTTGTCAGTGTCCAACCTTTTATACATCCAGTTATGATTATTCTAATTAAAAGCCATGTATTCTTTGGTTTCACTTGGTACAATAGTTTGTAATGATACTGTATTTGCCCAGTGCCATTGTCTCTGGACACTGTCTACTGGGAAAACAGGCATGTGCATGTCACGGTTTGGCTTAGTGGTTGTTACATAGACTGTATATAACAGGATGGGAAGATAGACAAGAGAAGAAAATATTTATTAGTTAATAGGGAAGAAGCTATTGTAGGAAGTAATTGCTAGAGGGGCTATTAGGCCGACAGGTACAGTTTCTAGCTTATCAAAATCAGGTCAGGTTTTATATATATATATATATATATATACATACATACATACATACATAGTACATAAACACACACATACATAGATGAATTATCAGGCCATATGTATGTGTGTGTGGATTATTACTGTTTGTGCTAGGCACTGAGTGTATGCTTTATAATTTCCTTGATTCTCTATACTCTATAATCACAACCTTAATTCTTTTCTCTGGAATAGTATAATTTCTCATATTATTTCCTTACTTCAGAATCCTTGGGTGACTTGACAATGTTTGGCAGAATGTATGTCAAGCTTTATGGCATGGTGATAGGAAAGATACTCCCTGATCTTTCCTACCATATATCCTATCTCATTTCCTAATGATTGTACTTTTAACTGTACTGAACCTACTTGTTTACCTAAATGTACCACATTCTTTGTAGCCTTGTTTCCTTTATTTTTACAAGTTTTCCCTTAGTTTGCCTTTCCCTCTCCATCTGTGATTCATTCTTAGAAAGTGAGCTCGAGTGTCAGTTCTCTGAAGCCTTCCCAGAACATACTGCCAAACAAAATTGATTTGTACCACCAGTACACTTTAGGCAAATTATGGTAGCATTCTACTTGGGCACATCACTATGATAGTTTTCCTTTTTGTAATTACATAAAATTTTTGAAAATTATATGGCCATATGGTTTTAATTTCAGTAAATGAATGAGTATACAGATTCTGTATACAAGGATTATCATACAGCATTTCTCATTCTATGCCTAGCTTAGTTCAGTTACCACAGTGGTCTCCAGTTACGTCCATGTTGTGACTGACAGAATTTCCTCCCTTTTTAAAGTGGTTATCAGGCACTAGCAGAAGGAGAAGTGTTGGTGAACAGAGAGATTTGAAGGAAAGGAGAAATGTTGATCAAAGGAATCAAGATTTCACTTAGATGTAAGGAATAAATTTTAGTTATATATTGTACTGTATGGTGACCACAGTTAATATATATTTCAAAATTTCTAAAAGAATAGATGTTTTTAAGATTCATGCCACAATAAAAAAGGTAAGTTTTTGAGGCAATAAAATGATAATTAGCTTGACAGATTCTATAGTGCCTATAGAGATTAAAAATATCACATTGTGCCATTATAAAATATATGCATTCTTAAAGGTATGCAGTAAAATGTGTTTCATCCTTTTCTCCACACACTTAATTCTCTCCAAAAGGAAAAAAGTAAAGTAACCAGTATTTAGATTCTTATTTATCCTTCCAGGTATTTTTATGTATGTTCAAGGCAATATGGATATATTATTTGAACTTTTAACATTATTGATGGGATATAAGTACCGCTCTCAAATTTGTTAGCTTTTTGAAAGGGAAATTGTCAGGCGTAGTGGCATACTCCTGTATTTCCTATACTTGAGAATCTGAGGCAGAAGGATAATGAGTTTGAGCCCTACCTTTATTACCTACTGAGGTGAGACTGTGTCAGAAAAACTAACAAACAAAAAATAACATGGAAATTAAAAAAAAACCATCATTTTAAATCTGAGTCTCTAGTTAGGCCAGGCTTGAGAGCAAGAACTGCTCTCAGTTTTGTATTCCTAATGTCTAGTGCTGTGTCATAGTAAGCATTAATATGAATGAATGCATACATGAATATAATTATTTAGTGTAGAACAATATGTATAGCATTTTTAATGTACTTGGATGTTTGTTACATTTTAGCTGTAACTGTTTCACCAAACTGAGTTTTCTGCTTAAACTTTTTACATTGAGAGTGGAGTATATTAATATTATTTGTATAATTTTATAAGTTTTCAAATCATACATTCTTCAAATGCTCATTGGTTGTGTTTTATATGCATAAAACTCTGGTAGCTTAAAGGTAGGACACCATCAAGAAAGTATTTCTTTAGTTTTACTTATTTTTCCCTTCAAGGTAGTGAAGACAGAGGGAATAGAATAAAAAGTATATAGTGTATGTGAGTAGAGACAGTATAAACATTGGCAAGTAGGAGAACCACCCAAAAGCAGTGTTAGAAATAGGGAAAGGCAGAAGAGAACATTATCTCAAGTTTATTCATTTATTAATTTTTTTTTCAAGACAGAGTTTCTCTGTGTAGCTTTGGCGCCTTTCCTGGAACTCACTCGGTAGCCCAGGCTGGCCTCGAACTCACCGAGATCCACCTGCCTCTGCCTCCCAAGTGCTGGGATTAAAGGTGTGTGCCACCACCGCCCAGCTGATCTCAAGTTTAAAACCAATGGTCTCACTTCTCCATTGGCAGGGAACGGGAGAAACTGAGCTGTAGGAAACAAGATGGGGAAGCAGCTGATGATGACATTGTTTTTATTATTGGATTGTTTTTACCACATTTGTAGCTGTTTATAGAGTTTCTGCTTTTTTATGTAATCATGTCAGAAAAGCTTCATATTTTGTGTAATAATTGTGTTGAGCTATAAGAGTTTCACTGATACAGATTTTTAGAATCTTAGAAAAAGTATGCTGAGCAAAAAAGAAATAAAGAAGGAAAGGAATATAATTAGTTGATTTTAAAAATTATGTACCTTGAATAAGAAAATGAGAGAACTAATCCCTGGACTGATAAGTGAAACCTGGTAAATCTAAAATAATTATGATTCTTTAAAATCATTTTCATGTATTTGTACAGTAAAGTAAGTTTTCTCCTTAATAGATAACTAGCTCCTAAGCTCTGAAGTTCCCTTAGAAAGTCCAACTTCTGCTCCTGAGGAGATGAAAATGCAGTTGTTTGTATGGATCCAATTTGTATGTTTCAGTTTTCCTCTCATGATATAACAGAGCTTATCAGCATCATGAGAAATGCTACTCAGTGCTACTCAGTATCATCTTTGACATTTCTCTCCCTTGTAGGCGTCTAACCAAGGAAAATGTGAAGCCTTCAGGAAGACAAATTGGCAAGTTGAGCCACAGCAATCCAACCATTTTGTTTGATTATGTACGTTTTGAAATTAATATAATTTTAATGATGTAAATTTTAAGATGTTTGGGGAAAAAGCTGATGAAATCCCAGTTTATGCTAAAACAAAACTTCATATAATATATTTATTAACACATTGATCTGTTTTCTAGTAATGTACAACAGAACTGTTAGGGGTTTGAAATGTCTGAATAGTGTTTCACTTTGATTCATTTATATCATTGTTACTTTTTTTTTGTTTTTAAATGGTTTTTTTGAGACAGGGTTTCTTTTTGTAGCCTTGGTTGTCCCAGAACTAGCTGTGTAGACCACGCTGGCCTCAAACTCACAGAGATCCCCCTGCCTCTGCCTCCAGAGTGCTGGGATTAAAGGTATGCACCACCACCGCCTTGCATTACCTTCTTTTTAAATTACCATTATTGAAGTTTTCATACAATATATTTTGATCATATTCTTTTCCCCCGCCAAGTCTTCTCAGGTCTTCCTCACTACCTTCCTAGCTACCAAACTTCATATTTTCTCTCTCACTTGAAAAAACAAAACAAACAAAAAATCAACACCTGGAACAAAAAGCAAAGAGTTCATTTTAGACAGACTCTAAATAACATTTAAAACAGGACTAGCCTCTTCCATTTCAAAATCCAAGTTTAGACTTCTTGGAATTGTTTTCTAGATGGCAAATGTAGCCTTAGAAAAATGCTTGATAGGGCAATGATAATGTAATATGTTTTACTTACATATAAATACAAAATAGTAGACCCACTTTAATTGTATTATTTCTAATTTTGGAAAAGTATAAACATTACTTAGCATAGAAGGTTTTTTTTAAATTTAGTTAATGCAACTTACTCTTTCTTGATCTTCCAGATCTTGTCACAAATACAGAAATATGATAACTTAATAACACCTGTAGTAGATTCATTGAAATACCTCACTTCATTGAATTATGATGTCTTGGCCTGTATCCTTTCATGTAAAGCAATATATAGATTTCACGTGTCCCTGTATTTAAATGCTTAGGAATGATTTATTCTTTCTGATTTCCTTTAGTAATAATGTAAGGTTGCTCCAGATGGCTGATCTGTGGTCAAG
>LZPO01075854.1:799576-845957 GCA_001675575.1 Neotoma lepida | reverse complement strand
AGACACAGAGACAGACAGACAAAAAGTGTGAGAAGGCAAAGGGGACCCTAAGAATATATTCCCAGTGACCTGCTTTCTCCAGCTAGGCCTCACCTAAAGTTTCAAGAACCTTCCAAAATAGTGCCAGCACATTGGGATCAAGTCCTTAACACATGAACCCTTGGGGAGTATTTCATATTTATTAACAATCAAAACAGAATGAGAGAGTCGATGGAGGGGAGGGGAAAAGGGGAGGATGCAAATGAAAACTGCAAGTAAAAATATGAAGTTTGGGTAAAGAGTATATGAGTATGTTTCATTTTATTTTTGTATCCTATCCCCAAACTTCAAATTAATCCAGGTAAAAAAGTCAAAGATAAACATGAAATATTTTCATTGTAGTACTAGAAGTAATACAACTATTTTATTTAAAAAATTAAAAAACAAGCCTTGGTGTTGTCTTTGATTCTTTATTCTTTATGTCTAAATGAAAATTCTCAGGATATTAATTATTATGTATTATTTTTCATATTTTAAGTTTTAACTATGGTCTATTAATTTTTTGTATTAGTTTTGATCTACTAATATTGAAAGAAGTGGTACAAAAAATGGCAGGAATCGAAATTACAGAGGAAATGACAACGGAGCAATTAGAGGCCATGACTGGTGGGGAGCAGCTAAAGGCTGAGGTAAGAATTGCTGTTCTGTTTATTAAATTTTTAAAATCAAGTGTTCTATTGTCTCACTATATCTATGGCTTTGTTTTTCAAGGTTTCAATTACCCGTGGTTAACCATAATTCAAAATTGAAGAGAAAAAATCCAGAAATGAATAAATTGAATATTTTTAGTTTGAGGTCCATTCTGTGTAGAATAATGAAAATCTTTAGCCTTCCTTTTTGTTCACTTTTGGCACATAAACTATCCCTTTGGTCAGCATATCCATAATGTACAAGCTACTCAGTAGTCACATAAGAGCCATCTTGCTTTATCATGTTGGCTATATGAATAGTAGTCTTAGTTATCAATTGGCTGTATTGCAATATACTTGTATTCAAGTAACTTTTGCTTAAGTTTTTCAATTCTTCATCACTATACATAAGTGTTGTTTCATCTCATATCATCATAAGAATGATGAATGCAATACAGTAACATTGGAGAGGGACCATGTTCATGTAAATTTTATTGTATCATTCTGATTGTTTTATTAATTGTTGTTGCTAATTTTTTCTGTACCTAATTAAGCTTTGTTATAGGTATATATGCATAGAAAATCATAATTTGTATAGAATTTGTTACTATCTGCAGTTTTCATTTATCCAGTGTAGGTTCTGGAACATACTTGCCACAGATAAGTAGACAATACTGTATGTGTGGTTATAGTATAGAATCTGAACAGTATGTAAGTATATAAAGCCTAATGTCAAAGCTATACGTGTTCTCTCAAAACCACTGTTAGCTTCTTTTTTAAGAACTGTGATAAACTATTAATTGGATCTTAAAAAAAACAAAAACAAAAACCCGAAAGTATAAAAGACAATAACTTATATCTATACTGAAGAGAAATACTAGATCTTCATTTTCCTTGATATTTTCACTGGAATAAATCTTATCACACTCAATTAAATCTCTTCACCGAATGAAAAATAATCCTTTATAAGAGACTACAGAGTGGAGAATGGAAACAGAATAAGTTTAAACATAGTTGAGTTACCATTAGCCAGATTATAATCAATAGTACCATTAAAGCAAAGTTGTTAAGGAGAACGAATATAGGACATAGAAATGCTTTATTTTTTTCTGGTGTTGTTTTATGTTAAGCCATTTCTTTTTATTTTTTTAATTATTTATTATTTTAATTATTTATTATTTATCATTTCTTTTTATTATTCTAGTTTTTTGAGACAGGTTCCCTTGTAGCCCAAGCTGGCCTTGGGCTTGTGTAGTTGAGGATAGTCTTGAACTCCTGATCCCCCTGGCTCTACATTCCAGGTGCTTGGATTGTAACTCCTAGCTCAGAAATGTTTTGAAGATTGTGTCTCAACTTTCTTCTGTCTTTTTCCACTGAGACAGCATGGAGTACATTACATAGAGCAGTAAATTTGTGTCTTCTGTTTGTGCAGGGTGGTTATTTTGGCCAGATCAGAAACACTAAAAAATCTTCTCAGAGATTAAAGGATGCACTACTGGACCATGATCTTGCTCTTCCTCTCTGTTTACTTATGGCTCAGCAGAGGAATGGGGTAATTTTTCAAGAGGGTGGAGAGAAACACTTGAAACTTGTGGGAAAGCTCTATGACCAGGTGAGTGAATGAAGCTTTAGTGTAGAGGGAGATTTTCTTTAATCATGATAAAATAGAGATTGTGATGTCATTTGAAACATCATTTGTACATATCATCTGATTGTGAAACATCTCTAATGTCAAATAGGCTTTCCCTAAATAGGGCCTCTATTTCTGTGCAAATGATGACATTTAAGAGATGGGTGTAGGAGATGCTATGTGTAAGGCTTTCAGTTAATTGGACATTCCATCTTATGAAAGGCCATTGTCAAATTGCTTGCCTTCTTTTTTGATCTCTGGAAATCTGTAATTTCAGTTGCAGCAAAGTAGATATTATCTCTTATTTCTTAGTATTAAGATTACTAATACTTAAACATATTTTCTTGGCTAATAAAATATTTTTGTGTGTAATATAGTTCTATAAACAATGACAAAGAAGTTGACTTCTCATTGCTTATGTATATTGTTTTATAGGATTTTAGATAGGTGTTTTGAGAGTCCCTTGGACAATCCTTGGTTAGCAACTCAAAAGGGGGCTTCTCATACCAACTGTTGGAGTTTTTGTTAGATAGTCTATAGCTCTTAAGGGGAGTATTGTTAGCTCAGATGGGAAATTTTCATTAAAACTATATATTTAAACATTGATTTACATACATTATAGGTATCTTTATGTAGATAATTATTAGTTATGATTCCTTATGACTTTTAAAGACATCCTTACTTTTATTTGGCCCTCATCCTCCCTCCTGTGTTTACTTTGCTCCCCCTCCTGAATTAAAGATCCCCATGTTCTCTCCATTTCTCCCTTCAAGTCACTTGTATCCTGTTATTCATCTTTCTCTTGTTCCCCCCACCATAGTGGTCCCTTTTTACTTTCCTGGTTTCTACCATTACTCTAGGTTTTATATTCATGTTTGAAGATGTAGCTCAGGCTAGCCTTGAGCTTATGATGGCTTCCTGAGTACTGGGTTACAGATATGTGTCACTGTGCCCAGAGAGTGCATGTTCTCTCTCCTTTTTAGGGCCACATAGAAAATATATTTGACTAATATAAGTATGTGAATATATAAGCTTTGTTTTAATTTAAAAATTTTATTTGACATCTAGTGATTATACATGTTTATAGGGTACATTGTCATAATTCAGTACATGTATATAATGTGTAAATGATAAAATTGGTAATTCTTATTTTCATCTTTTTAAACATCATTTGTGTTGAGAAATATTGAACTCTTTTCTTCTAGAAAGATACATCACAAATTGCTATAAGCTATAGCCAGTCTGTGCTGGCTGTACATCACAAGAACTTCTCTATGTAAATAAATGTGTTTTCGTATTAAAGATCCCACACCTTTCTGTTCCTTTTCCAGTGACACTCTTAGCCTACTCTTCTCGTTACTTTTATAAAGTCAACATTAATGTAGGCTTTATGTATAAGTGGGAATAGGTGAAAATTGTATTTCTCTCCCTCATTTATTTCACTGAACACAGTGGCCTTCATCTCTGTCTTGGCCTGTACTGTTAAAATCTGGGTTCTTAATTTTCAATCAAAATTCTGTTAAAGTAACATATTTTAATCATTTGTAAAGGTTTATGTTGGTTTTATAAAACGTTAACATCTGGGTTTTTTTTTTCTTCTTATTTTTAATTTAGTGTCATGATACCCTAGTACAGTTTGGTGGGTTTTTAGCATCCAATCTAAGTACAGAAGATTATATAAAGCGAGTGCCTTCAATTGACGTGCTCTGTAATGAATTTCATACACCTCACGATGCAGCCTTTTTCCTGTCCAGGCCAATGTATGCACATCATATTTCGGTAAGTACAAACGTCTTCATTGGCTTTTAAGAGTAATTCTAAATTGTTACACAAATATTTGATTTTTGAATACACTCTAATTTGATAAATACAGTTTGTCTCTCTTGGAGAATTACTCTGATTTTCTGTTACTATTCTTGTCTCAACAGTGAGCAATGAAATGCTGCTCTTCCTGATTCCTTTCCCCACAGGGCTACAGTCAATTCATGGAGACCCAACATAGTCTCCATTTTCTGTTTACTTGGATTCTGACCTTTCTGCTCTTTGTTTGTAGTTTTACACTGTTTGTGGTTTTCACTCCAATTTATGGGGTGAAATGGTTTAATTCTATACTGTATGTGCTATTAGTCTCCTTCTCTTAAACTAAGATTCCCCCTTTATTCCATGTCGGGACACAGATGTGTAGCAGAGGTATATAAAAAGACACTAGGGAGAAATGATAAGTTCATCTAATTGTGTAGTTGAGCATACTGTGTTAGTGTTTACTTAGGATCTGCTACAGTCTTAACTTGATTTAATGACTACTTCAATGGCATTATGCAGCAATTCCTGTCCTGTATATTCTAAAGGGATAATGGGAATAAGGGAGGCTTTTGTTCTCTTTTAGACTCTATCATTCCAGAGAATTCCATGCTGTCTATGTATAGTTAATATCTTGCACTCTTACCCTAATCACATCAGAGAAGTCTCACCCATAAAACATAGGAGCTGATTTCTTGAAGAACTTAGGTGGAAGAATTACTTCATCTCGGGAGTTTCATGTTGCATTTTACTGTTCTGAGAACACCTAATCAGTTGTAATAAATCCTAGCAAACAGGAATACCTGCTTAGTTGAAGTTGGCTGAGCTATTCCTGGTCAGAAAATGGAGCAGGTCATTCATACCTATGACTTACCTTTTTTTTTGTCTTTGAAGAGTTGAAAATCTAATAAAAGACATGTCATTTCCTTCTCAGGGTTTAGGAAGAAAGAAATGCACAGTGGCATTTATTTACTCCAGGCACTAATAAGTGTTCCCCCAACTCACCCATGTCGGCCACATGCCTCTTTGAAAAGGGAGTGCCTCAGCAGCCTAGGGTGCAATTGAATGGGCAACCACACTCCCTTAACTTTGCTTCTTAGGTGAAATCCTCTCACTGAGCCTTTGATGAATGAGGGAAAATGTATAAGAAATTAATGAGAGGGCTGGAGATACGGCATACAGAGTACCCAAACTTGGTTCCTAGTACCTATGTTGGGAGAGTCTCAACTGTTCATAATTCCAGTTCCAGGGAATCCAGTACTCCTCTGGCCTCCAGAGGTACCACATACATGCAACACATACACACATATTCTGTCTCTATTTGTCTCTCTGTGTCTCTGTCCATCTGTGTGTCTGCCTGTGTGTCTGTGTCTGTCTGTCTGTATCTCTCTTTCTCTCTCTCTCTGTCTCACACACACAGGCACAGAAAGAGAGATACACAATTAAAAATAAAATCTTTCTTTTAAAATGCTGAGAGAGGAAAAGGGAGTAACTGCAGGTTCCCCCTCAGTAAATTGGCTACCACAGGCCCTCTTGGGAATTATTCAACCAAAAATGCTTAGATTCTTGGCCTGACCAAAAGGTTTTTGGACATAAATCAGAAGTATAGTAGTATCCCTTAATTCTCTGTTTGACTGAAGATGTGAACCTAAGTGTTAGTTTAATTTAGATAAGGGAACTTGGCATCGTAGAAGAAGTGTAACTATCTTTTTGATTAGGCCTTTTTTTTCCTGACCAAATTCTAGTGGAAGGCTTACCAATAGAAGTTACGGATTCAGAAACACAGAAATAGGAAGATTGGTGCTATTATTCAGTCTTCTCATACCTATAACTTCATTTTTACTTTTAATCATTGAGCCTCATCTCGAAACAGATTGAAAAGGGAGGTTTTTCTTGCTCCCGTTGTTCTAGAGATTTCCTACTTAGGTAGTAAGATTGTCATATGCAAGTAGTTCCAGCACTGTTTGGTCACATGTCTTGTTAGAACCTCAGTAGATGTCATTCTGTTCATCTAACTTCATATTAGTTACCTTCAGCAAAGTCTATTTTCTAAAGTTAAAATCCTTTTTACCCTAGTTACTGTTCTTCTTGGTCTCTGATATAATTGGTATACTTTCCTATAGCTAATGGTTTTTGTAGTTCTGTAGTTTCCATAGTTAACAGCATGCTCTCTGGCATAAATAAATAATCCCACTTACAGAACAATTACAAGATTCCAAGATTCCTGGATTGTGCTTGACATACCATTGAATGCAATGGACTTCATACACTTTTAGTCCAGCTGAGACTATTACCTGTCACTGCAGAATCTTTGGCTGATGATCACCTGGTTTGGGGTTATATGTTTAACATGAACTAAATGATTTCAATGTTTTCTAATACAAAGAATCAACTGGTTATAGGACTTTTAGATTCACCTTTAAGGTGATGCCTAAACCAAGTAAAATTTTCTTGGCAAGAAGTCTTTCATCATGAAATGGCTGAAAGACATGAGACAGTGTATTAATTTTCTTTGCTGCATTTGACATATATATTCTATGAACTAAAAATTATGTCACTATTACTGTACTAATAGATTCATTTTTACCTCATGTAATTAAAAGTATAGCCTTCCTCTGATTCCCTCCTTAATGAGGACACACCGGTCAGAACAGAAAAAACTGTAGCGTCAGTTCTCACACAATTTCAATTTAATTTACCGCAGGTACTTATGGAAAATTTATTTCGCTTGGCAGTAGACTAAAGTAGCTGGTCGCTCTGTCAGTAATGTTGTCAGTTTCAGCATTGAAGTCTTGCGTTCTGGGAAACCCCTAAGTCTCTGGCAAAACTGGACATTTGGTCACTGAGGTAGTAATCTCAGTAACTTGGTAGAACCTTTCTTAGTGTCAATCCAGCTTCTTGACACATGCCCTATTGGGGTTAGTAGGTCCAATTTTATTGAAACTAAGAATTGGAACAGATTTCAGAGATAATTTATTTTGGAATAACTAGAATTGCCATTACAATTTTGTATAAGTATGTATGATATGTTTTAATTTTTTATCTCCAGTCAAAATATGATGAACTTAAAAAATCAGAAAAGGGAAGTAAACAACAACATAAAGTCCATAAATATATTACATCATGTGAGATGGTGATGGCTCCTGTCCATGAAGCAGTGGTCTCCTTACATGTTTCCAAAGTCTGGGATGATATCAGCCCTCAGTTCTATGCTACATTTTGGTCATTGACAATGTATGACCTTGCAGTTCCACATACCAGCTATGAAAGAGAAGTCAATAAACTTAAAGTCCAGATGAAAGCGATTGATGACAATCAGGAAATGGTAGGTTTTATTGTAGCAACACAAGTATAATAATTGTGATATTTATGCAGTATTGTTCCTGCTTTGTAATTATTTTAGTTCAAGATTCTTGATTCTACAGTTTTATTGCTCTATAATATTTTAAGAGGATTTAATGGTAACTCTCAATGAGTTGGGCAGGATCTTAGCAAATGGATGGAAATTATGATTAAGGAATAAAAAGCATTCATGTCTTTTCTGCTGAACACTGTCATAGCAACCTAAGGTGATTTGTTTGACTCCTATTTCAAGAGCAATAGAAGTTCCCAAAGGATTATTTTATCCATTATTTTATGTGTGTGTGTGTGTGTGTGTGTGTGTGTGTGTGTGTATGTGTGTATTATCCAGCAAATACAGGGAGTAGTATAGGCTTTAAGAAGACCTCCTTTACTCTACTGAATGGGCTTAATGATGATATAGTTGAAAAATGAGGTTGATTACAAATTGGGCATTTACTGAAAGTCAGGTAGAATAGTAAATATGATACAATTGAGAGCTTGTTTAGATACCTCAGCTGGGAAATAACAGATGTAAAAATTGTACCTTAGAAAGATGAGAGTAATATTAAGAGTGATTTTAATAAGAGGAGGGTCTAGTCTAAGGCTACAAACTGGTTGCGTGTCTTTCAGGGTACTTGGCTATGTGGTACTGAGAATATAGGCTATGCTAGAGACAGTGGCAATACATATGACTTGTAAACAAGTGGGATATTTGAATGAAGGAAAGTCAAAGATGACTTCATTTTTTGCCTCAGAATGATACCACCACTGTTAGGAAGGTGACCTGTTCAGAATTGGGGTCCAAAGACTCTGTGATACGGATTTGGATGTGTTGAATGGAAGGAAAAGTATTCAGGCATACCTACTGTATAACCATGCTAAAATAAATAAAGAAAATCAATTTTCTCTTTAAAATCTTAATTACGTGAAGGGAGGCAATGTAGATGCAGTTAGAAAAGTATATGACTTGACTTTGTAGCCTCCAAATAAAAAGAAAAAAGAAAAGGAGCGTTGCACGGCCCTTCAGGACAAACTTCTTGAAGAAGAAAAGAAGCAGATGGAACATGTTCAGAGAGTTCTTCAGAGACTAAAATTGGAAAAAGACAACTGGCTTTTAGCAAGTAAGTTGTTGGGATTGTACATTCCTGCTGCTGCTAAATTGCAAAAGCAAACATTTCTAACTTTGGAGGTGTTCAAGTGATTTTGTTCATATTCAGCTCTGTTCACTGTTCCCTTCCTTAGTTATTTATTACAGCAGATTCAACTTCATGTGTTCAGCAAAGTGACTGATGATTGAGTTGGCAAGTGAAATAAAATTAGCTTATAATGATAATATTGGTAGCTTAGTATTCAGATTTTCTGTATAGAATCTTATTTCTTGGAAATTGTAGATAGAAAAATGTCCATAGAGTAAAAGTGATATGAATCTTTATCCCATAGTTTGTGATTTTATAGCATTCTGTACACTACAGTTAAAATTTGTCATGTTCGATAGCCTTGAGGCACATGAGGAAGATTACTGTATGATACATTCTTCTTTTATTTTTAGAGTCAACCAAAAATGAGACCATCACAAAATTTCTACAGCTGTGTATATTTCCTCGCTGCATTTTTTCAGCAATAGATGCTGTTTACTGTGCTCGCTTTGTTGAATTGGTACATCAACAGAAAACTCCAAATTTTTCCACACTTCTTTGCTATGACCGAGTAAGTTCTTATTGTAACCTTAAAAAAAAGAAAAAAAGTATTTATTATAAACTCTATAGGTATTGTAAATATGGTGGATACCATGATTTTTTTTGTCTTGTTTTGTTTTTTTGAGACAGGGTTTATCTGTGTAACAGTCCTGGCTGTCCTGGAACTTGCTTTGTAGACCAGGCTAGACTAGAACACACAGAGATCTACCTGCTTCTACTTCCCACTCCAAGGCATTCACCACCACACCCAGTTGACTAGCATGATCTTTTTTCATTTTATTTTTTAAGAAATTTTTTATTCATTTTATGTACCAACCACAGATCCCTCTCTCATCCCTCCTCCTGCTCACCCGCAGCCTCCCCTCATCCCTTCTTCCAAAAGGGTAAGGCCTCCCATGGGGAGTCAGCAAAGCCTGGTACATTCAGTTGAGGCAGGTCCAAGCCCCTCCCCACTACATCAGGGCTGTGCAAGGTGTCCCACCATAGGTAATAGACTCCAGAAAGCCAGCTTATGTACCAGAGATAGATCCTGATCCCACTGCCATGGGGCCCCTCAAGCAGACCAAGCTACACAACTGTCTCCCATATGCAGAGGGCCTAGTTTGGTCCCATGCAGTCTCCACAGTTGTTGGTCTAAAGTTCATGAGTTCCCACAAGCTTGGTTCAGTTGTCTCTGTAGATTTCCCCATCATGATCTTGACCCCCATTTGCTCATATAATCCCTTTTCTCTCTCTTTGACTGGACTCCCCGAGGAGCTCAGCCTGGTGCTTGGTTGTGGATCTCAGCATCTGCTTCCATCAGTTACTGGATGAAGACTCTATGATGACAGGGTATTCACCAATCTGATTACTAGGGTAGACCAGTTCAGGCACCCTCTTCACTATTGCTAGGAGTCTAAGCTGGGGTTCTCTTTGTTCCTGGGAACTTCCCTAGCACCAGGTTTCTCCCTTACCCCATAATGTCTCCCTCTATCAAGATATCTCTTTCATTGCTCTCCCACTCTGTCCCTCGGCCAGCTCGACTATCCTGTTCCCTTATGTTCTCATCCTCAATCCCCTCCCCTCTATTGTCCCTCGTCCCCAGTTTACTCATGGAAATCTCATCAGTTTCCCCTTCCCAAAGGTAATCCATTCGTCCCTCTTAGGGTCCTCCTTGTTACCTAGCTTCTCTGGAGCTGTGTGTGGGTTCTAGTCTGATTATCCTTTGCTTTACATCTAGTATCCACTTATGAGTGAGTACATACTGTGTTTGTTTTTCTGGGTCTGGGTTACCTCACTCAGGATGATTTTTTCTAGTTCTATCCATTTGTCTGCATATTTCATGATGTCATTGTTTCTTACTGCTGAGTAGTACTCCATTGTGTAAATGTACCACATTTTCTTTATCCATTCTTTGGTTGAGGGGCATCTAAGTTGTTTCCAGATTCTGGTTATTATGAATAATGCTGCTATGAACATAGTTGAGCAAGTGTCCTTGTGGTATGGTTGAGCATCCCTTGGGTATATGCCCAAGAGTGATATCATTGGGTCTTGAGGTAGATTGATTCCCAATGTTCTAAGAAGTTGCCATACTGATTTCCAAAGTGGCTGTGCAAGTTTGCACTTCCACCAACATTGGAGGAGTGTTCCCCCTGCTCCACATCCTCTCCAACATAAGCTGTCCTCAGTGTTTTTGATTTTAACCATTCTGACAGGTATAAGATGGTATCTCAGAGTCATTTTGATTTGCATTTACCTGATGACTAAGGATGTTGAGCAGTTCTTTAAATGTCTTTCAGACATTTGAGATTCTTCTGTTGAGAATTCTCTATTTAGATCTATAGCCCATTTTTTAATTGGATTGTTTGGTATTTTGATGTCTTGATATCTTGAGTTCTTTATATACTTTGGAGATCAGCCCTCTGTCTGATGTGGGGTTAGTGGAGATCTTTTCCCATTCTGTAGGCTGTCGTTTTGTCTGATTTACCATGTCCTTTGCCTTACAAAAGCTTCTCAGTTTCAGGAGGTCCCATTGTCAATCTCAGCGTCTGTGCTATGGATGTTATATTTAGGAAGTGGTCCCTGTGCCAATGCGTTCAAGAGTACTTCCTACTTTCTCTTCTATCAAGTTCAGTGTAGCTGGATTTATTTTGAGGTCTTTGATCCACTTGGACTTGAGTTTTATGTGTGGTGACAGATATGGATCTATTTGCAATCTTCTACATGTTGACATCCAGTTACGCCAGCACCATTTGTTGAAGATGCTTTCTTTTTTCCATTGTACAGTTTTGGCTTCTTTGTAAAAAATCAGGTGTTTGTAGGTGTGTGATTAATTAATAATCGAATTAAAATCAGTTTGATTCCATTGGTCCACATCTCAGTTTTTATGCCAAAACCAAGCTGTTTTTATTACTATAGCTCTATAGTAGAGTTTGAAGTCAGGGATGATGATGCTTCCAGAAGTTGTTTTATTGTAAAGGATTGTTTTAGCTATCTTGGGTTTTTTGTTTTTCCATATGAAGTTGAGTATTGTTGTTTGGAGGTCTGTGAAGAATTGTGTTGGGATTTTGATGGCGATTGCATTGAATCTGTAGATTGCTTTTGGTAAGATTCCCATTTTTGTTATGTTGGTTCTACCTATCTATGAACATGGAAGATCTTTCCAGTTTTTGATAACTTCTTCCATTTCTTTCTTCAAGGACATATAAAAGTGCTTGTCATACAGGTCTTTCACTTATTTGGTTAGAGTTACCCCATGATATATTATTTGTGGCTATTGTAAAGAGTGATGTTTCTCTGATTTCTTTCTAAGCCTGTTTATCATTTGTATATAGGAAGGCTACTGATTTTTTTTGAGTTAATCTTGTATCCTGCCACCTTACTGAATGAGTTTATCAGCTGTAGGAGTTCCCTGGGAGAATTTTTTGGGTCACTTATGTATACTATCATATCATCTGCAAATAGTGAAAGTTTGACTTCTTCCTTTCCAACTTGTATCCCTTTAATCTCCTTTTGTTGTCTTATTGCTCTAGCTAGAACTTCAAGTACTATATTGAATAGATATGGGGAAAGTGGACAGCCTTGTCTTATTCCTGCTTTTAGTGGAATCGCTTTGAGTTTCTCTCCATTTAATTTGATGTTGGCTGTTGGCTTGCTGTAAATTGTTTTATTATGTTTAGGTATGTTCCTTGTATTCCTGATCTCTCCAAGACCTTTATCATGAAGGGGTGTTGGATTTTGTTAAAGTCGTTTTCAGTATCTAATGAGATGATCATGTGGTCTTTTTCTTTCAGTTTCTTTATATGGTGGATTACATCGACAGATTTTTGCATGTTGAGCCATCCCTGCATCTCTGGGTTGACGCTTACTTGATCATGATGCATGATTTTTCATGTGTTCTTGGTTGCCAGTATTTTATTGAGTATTTTTGCATCAATGTTCATGAGGGAAATTGGTCTCTTAATTCTCTTTCTTAGTTGCATCTTTGAGTAGGTTGGGTATCAGGGTAACTGTAGCCTCATAAAAAGAGTTTGGCAATGTTCCTTCTTTTTCTATTGTATGGAAGAGTTTTAGGAGTATTGGTTGAATTGTGTGATCTTAATAGCCAAGTTCTTCACCTTGAACCCTAGTTCTACTTATTTCTAACTAGATATTTAACCTCTCTGTGCCTTAGTCTTCTTGTCTATAAAAAAGGACCTGCTGTATAAGATTGAGCTAAGGGTTAAATGTGTCACTGTATATAAAAGCCCCAGGAAATGTCTATTGCACTCAAGGTTAACCTACTCACTCAGGATTTGATTTGAATAATCTTGAATCTTTAGAAGTAGTTTTCTCCACTCTTAACTTTCACTCCTCAACACAAAACTAAAGAAAACAACCTTCAGCTCAAATAAAAGACTTTACACATTCACACCACATAAAAGCAGGGAAGCATTTTAGTGTTGTCGTATTCATAGATTTTTACTTCTGGCTTTTTTCTTTTTTTCTTGATTAAGAAACTTTTTATTCATTTTACATAACAACCACAGATACCCCTCTCTTCCCTCCTCCTGCTCCCCCCCGCCTTCCCCCTAACACACCCCCCATTCCCTCCTCTGGAAAGGCAAGGCCTCCCATGAGGAGTCAGCAAAGCCTGGTATGTTCAGTTGAGGCAGGTTGACTTTTTTTCTTATATTACTGCATTTGTGAGCTAGAAATATGTGTGTTATAGCATATCGTCTGCAAATTTCTAAATTTTTTCACCTTTGCTTTTGCATACTGTCTATTCAATCTCAGTCATGAATGACTGAGTCTTCAAGAAGCTATTATGTAATAATAATAATAATAGTAATAGCCTTTTCTTTTATCATCAACCAAAATTCTTCATAAAACTTTACTTGGATGCTTTATGATTGCTATTTCTCCACAGAATGTAGAGTCACTGAAAATCTCTGCAGGTATGGATATTAAAGGAGAAAGTACATTTTTTTTTACCAAATTTCTCTGTTTATTGTGATTTCCTATAATAGTCTTTGAATACTTTCAGTTAGTTTGATTTTCTTTTTCAAACATTCTTCCTCTAGGTTTTTTCTGACATAATTTATACGGTTGCAAGCTGTACTGAAAATGAAGCTAGTCGATATGGGAGATTTCTCTGCTGCATGTTAGAGACAGTGACCAGGTGGCATAGTGACAGAGCCACATATGAAAAGGTACATGATTAATAAGTATGTTTCTATTTTACCTGTGTATATAATGATTGCTTCAGATTGGTCAGTTTTAAAACAATTTTAAGATTCAGCTATAAAATGATACTTAAAACCACAATTACTATATTATTTTAAGTGGAATTTTTTTTCATTCTATTTCAACTTGACATTTCAAGTTACTATCATTGGCTAATCTGAACCTTTCTCATCTGGTCACTTATCTGGTCTCATTCTCCTATTTTGTGGGAGAAATTTTACCTCTAAAAATGAGAAACTTATTTTTCCTTAGGAATGTGGAAACTATCCAGGATTCCTTACCATATTACGGGCAACTGGATTTGATGGTGGAAATAAAGCTGATCAATTAGATTATGAAAATTTTCGACATGTTGTACATAAATGGCATTACAAACTTACCAAGGTAAAAAAAAAAGTAGATAGTTTTGAAAGGTAATTATTTTTCTCTTCATACTTGTATTTTTTGATAATAGATCTTTAAATGTCTGTTATAGGCATCGGTACATTGCCTTGAGACAGGCGAATATACTCACATCCGGAATATATTGATTGTGCTAACAAAAATACTTCCTTGGTACCCAAAAGTTTTGAATCTGGGTCAGGCTTTGGAAAGAAGAGTGAATAAAATATGCCAAGAAGAAAAAGAGAAGAGGCCAGATCTATATGCATTGGCTATGGGGTAACACAATTATACTTTAATGTGATTTATGAGGCTAGATTACAGAAGGATTCTGAAGATTTAAAAATGTTTTATAATGTTGAAGTTTTATCTTCTGCTTTACTTCAGGAGATTATGGGAGATTATGCGATCATGTTCCCACAGGCTGGTGAGAGTTGTCACTTCTGATTATCAGCTTCCGGTCTATACTGGATGATAGTTTTAACAGCCACATACAATATTTCTTGAAATGGGGGAAATGAAATTTTGTCATAGTTACTATATCTTGAGGAGCAAAAAGAAAACAGCTCTCTAGTTACAGAATTAGTTTATTTTGAAAGAATGACTTTAAGTTTTAGAACACTCTAAAGACTTGGAATATACTGAAAAGTAGTACTTTGATTTGTAGAATCAAGTAGCAGAGTGAAGAATTTGCTAATTTTATTCTACTAAACCCCGTATTTGTGTTTTTTGATTTGTGTATGTGTATTTAAACACTTTGTGCGACTTTCAGCTACTGGGGGCTGTTGAAATGTAGAAAGTCACACATGATACCTGAAAATGAATTTCATCACAAAGATCCTCCTCCAAGGAATGCTGTTGCCAGTGTACAAAATGGGCCTGGTGGTGGAACTTCTTCATCATCCCTAGGAAGTGCATCTAGATCGGATGAAAGTGGTACTGAGGAGACTGGTATGCTTATTTGTAGACACTTATAAATAATATATTAAAATATTTTATCATATGATAATTACATGATAATATACAAGCCTCATATTGCCTTTTATTTCCCTGCTTATGAATATGTAACTATTAAGAAGTAATCATCCTCCTGAATCTTCTAGTTACCCACTAATCATTTTGCTGTGAAGTCATACTATGTTTAGAGTTTGCTAACAAAAACCTTGTTTTTATTTCAGATAAACCAAGGGAGAGATCTCAGTGTGGTACAAAATCTGTTAATAAGGCTTCTAGTACCACACCAAAAGGGAATTCAAGCAATGGAAATAGTGGCTCTAACAGGTAAGAATACTATACCATATGTCACAATTCTAAATTCCCTCTCGTGTATATGTGTATGATGGGTGTGTATACAAGTGGTCATGAACACTTGCCACAATGTGTGTGGAGGTCTAACCTCAGATGTTACACCACACCTTGTATCTTGTTTGAAATTGGGTTCACTTTGCTGCCTATACCAGGCCAGCTAGCCTGTGAGCTTTCAAAGATTCTCTTTTCTCTGCCTCCATTTTACCATGGGAGCCAATGGGATTACAGATGTGTGATTTTGTGCCAGTTTTTATTTGGGTTCTGGAAAGTTGAGCACAGCAAGTGCTGTACAAACACAAGCCATCTCCCTAACTCCAAAATTCTCTCATTTAAAAAAAATTACCTTTTAACTTAGCATACAGACTAAAGGTTCTATTATGGCATTTCCATATGTATGTCTCATACTTTATTCTAATTTACCCTCCAGTGTCCTCCCTTGCTCTCGCTGTCTCCTACTAGTCACTTTATTTCCCAATAATTTCCCTTCTGCTCTTATGTCACATGTATTCCATTATCTTCTTTCTGCCTCTTGTCCTTCTCTTAAGATGTGTTCTTCTTTCTTGGTCCCTTTTCTAGTTTGATGATGTATATGATATATACATACTTTAATCTAGGTTCCACGTATAAAACAAAACATGTTATTTGCTTTTACAGCCTGGCTAATTTCAATTAATGTAAATATTTCCAGTTGAATCCATTTTCCAGCAAGTGCCATCATTTCAGTTTTCATTTTGGCTTAATTAAATTTCATTTTGTATGAATACCATATTTTCTTTATCTAAGAATCTGTTGATAGACACACAGGCTGGCTCCATTTATTGTGACTAGTGCAGCAATAAACAAAAATGTGTGAGTATCTCCACGTTATGTTGACTTATAGAGTCCTTTGGGTGTATTGTCAGTTTTATTCTTAAACCTGTACACTGACTTCAAATGACTTCTTCTGGGGATTGTGTTAAATATGTAGATCAGTTTGGGTAATAGAAGCTATTTTCACAAGATTGATTGTCCTAATCCATAAGCATGGAGTTTAATTTTCTTTTGTTTTTAAATTTTATTTCACGGTCAATGCAGTTCCGTTTTTTTAATTTTGATTTATTTATTTGTTTATTAAAATAGATTTTTTCATACAGTGTATTCTGATTGTTTCCCCACCCCAGCTCCTGCCAGATCCTCTTCGCCTCCCCAGCCCTCAGCCCACATCCTTTCTCACTCCTTCCCATTCGAAAACAAGCATCTAAAAATATAGTAATGTTAAAATAAGATAGAATGAAAACAACAAATCCTGAATAGGACAGTGTTTTTAATTTGTCTCTTTTTACTTCTCATTTTACTAGTTTTTTATTTCCTCAGGATTATTCCTAAGTATTTTGTTTTCTTTCAAGTTATTGTGGATGATTTCTTCCTCAGCAATTTCATCCTTATTAAATAGAGCTTTTAATTTTTATTTTATTTTCTATCCTGTTAATTTGCTGAATGTGTTTACTAGGTATAAGGATTTTCTGGTGTAACCTTCTGGGTCTTCTAAGAATAGGATCATGTCACATTTGCAAATAGAGGTGATTGGAATTTTTTTTTCTTGTTATTTCTTTCATTTTCTTGCCTCAATGCTCTAGCTAAGGTTATAAGCACTATATTGAATGAATGGAGAGGGTGTACTCTGTCTTATTTCTGATTTTGCTTTAAATGCCTTTGAAGGTTTGTTATATGTTCCCTATATTCCTAGTTTCCTTGGAGGTTTTAAAAATGTTTTGGTCAAAGTCTTCCTCTACAGCTATTAACATAATCTTTTGATTTCCAACCCCCAAGTCTGTCCATCTTCTGTATTTCATTTCTTGAATCATTCTTGCATCCCTGGAATGAAACCAGTTCAGTCATGGTGCATGATTTTAATGTGTTTTTTGATTCTGTTTGCAAGAATTTAATAACTTTTGCATCTTGGACTAGAGAGGTGGCTCAGCAAGGTCAGGAATACTGGCTGTTCTTCCAGAACCCATGTGGCAGCTTATAACCATTTGTAAGTCTAGTTCCAGGGGGATCTGAAATCTTCTTCTGGCTCCTGTAAGCACCAGGCATTCATGTCATACACAGACATACATGACACAGGCATACATGCAAGGAAAACACTCATACACATAAAATAAATAACAATTAAAAAAAACTTTTATATCTCACTTATCAGGGGAATTGGCCTATGATTTTTTTTTAGTTGTGTCTTTATTCAATTTAGGTATAAGGGTAATATTGGCTTCATAGAATGAGATTTCTCTTTTATGGAACAGTTTAAGGATCTTTGGTATTGGAACTTCTGTAAAGGTTGTGTAGACTTTATTAGTCAATCTGAATAGTTCTGGGCTTTTCTTTGTTGGAAGACTTTATAACAGCTGTCTCATTGCTTGTTATGGGTGTATTTAAATTGCTTGTATTTCCATGATTTAGTTTTGATAGGTCGTATGTATCTAGGAATTTATCCATTTTTTTCTAGAATTTTGAGTTTTATTCCCTGATGATACTGGAATCAACAGTAATCTCACCCTTCTCATCTTTAATTTTTATTAACTTGAGTCTTCTGTTTTGACTAGTTTGGCTAGACATTTGGCAATTTTCTCAAAGAACTGACATTGATTGATTCTCTATATTGTTCTTTTAGTCTGTATTTCATAAATTCTGCCCTGACCTCAATTATTTCTTGCTATTGACTGCTTTGGCGTTTGCCTTGTTTTTGTTTTACTATGACATCATTAGACTATTCGAGGCCTCTCAGGTTTTTTTTTTAAACTGCTTTAGATGTATCTGAAATATTCTAGTTATGTTGTGCTTTCATTTTCATTTGATTCTCAAATTCCTCCTTGATTTCTTCAACCACTCACTGGTCATTCATGAGCGTATTTTTCAGTCTCCAAGAACTTGTGTAGTTTGTGTATTTCTCTTGCTCTTGATTTCTAGTTATAATATTCCACCATGATCTAGTGTGATAGAAAAATCATTTCAGTTCTGTATTTCTTAAGACAATACTTGTGGTCAGAATAAGGTCTCTTTTAGAGATCATGTTTCTATTGGATGAAATATTCTCCAGATTATCTTCTGCCTAAGTTCATTTGTCCTTTGGTATAGTTTAACTCTGCAGTTTCTTTGTTGATTTTTAGTCTGAATGATCTATCTAAAGTTGACAACAGTGGAATGTCAAAAGGACCCACTGTTACTGTATCAGGACCAATGTGAATGTGTATGAACATTAATGTTTGTTTTATGAAATTCTCAGCCCTAACATACACTTCATATGGTTTATGATAGTTACATATTCTTGATTCATTCATATATAGTTACATTATTTAACTGTTCCAATTTTTTTTATTTGAATTCTACTTTATTAGCTACCAGAAGAGCTATGACAGCTTAATTTTGGCTTTTACTCACTGGCTAGATTGACTCCTATCCTTTGAGTCTCACTCTCTAGGTATTTCTATCAGTGATATGTGTTTCTTGGAGACAACAAATAATTGTGTCTTTTACCCTATACTTTTCAGGTAGCCTTTATCTTTCTGAGGGTTCTTCTTAATTTTACAGCATTTTAAATATGTTTTTGATACCTTTGTGAGTATATGAAGGTCTTTGTCTCCTTTTTTTAAAAAAATTTTGAATAGAGTCTGTGGTGATATATTGTGTACCCTAATAAAATTTGAAGATCAGAGAACAGAACAAGCCACTAGATTGATTAAACATAGATGCCAGGCAGTGGTGGCACACACCTTTAATCCCAGCACTTGAGATCTCATGCCTTTGCTTGGGAAGCACACATGCCTTTAATCCCAGGAAGTGATGGCTGGGTGGAGAAAGGTATATAAGGCGTGAGCAGACAGGAACAAGAAGTTTTTCAGGCTGAGGAGTTGGTGAGGTAAGAGGTGGTGGCTGTGGCTTGCTCTGCTTCTCTGATCTTCAGGCAAATTTTATTAGAGTACACAATATATCACCACAAGAGTCTACTTTTTATTCTGGCTTCTTCAGCCTGTCATTTTACCTGGAAGCCCCCTCGATTCTCCTATATGGACCTAATTAATCGTGAGCGGAAGGATAGGTGGTTGTAATTGAGCAGTACAAAAGTCGTGTATACTTTGTCATGTATACTTTGAAATTTTGTTACTCTAATTTTGATAATTTACTTACTACTAATTATAGCTTATATAGTTACATTTTGTTTTAACAGCCTTAGTTCTCCTTCTGAGATACAGGATATGATGGTAAAGTTTTGAAAGTTTTAGGATACAGTGCTTGTTGTAGACAATTTGAGTAAGGCTTATTAATGCAAGAAAAGCTTAGAGTCATTTTGAAAGTAGACCGTCCAACTTAGTCTTACTGATAGCTCCTTTAGTTGGTTTGTTAGAGTGTTTTGGTCATTACTTTGTTATCCTCAAAGGTTGTGAATATACACAAAATAATCTAATATTACTTATTATAATTATTAATCATTTCAATCACGTATTCATGAATTTATATTGTTTACTTCATGTGAAGAATTGCTTACTTATCCTACATCTGTTCTTTGTCTTTCTGAGGGTTCCTTTTAGTTTCACAGCATTTTTTAAGTCAATAGAAACCCTTTATGATTTTATTTTATTTTATTTGTTTATTTTTTGAGACAGTATTTCTCTGTGACAGCCCTGGCTGTCCTGGAACTTGCTTTGTAGAGCAGGCTGGCCTTGAACTCACAAAGATCCACCTGCCTCTGTCTCCTGAATGCTGGGATTAAAGGCGTGCGCCACTACACCTAGCTCCTTTATGATTTTAAATATGGGATATATTTGATGATTATTTGCCTTTTTTTAATTTTTAAGCAACAAAGCTGTTAAGGAAAATGACAAAGAAAAAGTAAAAGAGAAAGAAAAAGAGAAAAAAGAAAAGACTCCAGCTACAACTCCAGAGGCCAGGGTACTTGGTAAAGATAGTAAAGAGAAACCAAAGGAAGAGCGGCCAAATAAAGATGAAAAAGCACGAGAGACAAAAGAAAGAACGCCTAAGTCTGACAAAGAGAAAGAAAAATTCAAGAAGGAAGAAAAAACTAAAGATGAGAAATTTAAGACCACTGTCCCCAGTGTAGAATCAAAATCGAGTCAAGAAAGAGAGAGAGAAAAGGAGCCATCCAGAGAAAGAGATGTAGCAAAGGAAATGAAGTCAAAGGAAAATGTTAAAGGAGGAGAAAAAACACCAGCTTCAGGGTCCTTGAAGTCACCTGTTCCCAGATCAGATATCTCGGAGTCTGAAAGGGGCAAGTGTACCTTTTTTATATTTCTGTACTTTTTGTTCTAATTATGCTTGTTGGTTGTCTCTTTGTCTTGATAAATTAGTGATTTTGCTAGTGCAACAAATACTTGATCTTAAAAGTTGTTTACTTTTTGAAGTGTTTGGAACGACTGGAAATAGCCCTCATTCTGACTATTTCTTTTTGTCCAAACAGAACAAAAACGCCGCAAAATTGATACTCATCCTTCTCCATCACATTCCTCCACAGTAAAGGTTAGTATAGCTTGAGGAAGGCAGCATCCGTATTAGGCTCACCTGTTTGGAATACCAATGTCCTGACTTCCTTCAAGTCTTGTGCCAAGTATTCACTGGAGCCACTGGAGGTTTTATATTGCATTAGAAAATGAAATTTTTCTGTATTGTGGACTAATTTTTCCTATTGAGTATTTTTATTATAAAAAAATGTTAGAACTTCAAGGACCTAGCACTAATTTTATTGTGTTTCAAAGTGCAAGAGAAATTTTACCCAGAAGTGCCTCACTGCTTTAAGCAGTCCTTTTTGGAGTGCAATGGTAGCTACAAGCAAATGAATGTTTTCAGCAGAATGAAGCTATTTTTCGGCCTAAATATTGAAGATTATATAGCACTGAAGACTTCCTGAATGATACACGATAAACAAGATACCTCTGAATTCATCAAGCTTCTTGATGAGCATCATTCCGATGTGCCTTCTAAGAAGGAGTCTTGAAAGGAGTTCCATTTTAAAGTCTCCTTGGTGATCAGTTCTCCTGTAGTTGTGTTTATTCAGTGAGCATGCAGCTTCTGTTGTATCTTCCCTTGGAGGTTTGTTTATAACCATTGGGTTCCCAACAAGTTGAACCTTGCGTTACGATAAGAGCAGATGTGGCATCCAGTCCTACCACCCAGCAAAGAGAAACCCCAGGCATTCAACTGCAGCACAAAATCGTGGGTGTAGCCTTCTTGAAGACTCAGGGTAGCCATTCCTTGCTCCATTTTTAATTTTTATTCTAAAGTCATCTAATTTCATGGAATCTTTGAATTTGCAGTACGTTGAACTTTTAAAACTGTAAGTTAATTAATTCTTCATCCAGAGCACTGTGGTGGAATACTATAATTGGTTTTTTTTTCTTCTTCTTTTTAATTTTTTTTTCCTTGTGAGAGGCATGAGATTCAATAATCATGGTACTTTGCAACAAAATATTGATTACTGTTTTTGCTTGTAATGCCACTGAATTTTGTAGCTCGAATAAAATGTTTATATTTATCGGAGTTGTAAACAGATAAAATTTGAAAATCTTCTAATTAGAGAATAACAATGAAAATATTAGTCAATTTTCTTCCACGGTGACCTCCACTGTTTTCAACTTTTGGTGGAAAAAAATGTTTTGCCTTTTTAAAGCCTCTTAATTACTGAAAGCTTAATATGAAATATGTGGCATTGACATTTTTATTTTTAACTTTCAATCAGAACAAAATTTTAATTTTCTACATTGAATATTTATAAATTTTTAAAATGACAATTCCATTGTGTGGTTTTGGATTTTTTTTTATTGCTGATATTCATATTGATAATGATTTCTTGGAATTTATCCTCACAAGAAATAGCTGGTTTATTTCCAGGTTACAGACATACTTCCCAAAGTTCCTCTGGGTTCTGAGAACTATGCCAGCTCACCTGTCATCTCCATTCATTTTCTACAGGACAGTCTCATCGATCTCAAGGATTCTTCAGCAAAGGTTTGAGTCTTTTAAAATCATGCCTAAGTAAACCAGAAATTCTTAACTTTTTTTATTTAGTAGATGCCACCACCCTAGTAAATTTTGTATGCTAGGATTGGTGGGAGAAAGCACTCTCTCTTTATGTAGAATCACCTTATGATTTCTTACCACAAACAACAATAACAAAAAATCTAGTTGACAATGGTCCATTTAGAGACATTGTTATATGTGTGATGTGGCAGTATTTTTATATATTCTTGCTTGCTGTATTATGTATTTTTCTTTTATGCTTTTAAATCTGGAAACTCGATAAGGTTTGGGGAAAGGAGAGTTACTGATCTGTTTGGAATGGGTGGTAGGTAGACTTAGGTAGTTTCACAGAGAAAACTTGCCAGTTTTCTTTGTTTATAGATAACTCAGAAGAACAAAAACATAATTTGCTGCATTCATAGAACTTTAAAAAAACCTGAATCCATCTCAATCCATAAATTTCTTTATGTCTCCCTCTGCTAAAGTATCCTTTTAGTAGCTGTGGCATAATACCAGGAGATATAGTAAATATAAAACAACCATTCTCTTGGAAGGGAGTACTCAACTTGATGGCTGTGTTTATATGTCAGTATTAATTCTTTCCTTTTACACTACTCTCCTGGGTATTCTGATTCTTAAAAACAGTGTGCAGTTTGTGTATTTTTATGGAGTTCATTTCGGTATTATATTTGAATTGTCTATTTTTCATGTCATTGTGTCTTACTATGAAATCTGTACCCTCTTTGATTTTCTACTTTCTGTCTTCTACTTATATGCTAAGTATGACTCTTTACTTATGGACCACATGGAATTTTGAAATGGCTATATTATTTTATTTTTAAATGAAATGTCTGTGGATTCTCAGCAAAGAATTACTAATTATTTAATGGTTTAGATAGCCAAAGTGCTTGTGTCCTAAATATATGGCATTGTTTTTAAGATAAACTATTATTTAAAAGATTATCCACTATGAGTAGTTAATTTTAAAGTAAAACCTTTTTATTGGCTATCATAAAAATATACTCAAGTATAGTAGGTCTTTGCAGCCAGTTTGAGATTGTATTTGTCAGTCTTAACAATCAGTAGCTTGTGTGGGCTGTTTTATATCCATGGGCTTGTAATAGTCTTAATTTGTTAGTATTTAATTATTAAAGCATACATTGAAATGGTTTGAAACCTGATGCTAAGATTAACTAGATTTTCTTGTCAGTGATGAAGATTATGGTTTCTTATATTTGTTGTGAAGATTATATTTTATCATTTTTGCATGTCTAGGTAATATTGTTTCATCTCATACTTATTATAATAGTACTATGAGCTAAATAGGGCAGATGGTAGTGTCTTTTTGACAAATGAGAGACTGAACTATTCCCAGTGGTATACAACTTGTCATTACTGAAAATGTGAGCTAAAATCAAGGTTTCTTGGTTCTTAACATCCATTTCAATAATAGCTGTAAAGGTTTCCTAGCTTCGTTAGTGAGTTTATATTATTTTTTAAATGTGGCAATTGAAGTCAGTTTTTCAACATTTTTGTACAAGAAGATTTTTGTGAGTGTTTGAAATTCAATAGACTATTCCACATGGAACCAGAAAAAATTTGAAAATGACATATAATATTCAATTAACATTATGAGACCTGTTTCATTTTTTCCTTAGCATGGGATCTTACAGTAAGGTTAGGCACTCAAGAAATACTTTAAATGAACTCTTAAAGCCTTTGGTAAGCAATCCAAAGTAGTGTTTTTGTATGCCAGCTGACTTTATAATTTTAAATGCATAGAAAATCTAAAAACATTTGAATAGCTTGGGATAAAATTTTCCTGGACTTTGAGCAATCTATATAGCCTCTCTGTTTCAGGGGCAGCTTTTACTTCCTAGAGGTTTTGCCATAAGATATGTGTCTGTCTTTCATGTTACTTTGTTACTTGTAAATATAAAATTGTTTCCTTGATTTTATTTTAATATTTTTAAGTTATGCTTTGCCCCCAGTATTTTTTTCTTAATAATTATTGGGTATTTTTACTTTCTAGTCCATAGTAAAGTAATGCATGAATTTAATATTTTAGTGAGATTAAAAGGTGACTAACCTAAAGTAGAATCCATATATTTTGTCAGCTCATTTTCCCCTCCCATTTCCACCTCACATATTTCTACTTTTCATCAGTTGTGTTTTGGTATAGCAATACTAGCAACTACATATGATGGCAAGAGTGCTTAAAGCAGGATTCTATTCCAACAAGCCTTGATTTTGAAAGTTGGCTAGATTCCTTTATTTGATCTAATGGTCTCAATCTAAGGAAATAAAATCAAACTAGGAACAGAATCCTATAATGTTACATACAGATTGTCCTAACACACCCTTAACTTATTTGGCAAATATGTATTAAACATTCATTGTATGTACTAGCCTCTAAGAAACACATAGAAGTGAAAAAGACATCTAGTTCTTCTGTACTAGAAATTATTATGTACAGAAATAAGTAACTTGAGATTCGTAAGGAAAAACCCGTTACAGAAATGGCAAATAGATGAAACAAAAAGAATCCAGTAGAAGGTGAATTGCAGAGCTGAGAGATAGTTTAGGTGCTGATGGCTCTCCTGCTATCTTTGAAAAACCAAGACTTTTAAGATAAAAGTAATTATTCATTCTAATAAGGTAAAAGGGATGAGAGTGAGGGACTGCTGATGCCATAGAACATTAGGTTTCTGTATGGTAGGATATAATTGTGAAGATTATGCAGTATGCTTAAACAAAGAAGTATGACATCCACTCAGTAGGTGATGAGAAACTATGTTTTGTAGATAAAGGTGTTTTGGTCACAATTATTAGAAAGGCAGAGAGGAGGAAATGAATTGGTATATTTCTAAACCTAGAATTTCTGATTATATATCAGTTTATTTGTCATTTTATGTCAAGAATGAAATATTTGAGTATTAATGCCAGACATCCTAGAGTAGTTTCTCAATCCTTACACTACAGAATTCAAGTAGGCATGGATGAAAATGCCATTGGGGGGAGATGAGGGTACTCTTGTAGTGGGAGAAATGAAGCAGTCCTTTCTTAAAGGAAATTGTTGAGTGTTTCAGTAATATATTATTGAGTTTGTCTTATCTAGTTCATAAATCATACTAAAATGTGGGAAAAGAAGATGTGAATAAATTTCACATGTAGAAAAATCTTATGACTGTTTTAGTCATTCCTCAACTTTTAAACATTTTTTTAAGAATCCACTCCGTGTTGCTTTGATAATATTTCTCAGACAACTGAATTGAAAATGTTTGGTGGTGTTGAAAGAATAGGTGTTTAAACTTTAAATTGATAGTCCTTTTTCTTGCATTTCTTTGATTATCAAAGGATTCCTTACTGTAAAAATATTTTACCATTCAGTCACTATTCTGTTTCTTCCTAGGGTGTATCTAGAATTATGTAGTTACATTATGATTTTTATTTATTATTCTTTGAACATACCAAATGAAACATAGACTTGTACCACAGGTATAAATGCCATAAAGTTAAAGATTTGATTATTTTCTGACTACTTCCTAAACATTTTCTTTTTAAGTGGATTTCCATATTTCCAACTTCCATAAGTAGGATTTTTCTCTCATTTAGAATTAGAATAACCTCCATGTTTGGCTATTTTATCACCAATAGACCTTTTGACAGAGAATATTTTTTCTATCACTTTTTAGTCTTTGGAGTAGTTTAGTCACTCTCAGCATACCTAATGGTTTCCTGAGCTGTTTAGAACCAGTAAGATAGAATTCACAATTGTGTTTATTTGATAAAGTTACAGTACTTTCATAAGTAGAGAATATACATCAGTCTTTATATTTATAAAAAATATTTGAGATAATCACTGCCTAGTTTATACTTAGGCAGAATGGACTTACTAGTAAAATCACGGCGAGGTTTATTTGAACCTTTTTGCCCCCTGTCATTGACTGCTTATTTTTAGATGGTTAGACCTTCAAATATCCATGACTGCATAGGGATTTGTGTTTTGTCTTTTTTATAGCAGAAAAAGTCCAGCTGCTGTTTTTCACATATGAACTCTTATATACTAGAGGGACAAGGAGGATGCTGGCTTGTGAATTTACTGTGAAATGTCAGTTGAGGCAATAATGAACTGAGTTAAAATGGGAATCTTTATAAGGCCCAGGATTAAAGCCTTTGTATATGTGTCACATTCTTTTATTTTAGTTCTCCTAAAACAAGTAGATAACTAGTTTTGACTTTATGTATAGTTACCTATTATCTTTCATTTAGTAAAGAAAATACCGAAGGCTGCCAATACTGGAAAACTAATAATCTTTAGTAATATTGCCTTAATTTTAACAGCTCTACATTAATCATACTCCTCCACCACTGTCCAAGAGTAAGGAGAGAGAAATGGACAAGAAAGATTTGGACAAGTCAAGGGAAAGATCCAGAGAAAGAGAGAAAAAAGATGAAAAGGACAGGAAAGAGCGGAAAAGGGTTTGTAATTTTTAAAAATTAGCTTGGAAAGCTTTTTTTCATGTATAGTAATGTGTTTTCTGCTTTTAGAAAATACTGCTTTATTCCATAGCAGTCTGTTTTCAAGTTTTAACTGGTATATTCACCCTAAAGTTTGTTTGCATTTTCTACACTAATAAGGAACTTCAGCTTAGTAATCTCTCTCATGCCATTTTACCAAATATGTGGTACTATAAATATCCTCCAGTGCTAGTTAGTGGTGTCTTTCTTGTATAAAAGTAATACTTAAAAACAAAACAAAACAAAAACCATAACCCTTGATCAATGTAGTTCACAATTCTTGGTTCTAGGACCACTCAAACAATGACCGTGAAGTGCCACCGGACATAACAAAGAGGCGGAAAGAGGAAAATGGAACAAGTAGGTAGACTTACTAATACCTTGGAAGCAATCATCAGAGTGAATTGGAAAAGTCTTTCATTATTCTCTTTTGTAATTTTAGTGGGGGTTTCAAAACACAAAAGTGAGAGTCCATGTGAGTCTCAATATCCAAATGAGAAAGACAAAGAGAAAAATAAGTCAAAATCTTCAGGCAAAGAAAAAGGCAGTAGTGATTCGTTTAAATCTGAGAAGATGGATAAAATCTCCTCTGGTGGCAAAAAGGTAAATTAGGAACACAAAGGAACTGTATACTTTATGGAAAACATGTATTTTATTATTTTTTGAGAATGTCATATATGAATACTGTATTTACATCATTTGCACCCTGACAGTCTTGACTCCCAGTTCCCCTGTGTCTTTCCCTAGCTCCCTCTAAACTTCATGGCCTCTTCTTTAATTATTATTACACCTCTATATTTATCTACAAATAAAACCTGCTGAGTCCTTTTAGTGCTGCTTATATGCATATGTGTTTAGGGCCGACTACCTGTAATTGGATAATCTATCAGAGGCCTTGTCCTTAGAGAAGACTGAGTCTCTCCCTCTCACAGCAGCCATTAATAGCATGTAGCTCTTCACCTAGGGGTTAGGGCCTTGCGAGGAAAATACTCACTCTTGTAAGTTTAGTGCCTCGGTGTATGTGTGTATATTCCTGCCAGGTAATCATTTGTTAATTATTTTGGAATGGAAACAGGAAGTTCAGGAGCGGGCAGGTACTCTGGTTGGGAAATTTGAGCTTGATCAGTCCTAAAGTACTGTGAAGTTAGAAGTAGTATATTTCTGAGTTCTTTTCTCTCCATTTTACTCTCACCACTTCAGTTCTTTATGTTTTACTTTTTCTTCTACCCACAGTTCTTTTAGTTTCTCTCTATTCTTGAGATATATCTATATATGTATAGAGTACATTCTGTTATATACTGATTGATACTCAAATTTCAATCATGCTCCATAAAATAATTGGTAAGCCACTACTAAGTTGTAAACTGTTTACAAAGCATTACTGTAAATGTTAAAAATGTGTAGTGCATTTATAGTTTTTAATAACAGTTTTAGAAAAGTAAACAATAGATAATTTAATTCTGTAGGCTTCCAAAGATAAGGCTGTTCCTTTTCAGTGTTTTTCAATTGAGATAAGGTTCACATAGAATAATAAAGTCATCAGTTCTCAACCTATGGGTCACAGTCCTTTTGGCAAACCTCTATCTCCCAAAATGTTTACATTATGATTCATGACAGTAGCAAAATGACAGTTCTGAAGTAGCAACGAACATAATTTTATGGTTGGGGGTCACCACAACATGAGGAACTGTATTAAAGGGTTTGCAGCATTAGGAAGATTGAAAAACACTGAATTAAGTAGTATGTATATTTGCAATATTGTATACTTGGTGTTTGTCTGGTTCCAAAAAAAATTTTAATTATTCCAAAGGGGAACCCTAGGCTCTTGATACATTCACTCCTCACTTTGCCTTCCTCATTCCTTGGCAACCGCTAATGTGCTGTCTCTGTGGATTTACCTATTTTTAATTATTTCATGTAAGTAGAATTATAAAATAATACAGCTTTTTGTATCTGCCTTTTAAGAATGATTTTTGAAGTTCTTTTTCCATATTGTAGTATCTGCCGTTACTTAATCTCTTCTTATGACTAAATAATATTCCATTATGTGACTATACCACACTTGTTAGTTGGTAGATTTTTGTTTTGCTTTGAGACAGGGCCTCCCTTTGTATCCCAAGCTGGCTTGGAGCTTCCTTAATACCTCAGCCTACCCTTAAACTCACAGCCTCCCTAGTGCTAAGATTACAGGTGTAAGCCAGCACACCCAGCCAGTTGTTGGATTTTTAGAATGTTTCCACTTTTTGGCTATTGTGAATAATGTTACTGTGACCATTTGTGTGCTGGTTAGAAATAACTCATTGGATTGTCTTCAATTTTCTTGGAGATACATACATATCTATCTATCTATCTATCTATCTATCTATCTATCTAGATAGATACATACATACATACATACATACATACATACACACACACACACCCCTAGGAATAGAACTTCTAGGTTATTAGATAATTTGTTTAGCTTTTTTGAATTGTTGCCAAACTTTTCCACAGTGGCTAGATGGTTTGCATTTCTACTAGCAAGATACCAGAGTGCAATTTTTGTACATGTTTGTCAGCACTGGCTACTTTTTATTTTAGTTTAATCATAGCCATCCTAGTGGATGTGAGTGATAATTCATTGTGGTTTTGATTTATATTTCCTTAGTGACTGATGAATGATACCAAATGTCTGTCTTTCCATGTATCTGTAGATCTTCTTTGGAGAAATCTCTTCATGTTCTTTCACTGTTTTCAAAATGAGTTGTCTTTTATGGCATTCACTTTTAAGAGTTCTTTCGTTATTCTGGATACTTGACTGCTATACATCTTTCACAAATATCATTTCCTGTTCTATAAGCTGTCACACTTTCGTGGTGTATGAATGTTTTTACTTTTGGAGGACTTCAGTATTCCTATTTTTTTTCTTTTGTTGCATGTGGTTTTAGTGTCATATTAAGCAAGTTTTTGAAGAAAAAATATGGCTGGTGAATGATAAAAGGGGATTTCTAGCTATTTTTAAGAAACGTATTTGATTTTTTTTCCTTCCCCAACTAATTTCATCATTCCTTATAGGAATCCAGGCATGATAAAGAAAAGATAGAAAAGAAAGAGAAACGGGATAGTTCAGGAGGAAAGGAAGAGAAGAAACAATATCCTTTTCATCTTTATGTTTCACTCACTGAAATAGAAGATAGAGGCTATTCCTATTTAGAATTAAACCTTTCTTGTATGTGGTCTAAATATACAGGAACTTACTAGCTTTAAAATGTAGTTACCCTTCAGTGTATGACCTGAAAACAAGAGATTTGATCTTCTTGATTTTTTTTTTAGATAATTCTTTAATGAACTGAGATGTTTTATGACACAAGTTTTATAGGCTCTGTATATTTTTGTTGTTGTTATCCCTTTGTATTATTACCATGAGAAAAAAGAGGAATAGTGAATCTCTTGGGATGGGGAGCATGGTGACTAGAACAGCGGAATGATACGACACATAAGCAGAGCTCCTAGAGTTTGAGGATACTAGGCTGAGCAGAACCAATTAGGCTTGGAAGCCTAAAGGGGTTATACCACAAGGTACGACACTATTCTTCCCTGCCCCAAAGTTGTTTTCCCTTAATTTGTCATCTACTCATAAGTCCTCTGACAAGCACAGATAATGAACACTTTCAACCAAGGTGAGTATACTCTCCCCTCCTTTTCATTTAGAGATATCCCTAAACAAGATCTGAAAATGGTAAAGGAACTAGATCTTTTTTGCAGGATACAACTACTTGAATTTTTACCTGAATGTAATGACAGAGTCTTTTTGTGTATAGATATAAATTTTGCAGTTATTTTTAAACTTTTCACTTTAAGCTTGTTTTTACTTTCAGCTTGCTGATTAGTCACACTTAAACAGAAATCAAGATGTATTTGAGAACATGTGGCTTTCTCTTTGCCACCTAGTGCCATCTTTTCTGGATAATTAATTATGTATTTAAAGCACCAGTAGCTCAATAAGTGATGGTGGTATTTATACTTTATATGTGAAGAAACTAAAACTCTGAAAGATTGAAACAGGTCACAGGGACATTAGAAAATAGAGTTGACACTTGAAGGCAGGACTTTAGTGTTTTCTATTTGGGCCTTTAAGTTTTTTTGCCTTTCTTTCTGCCACTGCTCATATTTTGCAAATTCAGAAATTAAGTTCTGTACTTTTAGCTATATTTTAAATAGGCAAATTTGTTTTCAAGGTGATGCATTTGCTTTGTATAATACATAAAAATGTTTTAAATATCTTACGTAAATTTCATGACCACCATAGTGGACAGACTGTTCATATCCTAATTTAGCCTCTTTTTTTGTTGTTGAAGACTTAGGATTATTGATGTAGGATGATTTGTGTCCTCCATTAATGATTCCAGGTAGACATAGTTGAAGTTGCCTTTGCTTTTTATAGCTCATTTTTTGCTTCCATTGTAATGGTCACTTCTTAATAATATTACACATATACCCACTATTTTTACCTTATCTCTAAACTCAGCTGCTTCTAATCATTTATGGAACCAGATATATAACAAACCCTACTTAAGGGTGAGAAATGTTGGAGGGGCATTTTAGTGTAAGGGTTTAGTTTAGGATGTGGGTTTTGTCATATGTACTTTACTTGCAATGCAGGAATTTGAGGTTGTCAGATAAGTGACCTAAGGAAATGTGTGTTTTGTTTTGCTTTGTTTCTCTCTGCTTGTTATCTGACTAGTAGAGCGGGATAGGCAGTAGTATGAGAACCATTTTAGCATTTAATAGTTTTTCCTCTTATTCCTCAAGGCCCTGGCTGGCCTTGAACTTGCTGTGTAGATCAGGCTGGCCTTGAAATAACAGAAATTCACCTGCCTCTGCCTCCTGATTGCTGGGATTGCAGATATACTCCACCCCTCCTGGCTAATAGTCTTTTTTTACTTTTTGATTAGGAAGATTGTAAAAGAGATAATACTACTCTGTCTTCTAGGCATCCTTCCTACTGTCTTCCCTGGGGGAACTATGTATATAATACTTTATATATATATAATATTATATAAATTATATATATTATGTAATACCATATATTATATATACTATATCTTGTTTTTTATTCTAATCTTAACCTTTCTTTTAATTTGGAATTTTTATTTAGCATGCTACTTCTCTGTTAAAGAAACAAAAAAACCTTCCTATCAAATTTTCAACCATAGTCACTCACAACTTTCACTGTGATTTTATGTATCTGTTTTCTCTCAGAACCTGTTTGCCTTGTTAGTCATGAAGGTTTTGAAACACATTTCCTTTAGTTACTCTTACACTGGCCATGAAATATCCCTTGGGGATAAAGGTGGGGCCTGTGAGATTGGACAGGACTAAATGTTTGCCTGGTAGTCTTGCAGTAAATCTTCTTGAACCTGATAACTATTTACAGATATGTTTAGTTTGTTGACAATTATGTCACATATACTTTCTTCTGGGGCAGACTCTTACTCTTGGGAGGCTATGATTGATTTTCTTCTTCTGATTATTTTCTGGCTACCTCTGTGTTTGGTTTCATTCTGTAGTTAGGCAAGCTATTCTGTTTTTCTTTCTTTTTGATCAGAAATCTCCTCATTTCTTATGGTACTGTTATCTGTCTGCAGGGTGCATCTAAATCTGCTTTTCTTGCTCCCCTGTTAACTTGTTTCCTAATCTACAGAAAGGAGAGAGCTGCTGACACATCACATTGCCATGATTTTATCCTATCACTGATTTTAAGACTTTCTTGTTGGTATTTAGAACAGTTATTTCAGGGGAGTTAGTCGAGAAATTACATTGATTTGTTGTACCTGTCACCCTGAGTGCAGGCATATTATAATGATCACATTAGGATCCAAGGGAATACTATATATGTGATTTGGATTACGTCCTTTTCAAAGTCTCTTGTCCTGCTCCCTACTTTTAGCTCCAAAACTCTTTTGTGTTATTTTTTTCCTGCAAAATCTTTCTCCAAATTCTACCTCTCCTTGATTTAGTCTCTTGAATATCACTAGTTACTTTTGCCTTAACATTTTGTTTTACTTTAATCTTTAAAAATCCTTGTCTGAAGCTCAGTGGTAGACTGTTTCTCTAGCACATGCAAGGTCCTATGTTCAATTCCCAACACAAAAGTGGGGGAAACAAACAAACCAAAAAACTCCTGCTCATTAAATCATTATCTAACAACCATCCTTTGACTTCTCATTTATTACTTAGTATATATGGCCCACAACTCATATTCTATCTATACTTTTAAATCCACTGAATTTTTAACCTTCCATTTCAGTAAAGCCAAATTTCTTACTTCCAGTCTCAAATATGTAACTGGATTCTTTTATCCTCTAAGTCTGATGCTACAAGTTTCCAATTCTTGAACTAAATTTGTCTTGTTAGGTGAAGTCTTAGTCTCACACGAGGTTTACATTTAGAAAACATTGTTTTATTTATTTTTTGCTTGGTTTGACGTAGGCTCTTACTCTGTATTCCAAGCTTGTCTGGAACTCATTGTGTTGCCCAGGTTGCTGTCAAATTCAAGGGCAGTTCCCCCAGTTCAGCCTAGTTACTACTGGGATTATGTGCCTGTGCCATTGTGCTAAAACACTAGATTTAACATCGTTTAACAATTCAGAAAAATTGTCCAATCAGAATTTCAGTTTCTTGTGATGAATTCAGACATTTGACATTGTGTCCTGATTTCTGCATGGCAACAATCAAACTTTGACCTACATGCTTTCCCGCTAGAACAAGGCTTTTTGGGGGAGGTGGTTTATGGAAGGAATGGCAGGCTGTTTACTCCAGCAATCCCTACATGGTTCATGTTATTTCTGTTATATCCTTAGCCCCTGTAGACAATTAATTTTATAATTCCTGTTCTAGCTTTCCCCCCTTATGGTCTGTACTTGGAAAACTAGTCTTTCTAAGCTCTCACAGATTTCTAACTTTAGGAATGCATTGTCATTTTGAGGCATAGTCTAAATATGGTAGTAATCCATATTAGGAAATGGAGTATTTGATGGAGTTTATTTCTCAGGAGCTAGTCATTGCTCATATGTGTGAGCTTGTTCTAGTTACTGGTTCCCACATATGTATAAGTATGCAACATATCCACATGCCTAGATTTTGATTTTACCCATTTTTCTAATCAAATAACCAATTATTTTTCCTTATTGCCTGTGATGTTTATGCAGTCTGTTGGTTGTACCACAATGTGGAATGTTTAATCAATGAAAACATTAGTGAAGAATAATACTGGGAGAAAAAAGACTTTTTTTCCTGCTGTTAAGCAGGCTCAATTTACTTATACTGTTTGATAGAAGTGAAAGCATATTGACTACCGATTGTTTTATATCCTTGAAGAGATTTCTTGAGAACAAATTAACTTTTGTTTTTATTTAGGTTTATATATAGCAGTCATTTAATTATAGCAATCATTTAATACGTACAAAGCTCTTGTTAAGGAGATTGAAGTGATAGACACAACTAATTATCTCTTCATTAACGTTTATACTACTTGAAAGTACTAGTTGTGGGTTTTGTGAACCAATACTCATAAGCACTAAGTAGTTGAAGCCAGAAAGAAAGAAAGTACTTCCTTGCCTTTTCTCTGCAAGTAGACACATACTGTTTAAGGCGCTATTTTGTTTTGTGTTTTAAAGGTCTTGACATTGGGATAAGGGCTTATAAAGGATTCTCCTGCCACATTTGCCCATGTGTGTGACTATTCTTTCTGCACATCTTTTTATCCAGACAGGCAACCCTGTGCACAATTAGGTTTCAGCTTAAAAGATTTTTAAGTTTAACTTGGTGTTACATTTTACCTACACAGAACATTTCAGGATCTGTGCTTGCTGTAAAAGTTCCTAAGGGCACCTGCAGGTGTAATGCTAGATCAGGATGCCTGTCTCTATGTCTTTTTCCTCATAACTTTTCTTTGTAAATGTTTCTTTGATATTCTAAATGTCAACTTCATCCTTATATGTGATTCAGCTTTAGACAGGGAGAGGGATAAGCATTGAAGGGGCAAATCATAACTTTCAAATGATAGTAAATGCAGGGAACACATTGCTGTGGTGCTACCTCCTTTGAGGTAGACACTTAACCATGAGTTAGCTATTATTTGGGCAGGCTTGTATTTTATAGTTTCTCTTAAATTTTTCATTATCATCAAAAAGTCTATTTTATGAAACATGTGAACTACTGAGTCAGGTAAAAAGAATTGAGGACATTGAGATAATTACCAATATAAAATGGTGTTTATACATGTATTCTGCTCTCAGCAGAATGGAAGGCCACTTTTTGTTTGATTGTGTTCTGTGTGGTATTAAGTACAGTTTATAGCTCCAAAAGAGTATATGTGTGTGATGGAGGACAGCGAATTGAACTGAGCCTGCAGTAGAATATGATTTTGAGAAAAATCAACAAAAATACTGTGAAAAAGATAAGTTTCAGTGACCCTTTAGATTTATAAGCTAATCTTGCTTACTTATAGTTGTTAAGTGGTACATATTTATTTTTAATATAGCATTGTTTAAAAATAAACTTAGAAGAAGGTTACATAAGATTGGCATAAGCTAAGTGTTAATGAGAATAAAATTGTAAATGTATCAAGGATAGAATCCTGAAGTCTGGCTTTGGTGCTCTTTCCTCACTATGTCTTCTTGTTGTTTTCGGATGTTTGAGACAAGGACTCACTTTGTAGCTCAGGCTGGCCTGGATTGCTGTATACTACAGACTGGCATCTAACCCATAGTGATCCTCCTCTTATGCTCTCCAATGCTAGGGTTGTAGGTTTGCTTGATAGCAGCTAGCTCTTCCTGAAGTTCACTGAGCTTGGGAGTGGATTTCAAGTTGTAACGTCCAAACTTCAGTACTATTGAGTAGACTCTGAGGACACTGTTGAGATGTTGTGATTAACATCCAGTATCTTCTTCCTACTTGCTCTTGTACTTGCTGATTTGTCATTCCAGGGTGTGGACAGACCCCTAAGCTGAACGTCTCCCCGAGGAGGATGCCAAAGCTCCATGAGTCACTCTCAGAATAATATCTCCCATAATTAAGAGCTTCTGGTGCTGTCCATTTTATGGGAATCTGCTTTAAGTCAGAAGATGCATACACACCACCATCCTTTTGACAAGACATTCCAAAGTCACTGATTTTCAGAACATTATTTTCACCTCCAGGCAATTTCTTGGAGCAAGGTCCCTGTGCATATAATTTTTACTTGAGATATGCCATCCAGAAGCAGCATCTAATGAAAAATTCACTTACTGACTTTTAGTTCACCCTTCTTTCTCAGAAAGGAGAGGAAATTGCCTCCTGGAACCAATTCCTTAATGATGTAGATAGGTTGCCTTTGTGTGTGAACTCTTAAAGTGTGAAGACATTGGGATGATTATGTTGTTTGGAGGGTTTTGGCTTCTTGTAAAAATTTTAATTTTAGTTCCAATTCCTGAGAAAGATCTTTATATGTTTTAACAGCAACAACATTTTTATCCTTTAATGTACTCTTAAATATGTCATCAAAAGTTTCCTTGTCCTTAAGGAATTCTCATAATGTGACATCATCATGATTGAGACCCCATTTCTTACTCTGATTATGATCATGTGGATACCATGATGTTCTTTTTTTTTTTCAATTGGAACATTACATAGACATTCTCATGATCAAGGACCCATTTCTTATGCTCACAAGTATAGTCATGTGAATATCATAATGTTCTTTATTCGGACATTATTCATTTTCAATCTAAAAAACTGAGATGCAGTTACCATTTGAAAGTGGACAATTCAGTGGTCTTTAGTATATTCACTGTGTGGTGCAGTCATCACCATAGTCTAATCTCAGAGCATTTCTCAGACCTGCAAAAGAAGCCCCATGCAGGTTAGCAGTCACTTTTAACTCTCCTCTTACTCTAGCCACTGGAAGCTACTGACACAGTTTCTGTCTATGAGTTTGCCTGGTTTGGGACATTTCATATAAATGGAATTGTGCAATATCATGTCCTTTGGGGCCAGGGTTCTTTGAACTACCATCATGTTATCAGGATTTATCCATGGTGTAGCATGTGTCAATAATCCATTCCTTTTTATGGTTAAATATTCCATAGAATGAATGTGTACCATGTTTTGTTTACCCATTTATCAATTAATGGACAGGAACAATTTTTTTTTCAAGTATTAAAATTCTAAGTTCAACATCAGTGTATCCAAAATCATAATTGATGATGTCAAGATTATACATGGTATGCACAGAATGCTGTGTAGAAATGATGTAAAATTATTTGTCAGCATTTCATGCAAGTGTGATTATTTTCTAAGGCCCTTTCTAGCTATGATTTTAGCAAGTGTGTGAATGTAGTATTTTCATTAATAAAGTTTAATGCATTAAGCATTAATTTAAAATTTGAGAACAATGTTAGGCAGATACGAAATTATTTGCCACATGCTGTAATGGTCGTGTTTTGACTTTATTTCATTATACAGTATTTGAAAAATGTCTACATAAAGGAAAGGAAATGAGTATAATTGAGTCAATATATTTTTAAAGCAATTTTTATAATTTAGCAGACATTGCATCTTAATATAATTCACTATTAAAATTGTGTCCTTGTGAAAAAAAATCGATGTCATTTTTCTATTTCTTTTGGCTAATCATGTAAAATAGGTTCCTTTCCTTTGCTACATGTTCTGTTTATTTTTGATACATTATTCCTTGCGCCTATAGAGTGTTGTACCTGTTACTCTTTATCTTTTTCTCTCTATCCCACAAACCTTCCACACTCTCACACACAGAAAATAGAAAATGTTCAGTGTTTCTTAAAATTCATAGTGTCTTAATGATTTCTAAGAATGGATAAAGACACAAATATTTCACCATTTTCTGGGAACTTCATCCAGGCTTTTGTTATGGACAGAATTCACTGAGGTTTCTTCCTGAATGGTTTCTCTTTTCCTCCTTCTTTTCTTTCCCATCTATCACTCTCTGGCCCTCCCTCTCTGTCCTCTTCTTTCCCTGCTTTGGCCTTCCTCTTCACGTTTTCCCTCAGCCTCTCCTTCTTGTATATCAATATAACCAGTTTGTTTCTTTCAGGTGGAAAGAATGAAATGAACTCATATAGCTGTGACCAGAGTTTGATTTTCTTGGGTAGATTTCTGAGAATTGTGAATGAAGCGGGCCCGTTTTCAGTTATCTGCTTTATTGCTCCATGCAGAAAACCTAAACTTGTTGTGTTGTATGTTATTGTACTTTAACTTGTTGCTTAATTTCTACATGTTTATTTTCAGTAATGGCTGAAAGTGTTAATATTCCATATTTTAGCACAATGTGCTGCATATACTTACCAATAAGCAAATAAGGTTACATGTGTACAGAATTTCACTTTTGATTAAATATTGCCTGGGTTTCGGTCCCTCCCCCCATTTGAAATGCTTCCTTTTTAATGTTTGAAACTGAAAATAAACAGTTATTGAATGATTTTTGAATTTACCTCATTTTAGAACTCAGTTTTAATTTATTTGGCCTGTTTTTTTTTTTTTAATATTAGTCACTAAAAATAAAGTGGAGCACTGTCTTCTGCAACGCCTAAGAATTGTTTTCTATAGTATGTGTACAACATTAAAACTTGTTCTACAAAGAAAAATATACCAGCGCTCACTTGTCCCTTGCCATTTTTTCTTGTAATTAGGAAATATTGGGGGGAGAAGAATAAAACAATTAATTGTGTTTTAATTTTACAGCTACCGGAGCTTTGTATTGCTAAACCTACATCTGGAAGTTTCACAGTGACGTTTTTAAGAGAATTTTTTATCTACTGAATTCTACCAGTGTAACCATTTTTTCTAAATAAACAATAGTTTTCTCAAATGACTTTATCATTGTGTATATTGTTACTTATTTAGCATAACTTAGAAAAGTTAAGTCAATCTTTCAGCCCTTATTTTTTTTCATGGGCTATGTTGTTGAATTTCATCTGATAATATGGAAACATTGTTTGATTATTTTTTCACTTGGAGTAAGCTGTGGGATGAAAACATGTCTAATACTATTCATTTCTCAATGTTTTGATGACTATCTATGCAAATCAATTTTCAGAGTTGAATAGGGATGTACTTTTTAAATAAAAACTGGATTAAGAAATGATGAGCCTATCATCAAAAAGAATATACATTTTGATGCCCTGTTTTGTGTAATTGTTATTTGCAGAAGGTGAGCAGAATAATTATTTGTGGGAGTGTGGTTTGTGCCTTGACTGTTGAACAATTATACCTGACACAAAATATTTCAAAAGAAAAAATCTTCATTAAAGTGATTTGTGACTATGAGAAAATAACTGATGTTTCCTTGAAATCATCGGTGTGAAATGTGTTTAAGAAGAACTTTCTGTTTCTTAATAATGCACTTATGTTTTAAGGACTATATGGTTATAAGAATAGGATATAACTTGACATAGGAAAGACTGACACAATTATAGCCAACATTATACTCAATTGGGAAAAACTTTCATTTAAAATCTAGAATGAGATAGAGGTTCACACTTGATCCATTTTTTTACTCGATATAGTACTGAATGTCTTAGAGCAATAAGAAGGAAAAGGGATACAAGTAGGAAAGGAAGAAGTCAATTATCTTTGCTGATAACATGTTTTCACTGGAAAAATCTTAAATCTGATGAACACGTTTAGCAATGTAGTAGATACAAAGTTAGCATTCAGGTCTATCTTTTTTTTTAATGTACTACTTGCCAGGAAAGAAATCAGGGAAAAATAAACACAGTTTACAGTAACTTACCTAAGAATACAACTAACCAAGGAGATCTATAGTGAAAACATCAAGACAAAGAAATTGACCTTTGGGGATGGAAACACATGCTCATGGGTTGATAGGATTAATAGGAAAATGGTTGCATTCCCAAAACTGATTAACAGAGTCAATAAAATCCCAATGACATTCTTTACATTTTTCAAAAATCCTAAATTTTAATATGTAAGGACAAAATACCATAAATAGACGAAGCAAACCTAAACAGGAGCATTCCTGGAAATATCACAGTATCTGATTCCATCACCCTATATAGCCATAGTAACACCATGGTACTGGCACAAACACTAACAGAAAATTCCAAAATAAACCCATTCAGCTACAGCTACATTTTGACAAAGGTACAAAACAGACTGGTGAAAAGAAAGCCTCTGAATGAATTGTGCTAGCAAAACTATCCACCTGTGGAGAGAAGAAACTAGGTTCATATTTACCATGCACAAAAATCTAATGCAAATGGATTAAGGGTTTTAACTAAAGACCTAAAGTAGAAATTGATAAGAATGTAGAATAGTTCCAGATACCGACATCATTTGTGTGTGTGTGTGTGTGTGTGTGTGTGTGTGTGTGTGTGTCTGTGCACTCCCTGCATGCAAGTCCCTGAGGAGGCCAGAAGGCGGCACCAGAACCTCTGTAACTGAAGTTACAGGTGGTTATATGCTGCCTGATAAGGGTGCTGGAAACTTAATCCGGGTCCTCTACAAGAGTCCAAGTGCTCTTATCTGCTGAGCCATCTCTCCAGATCCATAGCTTTGCTTTTAACTGCAAAAATAAGTTATGTTGGAAGTAGGAAACAAATTTGTAGTATGATAACTGCTTCTGAACATGTACTTGTTTTCAGTACAAGTGTATAAAAACCATTTCCTGTTCTGAAAATAAGGTGTCAAACCTTTTCTATTTGAAACTTGTGGTCATATGTTACTCTTGCAACTTTTCAGAGCTGTGGATGTAGTAAGAAAGCAGTCATAATATATCAGTGAGTATGGCTACAGTCTGAGGAAATTTTATTTACAAAAGCATGGGAACCTGGATTTGGTGTACAGGCTCTAGTTATCTGAGTCTTGATATAGAGTATTTCTCCTCTTGGAGATTCGTTCAAAATGTTTTAAGGGCCTCAGTATCCTAGAGGCAGAACAAAACAAGTATCTGCCTTCATGGACCATCCTTCCACTCTAGTTAGGGGATTCAGACAACAATACATAATGTTAAACAAAGGAAGATGTTCTGAGGAGGCTGGGTGAGGCAAGGCTTATGACTTTTCATACAGCATAGTTATGGAGTGAAGGTGAATAAAACAGGACATTTTGTGGTAGTTACCATAATAGGAATATTTTATTTTTAAAAGACAAGATCTCTTGTAGCTCAGGCTGCTCTCCCATTGTAGCTGTGAAGGCCTTATATTCCTGACTCACCTGCTCAGAGCTGAGATTATATGTATGCGCCACCACCACGCCTGGTCGTGAACTAAGCTTATGCTCTATTGTTCTGAAGTTTTTATAGCCTTGCTATGTAGCTCTTACTGGCCTTAAACTTGTGGCAAACCTCTTGCCTCTGCCTCCTGAGTACCGAGATAACAGTGTGCACCACCACACCCAGTTTGAATATTTTATTTACCAAGTGATGTGAGGATGAAATACCCATGATTCCCAGCCCATTTTTGAAACCTTTACATGAATGTCATGGAATATGCAGAATCTGAGTTTTAGTAAGTGGCTTTGAGGTTTGTCACTTATCTGGAAAGGTCTTCTTAATCTTTGGCTTTATTAATAGTCTTGGAGATATTTATATTTCAGATAAGACCCCAGCCTCCTCAAAGCATCTTCCTGTCACTGAAGACTGAAACTTATTTGTATTCACCAAGAAGCCAAGTTTTGTTTTTTTCCTTCAGGGAATAAAACAGAAGGAAGCAGCAGGCTTGGTGGCAGACACCTTTAGTCCAGCACTTGGGAGACAGGGCCAGTTGGATCTTTGCAAGTGCAAGGTCTTGATCTACTTAGTGAGTTCCAGGTCAGCCAGGGCTATGTAGTGCAATGCTGTATCAAAAGCAAATAAAACAAAATGGAAGAAAGTATTTTGAATGTTCTGAGTGTTAGTGGCTGGGTGGATGTACAGGAACTTCCATAACAGCAAAAGTGGTTCAGGCATGCAGATTTTTGATGATTTTGTTTGGTCCAAGAAAACAATTTTGAATATTTACAACAGGTTGTATAACCTGGAATTTATGGTAACATTCCTTTTTTTCTTTTTTGTTATTGAAATTAGCTTTTTTTTCATATAAAATATATTCTGATTATGATTGCCCTTCCCCCAACTCTTCCCAGATCTTCCCTACCCACCCAAATCCACATCCTTTCTTGCTCTCTCTCATTAGAAAACAAGCATCTAAAAAATAAGATAAAAACAAACCTGAATAGGGCAAAAGACATGAACAGAGAAACAAAGAGCTGGAGAAAAAGCTCAAGAAACAAATATAGCCATAGAGAAACACGTATTGGCATAAACATAAAGCCCTTAAAAGCATACAATTGGAAGCCATAATATATAAGTAAAAGACCTGAAGAGTAAGAAAAAAGGCTCAGACAAAGCACTGAGGGGAAAACAAAAGCACCTCCAAATATATCATTGGGTTCTTTTTGTGTTGGCCATCCACTGCTGGACGTGGGGCCTGAATTTAAGACAGTGGTTTGTATACACGTTGGAGAAGCAGAGCAGCAGCCACTAGAAACTTACCTCTATGAATCCTCAGTTAGAATGGGGTGAGATCCTGTCTCCACCTGCCTAGTGCTTGGATTAAGGCCTGTGCACTCAATGTCATGTAGCCCAGGGTGGCCTTGAACTCCCGATCTTCCTGCTTCCTCCTCCCAAGTGCTGGGATTAAAGGTATGTGCCACCACTGCCTGGCCTCTATGGTTAACTACTGGCTGGCTCTGCCCTCTGATCTCCAGGCAAGCTTTATTTGTCAGAACACAAAATACCACACAACACCTTACCATCAGTTTGTAGAGAGCAACCAATAGCCTTGGCAGTAACCTGAATGTTTTTGGAGGTGCCCATGGGGCCCCCTTTAGCCAAAAACTCAATTAGATATAACGCATTCCCAGAAGTGGAGGCTTCATTTGGTAAAGAGAGATGTCCAGTTGGGGCTCTGTCTCCCCCATTATTTGGCAATTTCATTTAGATCACCTTCATGTATATTTATGTTTTAGGAAGCTTCTACTGTATTAGATTTCCATACTACCCCTCAAATGGCCCTTAGTTTTAGCTCTCCCTCCCCATATTCCTTTCCTCATACCTTTTGCTTCCCTCCCTGTTTGATCCTACTATTCCAATCCCCACCCCATCCATCCGTAACTATCCTATTTTCCCTTCCTAGGGTGATCCCATCCTCCCCCAGTTCCTTACTCTATTCCTAACCTCTATAGTTATATGGATTATAGTTTGCTTGTCACAGACTTAACAGCTCATATCCACATATAAGTAAATATATAACATTTGTCTTTTGGGGTCTGGATTACCTCACTCAGGAAAATTTTTTTCTAGCTCCATCCATTTACTTGCAAATTTCATGATTTCCTTTTTTTTCCAAGACCGTTTCTCTATGTAGCTTTGGAGCCTGTCCTGGAACTCACTCTGTAGACCAGGCTGGCCTTGAACTCATAGAGATCCGCCTGCCTCTGCTCTCCCAGTGCTGGGATTAAAGGTGTGTGCCACCACCGCCTAGCCATGATTTCATTTTTTAACAGCTGAGTAATATTCCATTATGTAAATGTACCATATTTTCTTTATCCATTCCACNTTTTATCCTTTGCTTTGTGTCTAATATTAACTTATGAGTGAGTACAAATAGTGTTTGTCTTTCTGAGTCTGGGTTACCTCACGCAGGATGATTTTTTCTAGTTCCATTCATTTGCCTACAAATTTCATGATGGCATTGTTTTTTAATGGGTGAGTAATACTATATTTATAAATGTACCACATTTTCTTTATCTATTCTTCTGTTGAAGGACATCTAGGTTGTTTCCAATTTCTGGCTATTGTGAAAAGAGCAGCAGTGAACATGGTTGAGCAACTGTCTCGGTGATAGTATGAAGCTTTGGCTACATGTCAGGAGTGGTATAGCTGGATCTTGAGGTAGATTGATTCTCATCATCCTAAGGAACTGCCATATTGATTTACATAGTGGCTGTACAAGTTTGCACTCCCACAAGCAATAGATGAGTTTTCCCCTTACTCCACATCCTTGCCAGCATGATCTGATTTTTGTGACTTTATTTTGTATCCTGCTGCTTTGCTAAAAATATTTATTAGCTGTATGAGTTTCCTGGTAGGATTTTTAGGGTCACTTATGTATATAATTATATCATATGCAAATAATGATACTTTGAATTCGTCCCTTCCTGTTTGTATTCCCTTGATCTCCTGTAGTTGTTTTATTGCTCTAGCTAAGACTTCAAGGTCTATATTGAATAGTTATGGAGAGTGGAAAACCTTGTCCTGTGTTCCTGAGGTTAGTGGAAATGCTTTGGGTTTCTCTCCATTTAGTTTGATGCTGGCTGTGGGCTTGCTGTAAATCACCTTTATTATATTGAGTATGTCCCTTGGATCCCTAGTCTCTCTAGGACTTTTATCATGAAGGAGTGTTGGATTATATCAAAGGTCTTTTCTGCATCGAATGAGATGATCATGTGGTTTTAGTCTTTCAATCTGTTTATATGATGTATCACAATTATTTATTTACATGTGTTGAACTATCCCTGCATAACTGAGACAAAGCCTACTTGATCATGGTGCATTATATTTTTGATAGGTTTATATTCAGTTGTAAGTATTTTATTGAGAATTTTATAATCTATGTTCAGAAGGGAAATTGGCCTGTAATTCTCTTTCTTTTTTGTATCTTTATGTAGTTTAGGTATCAGGGTAACTGTGGCCTCATAAAAATAATTGGGCATTGTTCCTTCTGTTTCTATGTTGTGGACTAATTTGAGGAGTATTGGCATTAATTCTTATTTGAAAGTCTGATAGAAAATCCACACTGAAACCTGGGCTGTGAGCTTACTTGGTTGGTAGAGTTACTTACTGCTTCTATTTCACTAGAGGTATAGCTCTGTTCAAATTGACTATCTGATCTTGATTTAACTTTGGTAGGTGGTATATCTCAAGAAAATTATCCAATTATGTTAGATTTTCAAATTTCGTTGAGTATAGGTTTTTAAAATATGCTCTTATGATTTTCTGGATCTCCTTGGTATCTGCTGTTATGTCGCCCTTTTCGTCTCTAATTTTGTTAATTCAGGTCTTCTCCCCATGCTTTTTAGTTAATTTGGCTAAAGGTTTGTTATTCTTAGTGGTTTTCTCAAAGAACCTACTCTTTGTGTCTTAGGTTTTCTATTGCTATGAAAAGACACTATGACCACAGCGACTCTTGTAAAGAAAACATTTAATTGGAGTGTTTTGCTTACCATTTCAAAGGTTCAGTTCATTATCATCATGGCAGGGAGCATGGTGGTATACAGGCAGACATGATGCTAGATCTTGCAGGCAACAGGAAGTCAACTGAGACACTGGGTGGTGTCCTGACCATAGGAAACCTCAAAGCCCACCCCACAGTGACACACTTCCTCTAACAAGGCCATACCCACTCCAACAAAGTCAAAACTCCCAATAATGCCACTCCCTATGAGATTATGGAGGCCAGTTACATTCAAACTACCACACTTTGTTTCATTGATTTTTTTTGTTGTTATTTCTATTTTATTGATTTCAGCCTTGAATTTGATTAGTTCTTGCCATCAACTCCTTTTGGGCATTACTTTTTCTTTTCTAGAGCTTTAAGGTGTGGCATTATGTTACTAATATGAAATCTCTGCAATTCTTTTTTTTTTTAATGTGTGCTCTTAGTGCTATGAATTTACCTCTTAGAACCACATTCATTGTGCTTCATAATTTTGGGTAAGTTGTGTAAATTTTAATTTTCATTCAATTCTTTTGTTTTGTTTTGTTTGAGTCAGGTTTTTCTGTGTAGCCTGGCTGTCCTGGAACTTGCTCTATAAGAACAATATGTCCTGTAACTCAGAGATCCACCTGCCTCTGCCTCCCAAGTGCTGAAAGTAAAGGTATGTATCACTACACCCAGCTTCATTTAATTCTAAAAACTTTTAAATTTCTTTCTTGACCCATCTTTTATTCAGCAGTGAGTTGGTCATTTTTGTTGTTAATATCTGTGGTGATCAGATAGGATGCAGGGTGTAATGTCAATTTTCTCTCATTTGCTTTGTGACCAAGTATATGGACAGTTTTTAGAGATGTGCTAAGAAGATATATTCCTTTATCTTTCGGTGGAATGTTCTGACTATCTCTTAGATCCATTTGGTTTATGATGTCATTTAGCTCTAGCACTTTTGTTTAGTTTTTGTCTGAATGACCTGTCTATTGGTGAGAATGAGGTATTGAAGTCACCCACTATCGGTGTGTGAGAGTCAATATGTAATTTTAGCTG
>LZPO01075854.1:788976-799566 GCA_001675575.1 Neotoma lepida | reverse complement strand
TTATAAATTTGGGCATCCTTTTGTTTGGTAGAGGTGTTTAGAATTGCAAATTTTCTTGATGAATTTTTCCTTTGGTTAGTATGTAGTGTCCTTCCCTATTTCCTCAGATTAGTTTTAGTTTGAAGTCTATTTTTTCTGATATTAAAGTGGTTACACTAGCTTCCTTAATGGGTCCATTTGCTTGGAATATCTTTTTCCATCCTTTTACCCTGAGGTGTGATGTCTATCCCTGATGTTAAAGTGTATTTCTTGCACACAGCAGAAGGATGGATCCTGTTTTCAAATCCAATCTATTAGTCTGTCTTATTATTGGGGAATTGAGACCATTAATGTTGAGGGTTATCAACGAGCAGTTTTTGTTGACTTACATTGATTTGTTGTTGTGAGGTGAGTATTTTTACTCCTTTTTTGATTTGCTTGTTTGAGATTATTTATTCCTTGTGTTTTCTTGGGTGTGGTTAACCTCTTCAGGTTAAAGTTTTCCTTCTAGGACCTTCTGTATATTTGGATTTGTAGATAGATTTGGTTTTATCATGGAATGTCTTTCTTTCTCCATCTATTGTGTTTGAGAGTTTTGCTGGGTATAGTAGCCTGGGCTGGTATCTGTGGTCTTAGAATTTATAGAACATCTATTCAGGCCCTTCCAGCTTTTAGAATCTCCATTGAGAAGTCAGGTGTTATTTTAATATGTCTGCCTTTATATGTTACTTGGTCTTTTTCCCTTGCAGCTTTTAATATTCTTTCTTTGTTCTGTATGTTTAGTGTTTTGATTATTATGTGTCATGGGGATTTCTTTTATGGTCCAGTCTATTTAGTATTCTGTCTGCTTCTTGTACCTTGGTAGGCACCCCCTTCTTTAGGTTAAGGTAGTTTTCTTTTATGATTTGGTTGAAAATATTTTCTGTACCTTTGACCTGGGTTTCTTCTCCTTCCCCTATTCCTGTTATTTATAGATTTGGTCTTTTCATAGTGTCCCAGATTTCCTGCATATTTTGTACCTGCATTTTTTAGATTTTGCGTTTTCTTTGAACTGAGGTATCCATTTCTTCTATTGTGCCTTCAATGCCTGAGATTCTTCCATTCCTTGGATTTTGTTGGTAAGGCTTGCCTCTGAGTTTCCTGTTACAATGTCCTAAAATTTCCATTTATTTAATATTTATTTATTTAATGTATTTATTTATTTATTTATTTAAATCCTGACTGCAGTTCCTCTCCCTCCTCTACTTCCAGTCCCTCTCCACACCTCTCCTCTTTCTCCCCATGCATTCCTTGTCCATTTCTCTTCAGAAAAACTTCTCTTTCGCAGGCCTCTCATGGATATCAACCAACCCTAGCATAACAAGTTGCACTGGGACTGGGCATCTCCTCTCCCATTAAGGCTAGACAAGGCAACTCAGTGGGAGGAAAGAGTCCCAAAAGCAGTTAATTGAGTCACAGACAGCCTCTGCTTCCAACTGTTTGGAGTCCCACAAGTAGACCAAGCTATACAACTGTCACATATGCACAGAGGGCCTAGGTCAGTCCCATGCAGGTTCACTGGTTGTCAGTTCAGTCTCTGTGAGCCCCTCTGAGCCCAAATTAGACGATTTTGTGGGTTTTCTTGTGGTGTCCTTGACCCCTCTGGCTCCTACAATCCTTTCTCTCCATCTTCTGCAGGATTCCCTGAGCTCTGCCTAATGTTTGGCTGTAGGTCTCTGCTTCATTTTCCATCAGTTGCTGGTTGAAGCCTCTCTGATGACAGTTGAGCTAGGCACCAATCTATGAGTATAGCAGAATATCATTAGGAATCATTTCATTGACTTTTTTCTTTTTTCCATTTGTGTTTGGTTTTATCCTATGTCTCTGGGCTATCCATCCTCTGGGTGCTCCAGGCAGTATCAGTGATGGGCTCCTTCTCTTGGTATGGGTCTCAAGCTGGACCAGTCATTGGTTGGCCACTCCCACAAGTTCTGTGCCACCTTTCCCCCAGCACATCTTGTAGGCAGGACAAATTGTAGGTCGAAGATTTTGTGGCTATTGTGGTGTCCCAATCCCTGCACTGGAAGTCTTGCCTAGTTACTAGAGATGACCAATTCAGCCTCCATATCCCCCATTGCTAGGAGTCTTCAACTTCATAGATTCCTGGGAGTTTCCATTGTCCTAGATTTCTAGCTCATCCCAGAGATGTCCCCTGATTCCAGTTGTCTCTCCCAGTACTCCTCCCCCCACAGGATTCCTCCTGTTCCCATCCCCAATGCCCAATCCAGACCCCTCATTCCATCCAGCAGTGATGTGTGTTCTATTTCCCCTTCACAGTGAGATTCATGTGTTCCCCATTGAGTCTTCCTTGTTAATTAGCTTCTCTTGGTCTGTGGTTTGTAGCATGGTTGTCCTTTACTTTAGAGCTAAAATCCACTTATAAGTGAGTATATATCATGTTTGCCTTTCTGGATCTGGGTTATCTCACTCAGGATGTTTTCTAGTTCCCTCCATTTGCCAGAAAATTTCCTGATGTCATTGTTTTTAACAGCTGAGTAATACTCCATTGTGTAAATGTACCAAATTTCCTTTATCTATTCTTCATTTGAGGGACATCTAGGTTTCCAGGTTCTGGCTATTAGGAATAAAACTGCTATCAATGTAGTTGAGCAAGTGTCCTTGTGGTATGATTGAGCATCCTTTGGGTATATGCCCAGGAGTGGTATAGCTGGGTCTTAAGATAGATTGATTCTCAATTTTCTGAGAAACCGCCATATTGATTTCCAAAGTGGCTGTACAAGTTTGCCCTCCCATCAGCAGTGGAGGAGTGTTCCCCTTGCTTCACATCCTCTCCAGCATGAGCTGTCACTTGTGTTTTTGATCTTAGCCATGCTTGCAGGTATGAGATGGAATCTCAAAGTAGCTTTGATTTGCATTTCCCTGAGGCTAAGGATTTTGAACATTTTCTCAGCCATTTGAGATTCCTCTGTTGAGAGTTCTTTGTTTAGATCTGTACCCCATTTTTTAACATTGGATTATTTGGTTTGTTGATGTCTAGTTTCTTGAGTTCTTTGTATATTTTGGTTATCAGCCATCTGTTAGATATGGGGTTAGTGAAAATCTTTTTCTATTCTGTAGGCTGCCATTTTGTCCTTTTGACAGTGTCCTTTGCCTTAGAGAAACCTTTCAATTTCATGAGGACTGCTATGAACTTTCCTCTTAGCACTGCTTTCATTGTGTCCCATAAGTTTGAGTCTGCTGTGCATTCATTTTCACTGAATTCTAGGATTGACTTCCTAAAATTTTCATTTACAGATTTCCCTCAGTTTGGTCTTTCTTTATTGATTCTATTTCTACTTTCTTGTCTTGGACAGTTTTCTTCATTTAATTCTACTGTTTGCATTTTCATTAATGGATTTTTTTCATGTCCTCTTTACAGACCTCTAACATAATGATAAAGGGTATTTTGAAGTCCTTGTCTTGTCCTTCAGCTATATTGTAGTCTCAGGACCTACCATAGGGTGTGTAGGAGGGTTGCTGGGTTCTACTGGAGACTTATTGTCCTGGCTGTTATTGACTGTGTTTTTATGATGTTCTAGGTATCTATGTTTGGGATGCTTATAATTCTAGGTGTTGACATCTGATCTTGCCTTTGTTGGGGGGGGGGTGGACTTCTTTTCCTTGGTTTCTGTTGCCCTGCCTGGGTCTTAGGAGTGTGTGGTGGCTGTAGCTTGCCTGTTAGGGAGTGCTTCTTAGTCCCTGATAGGTGAGACCACTGGGGATCTCAGGTCAACTTGTTTCTAGGTATTAGGAGCTGGCATGCAAGAATAAGGATGGGCTAAAGGAAAGGGGCCTGAGAAGGCCCACAGGAAGGAGGAGAGCTGAGTCTGCCAGGAGCATCTGATTCCCTGGCCAGTGTGTCCTTTGGGCTTCAGGGACAGAGTTTCTTGGGTGTTGGTGGGTGAGACAAAGGTATGGGCGGAGGAAGGAGTGTTGTAGGAGAGGATCTGCCTAGTTCCCTGGGGGTGGGTGCGGAGAGGATAAAGAGACCATAGCAGGTGGTCTGCCACCAAGCTGGGGATAAAACTGGGGAGTTGGGTTGGAGGGTGGGAAGGAGAGTGGAAGTCATTTATCTGCTTCCCTGGCCAGCTCTGCCAGTGAGTTTACAGGGAGAGACTGCTGTCGGTGTTGGCAGGTGAGACAAAGAGATGGAGTCGGGAAGGAAGACCATAGGAAATGGTCTGCTTTGTTTCTGGATACCCTGCTGGTTTCCTGACATTCCTTTTTTTGTATAAACATATTTATAAAAATCAGAGATTTATGCAGTCATTGTTACCATGGTGCAAATATTATGAAAATATTACTGTTTTTAAAACTGCATCTGGCCATGCCTTTTATTTTTCATTTTGGTGGTTATAAATTTCTGACACTGCTTCTAATGAAGCTGTAATATACTAGCTTAGTATTTTGTGTCATTACTTAGAAGCATGATTTAATTTTTAAAAAGGTTTTTTTTTTTATTTTGTGAATTTGTCTGTGTCTGAGTATGGATTTGTAGTTCCCCTGGAAGTCAGAAAAAGGTGTCAGATCCTCAAGGAATTGCAGTTATAGGTCATTGTAAGCCACCCATGAACTCTGATCCTGAAAGAGCCCTTTCTTTCAAAATATTCCTTAGAAGCCACAGGTTGTATAGGATCTAATATACTTATTACCTACAGAGGTAAGAAGCTGATAAATGAGATTTATCCAAATAAGTACAGAAATGCTGGGATTCTGTGCTAGTTAAATTCTGTATTTTCCAAATGCTATTCCTACATTAAAATCACCTGAGGCGCTTCTCACCCAAAGAGATTCTGATTCAATATACTGAAGTAGGGACTTATAATGATTCCTGGTTTGTCAATCTGTAAACATATTACCAGTAATAATGAAAATTGATGCCAGTTATTGAGTACCTTGTATATAGTAGGCCCTGTTTTAGGTGCTTTAAGGTACTGTTAAGGTTTAATTCATTAGAAAAGAACATTGTGCTCTAGATGAGGAAGTGTAATTTAGTAGAGCTCATCATAGAGGTTAAAATGGACAAGAAAAGTGATCTGGATATGCCGGCAACAGGTTTTCATATATAGAGATACTGAAAATAAAGATTAATATTGATCAGTGTAATAAAAAGATTAGTGATGTCATGCTTATGTTTTTCAAGGTGAATAAAAAGATTCCCTCCACAAAATGTTGGAAGACAGCATGGAATCATATCCAAATAGAATTTGCGTCTCTAATCTCATTTACTCTTGGACTAGTATGATTAATTGCTTCATAATTGGTGTGGAATCCAAGTTCAACATTTTCTGTCTATGAAGTTAAATATGACATTCAAGTACCTACACTGTTTAGGTCTAAATCCTTCACCAAGCCTTTCTAGATCAAGCTGTTGAAAACAGTATTTATCCCAGCACACTTAGTCTTAGGTAATTCTTAAGTATACACAATCCTCTTCAAATGCCTTCCAGACACGTGGTATTTTATATCTCATTTCCTGCTTGTCATAAATAAATAATCATGAATTAAAATATTTTTTATTTTGATTTTTTTGTCTTTATTATTGATGCCTTGGATCAATCTTCCCAGAAAGCATAAAATGTACATACATAGTAGTGCCTAGCAGAGGCACACCCAATAACAATTCATAAATGTTATTTGTTAATGATGAGATATGCAACTGGAGATAGTATTTCATATAGCATAAAATTAGGATCATAAAAAATCCATAAACATAGCACACTATCTTTGAGGTTCTGATACAAGACAATTTGTGGATACAGAGGAATTCGTAACTTTTTAATCAGATACTCAAGTCTGATGACATCTTGGTGTCACCTGACAAAAGGAAGGTCAGCCTACACTAGGGGTTAAGTAATAGGCCATTTTCTAGCTCATATCCTTGAACTGAAGGCTATTTCTGATTTACAGTAGCATACTTATCCAGTTTATGTGTGCTATACTCAATCAGAGCCATCACCTCTCCCACTACTCCCTCCATTAACCATGTCCATTTAGCAACATATCAAAGAAATTAAGCTTTTAAAGCCTGGCCCAGGTAGAAATGGCCATTACAGCTTTAAAAAGTATCTAAAAATCAGGGCAAGAGGGGGAGGAAGCAATTGTTCTCACATCAAAGTTGCCACACTTTTAGTTGAGACTTCTAATATCCCTTCCCTTGTTATTCTCATCATGTCTAGGTCTATCTGTAAATACAAGGCCTATATTGAACTGACAAGAATTTGAATCTTTTAAGCAGTTCTTCCTCTTTGGTTGAATATGTATGGGAATTTTTTGCTTGCATGTCTGTCTGTGCACCACATGGATACCTGGTACCCACAGAGACCAGAAGAGGCCATTAGATCCCCTGGGACTGGAGTTACAGACAGTTGTGTGGCACCACACACAAACCCAGGTCCTCTGGAAGAGTAGTCAGTACTCTTAACCGCTGAGCTATCTCTCCAGCCCCAAGCTTCCTTTTATACTTCCTTTTATACTCAACTCTACATGCAAGAAAAACCTTCTTGGCCCTGACAAAAAGTGTCTCTAGAAATATGATTTTAATTTATATTATTGAATATAAATAAATATAAATATAAAATAAATTAATGGAGCTAGAGAGATAGTTCAGTGATTAAGAGCACATATGCATTCCCAGCCATCTCCCTGGCTCAAACTCTGCCTTTTGATTTTTTTTTATTAATTAATTTATTTATTCTTTGTTTTTCACATCATGTGTCTTGATCCCATTCATTCTCTGTCCTTTCATATCTACCCTCCCCCCTGCACACACACACATGCGCACGCATGCGCGCGCACACACACACACACACACACTCAAACAAAATTCAAGAGAAAAAATGAAGACAAAATGAGGAAAAATTTTTTTAAAAAGGGAAATAATTAAAAATCTCATCATGGAAGCTGCAGTGTGACCCAACAAGTCACTCCATATATTCCTTGGTCCATACACCTCTACTTTCAAGTGCTCATTGCAAAGAGTCATTGGTCTGGTTCAATGCCCCTGGTCTCCACTAATACTGGGCCCCTACTGGACATCCTGCTGCCGCCCTGTGTTATGGAGATCCTGCAGCTTTGGGTCTGCGGGTCAGGTCCCTTCACATGGTCCAGCAAATCATAGATGGGGTAGATGTTGGAGCAGGCCAAGTCATAATAACCCTGGGTGTGGGCCTGGGCAGCTGTCTGGTTGGTCTGCTAGATGGGAAATGGGAGCAGCTGTCCCATGCTCATGATTTCGGGGCTGGCTCACCCACTCACCCATTAACAGGGTTGAATCAGTTGTGCTGCCATGGCAGGGTACAGAGCCTGCTCTCCCGAATGTTGCAGCTGGTGTAGCTCCCCCTTCTGTGCCAGGTTTTGGTGGTGGAGGGCATCTTTCCCCCACCCATGCCACCACAAGACAGATGAGAAATGGGGTAGCTCTCCTCCCATGCACACATCTTCGGGCATGGCTTACCCACGCTTGTACTAACAGGGTTGTCTCTATTGTGCTGCTCTGTCGAGGTACAGGGCCTGCTCTCTTGAGTGTTATAGCTCGTGGGGGTCAGGGACAGCCCTCCCGTTCTTATGACCACTAGGCAAGCTCTCCCACCTGCTCCAGGCATTGATGGATAGGGGGCAGGGGACGTAGCTCTGCCCTGTCCATGCCACCATAGGAAAGATGGGAAATGGGGACAGCTCTCCCAAGCTCCCAATTTTAGGGCTGGCTCACCCACACCAGAGCTAACAGGGTTGGCTCTATTGTGCTGCCCTAGCAAGTTGCAGGACCTGCTCTCCCAAATGTTGCAGCTGGTGGGGGTCAGGGATGGCTCTCTCACTCTTATGACCACAGGGCCAGCTCTCCTACCTGTCTCAGGCATTGATGGGTGTGCGGGGGAGGAGGACACTTATCCCCTGCCCATGTCACCACAAGACAGCAGTATAATGAGGACAGCTCTCTCATGATCACAGTTTCGGGGCTGGCTGTCCCACATTTGTGCAAACAGGGTTGACTCAATTGCAGTGCACTGGCAAGGTGCAGGGCCTGCTCTCCCGAGTGTTGCAGCTGATGGAGGTCAGGGATGGCTCTGTCTCTCTCTTATGACCACAGGGCCAGCTCTCCCACCTGCTTCAGGCATTGATGGGCAGGGGGGAAACTCTGCTCATGCCACCATAAGGCAGATGGGTAATGGGGGCAGCTCTCCCATGCTCGTGATTTCAGGGCTGGCTCACCTGCATCTCCACTAACAGGGCTGGCTCTGTTGTGCTGCCCTGGCAGGGTGCAGGGCCTGCTCTCCTGAGTGTTTCAGCTGGTGGGGGTCAGGGACAGCTCTCCCGCTCTTATGACCACAGGACCAGTTCTCCCACCCGCCCGAGGTGTTGATGGATGGGGAGTAGGGTGATATCTCTCTCCAGCCCATGTTGCTATGTGGCAGATGATAGATGGGGCTAGGTCTCTGAATGGGGGTTTTTACATCATACATTTAATGTAATTATTGATACACTTGGGTTTAGCCTAACACCTGACTATTTGCTTTCTCTTGGCACCATATTCTCTTCCTTGTTTTTATTTTTCTGTCATTTTAAAAAAATATTTTTTATTTACTCTTTGACAATTTCATACATGTATACAATGTGTCATGATATATCCCAAACTTCCCCTTCTGACTCACCTTGGACACTCTTCAACAGGCCTCCTCACATTCATGTCCTTTCTTTTTCTTGTAACCTACTGAGTCCAATTAGTCCTGCCTGATAGAATGTTGACTGATCCTGTTGGCTTGATCTTATACAGGTCCCATGTAGGTATTCATAGCTGCAGTGAGTTTATGAGTACAATGGCCATGCCATGTCCAGAAGAGTACATTCATAGCACTCCTCCCTAGCCTCTGGCTCTTACATTCCTTCTGTTCTCTTTTCAAAAATGTTCTGAGCCTTAGGAAGTTAATATAGACGTCCCACTTAGAGATGAGCACTCAACAGTTATTTCTTATGAGCACTTTGACCAGTTATAAATCTCTGCATTAGCTGATGCCCACTATAGAAAGAAGCTTCTCTGGACATGGTTGAGCATAGAACTAATCTCTGGGTATACATATAAATATTTGAAAAGCAGTTTCACAACATGTACATCTAGCAAAACAGTAGTAGTAGTAGTAGTAGTAGTAGTAGTAGTAGTAGTAGTAGTAGTAGTAGTAGTAGTGAACTTGCTCTTAGGGCCTATGACTTCCCAAGCCATGGGCATTGGTCAGGTTTACAATACCAGTCATGAATTCCTTCCTGTGGTGCTGGCCCCAAATCCAATCAGAAAATAGTTACCTCTTCATGCTACTATGGTACCAGTGGGCACATCTTGCCTGGCAGGTCAGTATTGTAGCATTCTGGGTTCATTGCTGTTTTTTTTAATGGCCTTTGCCCCAGTTTCACATTTGTGAAATTAGTCTAATATTAAACAACCATTTTATCAGAATGTTCTAAAGACTAAAAATAATTTATACAACATTTTTAGGATGATATGTGGCACAGATTTATGTTCAGTATGATAAATGTTAGTTTTTTTGTTATAATTTAACATTTTAATGCATAGATAAGGCATGACTATAAGAACTGTTAATAGTGGCTCTGTGGGAGGTAATGTGCACAGTGATTTTTGTATCCTTTGTTCATCTATGTTTTACACACTAAAAACAGGACTATCTTCCTGAGTCTGTCTGATGCATGAACCCTCGGCAAGGTTATCTGTGCACCTGTGCATCTTAGGTCGGCTTCTGAAGAAACTGAACCTCAAACCAGGTGCCTATTTGAGGGCCTTTAAGCTCCCTGCAGAAGAGAAGTTTTAATACAAGGGCAGAGAAAAACTCCAGCATGATGTCTGAAGATGACTGACATGTAGCAACACTCATGTTCCCTTTAAAACTGACTCTTATGAGGCTCCCAATATCTAAAGGTAAAAGATTGGTTTAGAAATTGAGCATGCATCATGGCGCTTCAAAGTGTGTTGAAGCTCTCGAGCTAGAGCTTGGCTAAGAGAGTGCTTGCTTGGCATGCAGGATGCCCTACTTCCAACTTCCAGCACATGATCTGAGTGAAGTTGTGCATACCACTAGTCCCAGCTCTCAAGAGATGGAGACAGGAGGATCAGAAATTCAAAGTCATCCTTTGCTCCAGAGCAGGGTTGACACCAGTCTGGACTACATGATATTCTATCTTTTTTTTTTCTGGTGAATATGCAAATAATAAATACAAGGAAAAGTAGTTGGATGACTGAATTCAAACAAGAATTAACCCCCAATCAATTCTCAAATGCTTCTAGGATCCAGGTAAGTCATATATATGAGTGATGTAGACTGTGTCACAGACAATAAGGAGTAGTAAATTGTAGCATCCCGCCATTGCTCACTGCTGTCAAATGAGANCAGGGTCCACTATTTGCTAGGTTCTCCGAAGTATTTTTTTTTAAAAGAAATGATGCCCAGTGACTGGGTAAAACCCAAATTTATTTTATGTAGCAGTCATTCTAGAGTCCTTCCTGTTAGGTAGCCTCCCTGGGTCTGTGGGTTGCAGAGTGATTGTCCTTTAGTTTATATCTAGTAT
>LZPO01075854.1:715503-748067 GCA_001675575.1 Neotoma lepida | reverse complement strand
GAGGAGTTGGCAAGGTGAGGTTGGCTGTGGCTTGTTCTGTCTCTCTGATCATTCAGAATTTACCTCAATACCTGGCCTGGTGTTTTCAATTAATAAGACCGTTTAAGATTCGCTCTACATTTATTAAACAAACATTTAGTGTATAAGTCATCTTTCAAGCACTGTGGCCATAGTAATAAGTAGAACAGGAGAATTCATGTCCTTATGGAACTGGAGCTGTGAGAGGCTCAGATAAGACAAAGATAAATCTCTATCATGTTTTTCTTTCTTTTTTTAAATTTAGATTTCTTTATCTTATATGTATAAATGCTTTGCTTGCATGTATGTATGTACATCACATGTGCACAGTGCTCCCAGAAGCTAGAAAAAGGCACTGGATCCCTTGGAACTGGAGTTATAGATAGTTGTGAGCTGCTACGTGGATGCTGGGAATTGAACCCTCATCCTCTGCAAGAACAAGTGCTCTTAACCACAGATGGTAGCTGCCTTTCTTCCAGAATCCACTAGTAGTCAATAAGTTCAGGAGGTAAGATGTGGTCTCATGAGTCATTCCCAATGCATATTTTATTGATGACAGGCCTAGTCTTATGTGGGTCCAGTAGCTTATAATTTTTGAGGTTGAAAATTGAAGTAACCTAGAGCTGGCTCTGGTGAGGGACTCCTTGCATGACATCATATGAGGAGAACATGTCATGTGCTTCACCAGGAAGCTTGAGGACATGGAGAGGGACCAGACTTGTAACCTTTCACTAAGTTTACCTCTTGAAGTTTCCACTGCTTCTCAGTATCACCACATTGGGGACAAAGCTCCAAGACACAAATTCTTGGAGTAACACTCAAACTATATTCAAGTCATACCATATGGATACAAAATTTGAATTCAACATAATTTTTATGAAATTAGCTTGTCCACAGGTTATGCAAAAATAAACTGTGGGCCACAGTTTTACAAGCCCTGGATAAGTGTTTCACAGTAGATGGGAGAAATAATATCACACTATATTTATTTTCAGACATATGATTTTATTTGATATTTATGGAGCAGATAGTCTCATCATCCCCATTTTAGAGCTGAGAAAGTTAAGGCTCAATGATCTCTATAAAGTAGTGACTTTTAACCTTGGCTGCAAGTTGGAATCACCATGGGCCATTTTTTTAAAGAACAACATGCTGCACTCAGAGAAATTCTAACTTAATAGGTTTAGAACCACAGATCTCAACATTGGATGGCTTTGCTTACCTTCCCCTAGGGAGCTATTTGGCAATGTCAAGAGATATTTTTGGTTGCACTGATATAACATTGGCACATAGAGGGTAGAGTCTAGCTATGCTTCTCAACGGCCAGAAAATGTAGTGTGGCCCTGTCACAACAGAGACTTATCTAGCCTCAAATGTTAATAGAAGCAGAGTTAATCCCAGATGTGCTGGAGGGGATGGAAGACACTAAGGAACCTGCTTTCCAGATACAGCAGGATTGACACATACAGGAACTAAAAGACAGGTCCTAGTCAAACGGGGTCCCAGTGCTGAGAAGGGAAGTGGACATGGTCCCCTAATCCCTAACCCATACAGGATACCCAATTGACAACCTCTCAAAAAGGAAAAACTAGTTTTCTCCAATGGAGTCTCACAGAATATACAAATTACACTTAGGGCAGGCCCCATGCCCAGCAGGAGATAACCAATACAAAACTAACTCAATGATAGTTTTTGAGATTTTTTTTGTCTCATAATGCTTTGTTTGGGCATTTTTGTGATGTTACTGGCCTTTGCTTATATATTATGGTGTCCAGTTTTGTATTTCTATGGTGTGTGTGTGTGCACACATGTGTATGTATTCCTTGTGGGTTTTTTCTGTTTGCTTTGTTTTATTCTGGTTTGTTTATTTGTTTGTTTGTTTACCTGTTTGTTTTCTAAAGAGAGAGAGAAAGGCATGGAATTGGATGGGCAGGGAGGATCTGGCAGGAGATGAGGGAGGGGAAACCATGATCAGAATATATTATATGAAAATATTTATTTTCAAAATAATTGCAGATGTAAGGCTGGACCCAGGCACTGACTGATAGGAATGGCTGTCCCAGTGAATTCCTACTTGATAGTTTTCTGACTGAATCAGCAAGACCTGGTACATGAGAACTAGCAGGAGCTTTCTGAGAGGTGAGTGAGTCAATCCAAGATTGCACAGAGAACATTTACTAGGGATTTAGGGACAGAGCGTGTGTTGGTGCTAGCAAAACAGGAAGAGACACACACACACCAAGATAAGGAAGCAGAGGCTTATATGCTAATCTAGACTGTGTGCTGTTGTCAATCAAACTGTAGCTTGGCTTCCTTAAAAACAAAAACAAATGCAAAAATATGCTAGTATTGTGTAAAAAAAAATCTGGGGTGGTGAATTCCTGTTATCCCAGCACTTGAGAGATTCAGTCACCAGGATTTTCATTATGAGGTTAGACTAAGGTGTGTAGTGAAACAGAGAGGGGTAGGAGGGAGAGAAAAGAAAAGAGACGAGAGGAGAAGGAAGATGAGGACAAGAGGGAGGGGGAATGAGGGAGGAAAGAAGGAATCCGAACATCAGTGGCTGGCACCAAAGTGTTTGGTGATTTATCTTAATGACTGTTTATTCTGTGGGGTTTGGAATACTTGCCAAGGTTACTTGGCAGGATAATGGAGATTACAGTCAAGAGGACTATAGCCATCTCAGTGATAACTTGTGTAGTTCATATCAACAGACAATTGTGAATTTTCAAGAAAAGACAATTGCAGCTTTTCATTGGCAAGTTTTTTTTGAGCTGCCAATAAGATGCTAAATGGACCAGCTTGAGAGCCTTCTTCTGTTCTCTTGTCTACCGTGCAGAGTAATACTAATGACACCAAGGTTCGATAATGCTCTCCTTGATAGGTGGGAGGTTTGAGTAAAGAAACAGCCTGTGTATTTACTTGAAGTGGCTCCTGCTCCCAAATTGCTTGAAGGAAGGAAGGCTGAAAACTAAGCTCTGAGGAAAGGTGCAGTTTCTTGTGCTTTCCAAAGAAATTGCATGCGTGAAGACCCCAGAGGTGGAAATATGGAGAAATAGTGTGAGGACTGTATGCTATTTTCTAGACCAGGCTAATGAGATGGGGTTAGGCTAGAGAACATAAGTGGAGGTTAAACAGAGCATGCAGAAAGCACTCCAGAGAGATGCTGGGAAGATTCATAATGCAAGGATTCCAAATAATGTAATACCAGGGTGGAAGGAAAACGCTGTGCGGCAATGTTTCACAAGGTTCTTTGACTAACTAATGCAACTACCTACTGTACTTGTTAAAAATACAGATTTTTTTCAGGTCCAGCTGAGGGGTGTGTGTGTGTGTGTGTGTGTGTGTGTGTGTGTGTGTGCATGTGCGTGTGTTTGTATTTTTGTGCACATGTATGTGCAGGCCAGAGGTTGTGTGTAGTTTGCCATTGATCATTTGTAGTGGTATTTTATCTATGTCTCCCAATAAAATTTATCTGAGGATCAGAGGAACAAGGTCAGCCACTAGTCTTGCAATATTAGCACCCGCCCTTAATCCCACCTAACAGGCAGGGTCTGTCTGGATCTCTGTGAGTTCCAGGTTACACTAGGAACAGAGCCAAAGAGTGGAGACACACGCCTTTAATCCCAGCATCAACCATAGAATTCTGGAGGTCTATACAGACAGACAGGAAGTGACAGAGATGGGCAATAGGAGGAAGTGATGTAGGTAGGCTGAAAGAGCCAATGGGAGAACAGAATAGAAAGGGATATAGACGTGGGGGTATAGGAAGTCACACACTCTTTTAGAAGCAGTGGTGTTGTTAAGGTGAGGCTGGCAGCTGTTCCTAATTCCTCTGATCTCTGTCAGATTTTCACCCTATTTCTGGCCCTGTGTTTTTATTTAATAAGACCATTTAGAAATTTGTCTTATGGGGCTGGAGAGGTGGCTCAGAGGTTGAGATCACTGACTGTTCTTCCAGAGGTCCTGAGTTCAATTCCCAGCAACCACATGGTGGCTCACAACTATCTATAATGAGATCTGGCGCCCTCTTCTGTATATATAATAAATAAATCTTTAGAAAAAAAAGAAATTCGTCTTACAATTATTGATGTCTTTCTTTTCTTTTTCATTTTTGTTTTTGTTGTTCAAGACAAGGTTTCTCTGTATAGCCTTGACTGTCCTGGAACTCACTCTGTAGACTAGGCTGGTGTTGAACTCACAGATATCCATCTGCCTCTGACTCCCAAGTGCTGAAATTAAAGGTGTGTGTCACCACCGCTGAGTTAGATGTCTTTCTTAATTGCTTTCTATGTTATTAGTTATTCTTATTTAAAAATTTTATTTATGTTTATTCATTTAGATAAGAGTATTCTATATGTATATGGGTACCATGGTGGCCGAAAGAGGGCATCAAATTCCCTGAAGCTGGAGTTACAGTCAATAGCCCAATGTGAGTACTGGGAACTGAACTGGGGAACTCTGGAAAAGCAGCAAATGCTCTTGACCTGCTAACTTACCTCTAACTTCTTCAGTATCTGACAGTTTTATATATGTGTACACTAAATTTTGATCATTTTTACTTCTCCTGTTGCACTCTCTCATCTATCCCCCTTTCCTTTTCTTCCTAACAAGCCCCATCCTAATTTAATGGTTTTTTTCTCATTGGATTTAATTATGATGGTGTGTGTGTGTGTGTGTGTTTGTATGTGTGTGTCATCTTCAGTGGTGTAGCCACTGATTTGTCCACTTTAGTTTTTGAGACATAATCTGTCTCGGACTGTGGTTGCTAATTGTGTAGGAGGGTCCAGCTCACTGAATGTGATGCTATCCATGGGCAGGTGAGCCTTTGCTGTCTCAGAAAGGTAGCTGAGCAAGTGAGGAAACGAGAGACAGTAAGCAGCGTCACACCATGGTTTCTGCTATAAGTTCCTGCCTTGAGTTCCTGCCTTGAGTTCCTGCCTTGAGTTCCTGCCTTGAGTTCCTGCCTTGGCTTCCTTTAATGACTGACTATAACTTGTAAGCCAAAAGGAACTTTTCTTCCCTGAAGTTGCTATTGGTTGTGGTGTTTATCACAGCAAGAGAAGAACAAACAGACACAGGCAAACTTTGCCTTACCTGGCATTTAAAGTGGCTGCTAGGTAATCAAACTCAGGTCCTCATTTGTATACAGCAAGCACTTTACCAACTGAGACATCGCTCCAGTCTCTGCTGAGAACTTCTGAATGAAACACACAGTAAGACCTTAGAATATGTATATTTAACAGGTTTTGCAAGGGGTTTCGGATCTATACTGAAGTTTGAGAAACATTGGCTCTGCCTGGAAGGTGACCAAGTTGTCAGTGTAATATGAAATACAGACATCCCTTGCCTTAGGCAAGAATGGCTTCCCGAGAAGTGTGAGTTAATAGAGGTTGTTCAATTTTTCTTTTGTTGTAATTGTACCAACGGGGATTATAATCGCTTACTAGGAGCCAAAATTTAAAACTTGTACAGAGAGAATATTCACATTCTACTAATCTCTTAAATTTTTTTGTGGGGTCTAGTATCTTATAATCAGTTATTAGCTAGCTCTTTCATCTAACCTAAACAAACTTCAGGCATTAAAAATTCATTGTTGTACCCACTTCCTCAGTTCTTTAGCATTTTTGCCTTTCGCCAAATATTTTATGTCAAATTTAAGTTTAGAAAACAGAGTAAATTAGGTTTAATTAATTTTGACAAGCATGATAACATGCTTGTTATGATTATATAAATGAGATTTTTGTGGCTTCCATATCAGTTGTATCTCATGATTAAACAAAGATTTCACATTGGGGCAGGAATATGCTGATTAGATGAGTAACACTAAGTACAAAATTATATTGTGCTGGGTGCATTTGAATTTTATACAAAGAACAGACTCAGAATCTGATTATTCAAGTCTCTGATTGCTTTGTCATTCACAGTTTTGATAAATGGTTTAAACATTTAATGAATTGATAATTTGCTATTGAATCAACAAAATGCCACATTGTAAACCTTACTTCTGAAAATGTGAAGATTACTTGGATTCTCATTCTTTGCATTATTTAATGGTGTATGTATAATTGTTCTTCTTTTTTTTAATGTCCTTAATCACTTCCACTTAATTTGATAAGGCCTTTGCCAACTCTCTGGAAGATTTTCATTTTGACAGGATGATAATAGTACACGGCATAATGAAATTACCACAATTCCAGTAGAGGAGAATAATGCCTTTATAGTGTGGAGATGTGGAGTCTCTATTTAGAAAATCCAGTCAGAAGGCAAATGAAATGCCTTCCTAGCTTGTTTCAAATTATCCATTAACGAAGGCTCATGTCAATGCACAATGTTTTCAGTGTAAAGGAATCTAGGAGAATATAGAATTGAACATTTAAGATTATTAGAGCTGGTAGGAACTTGGGAGCTCTCAAACTTATATGCCTCGAAGTGCCAGGTAATTATCTAAATGAATGACAAGCAATAGACTACAATTAAAGAGGGATTCTTCCTATGCTGCCTGTGGGAACATGGACTTGCTATTCACGGGTATTCTGACTTTGAAAGTGACGTCCAAATATAGTCTTTCCTGGCCAGCCTAGGACCTACTACTTCCCCTCTTCATCACAGATGATTGGACTTTGGATAGATGCCTGTCTCTGAGGAATGTTGTCTATGTATATGTGGCAGTTGACTCTTGTGACCAGTCTTGAAAGTGAACAATGACAGGTTATTTCCTTTGAAAGTTTCAACAGAAAAGGGAATTTGCATGTTGGTAGTAGGATAGAAGGGGATAGACACAGAGATGGAGCCAAGTTATGCAAATCACACTTGATGAAAGGTTCTCTGCTACAACAGAGGTCCCCAGAGTGTTTAGAATTGGGCCACCTGACTGAATCCCCAGTGCTAGGTAAGAAGCCTTATTTAAACAGCTATCAAAATCCAAGTGGAATGGACATAGTAGTTCCAGGAATATGTGTGTGTGTGTGTGTGGTGTTAATTGGGGTAATTGTTCTTACCTTCTAGAGCTGTCCTGAGAATTACACAAGGCAGGACCTAAGAATTATACAAGGCAGGACATTTGAGAATTATAATAGTATGAATTACACATAGAAAAGAGTTCGAAGTTCGAGGCTATCCTAGGCTATGTAATAACTCCAGACCAGCCTCAGTTACAGAATGAGACTGTGTCTCAAATAAAACAAGCAAGCAAACAAACAAATAACAAAGAACAAGTGCATGTGTCTAGGTTAGTACCTGACACAAAGAAGGCACTTAATGCTACTCCTCTGGCTACTTTCTTAAGTGTTCTTTCTCCTGCCTGTGTATATATAGAAGTATTGGCTTGAACCAAGGTCAGGGTGCCGGTGTCTGTGGCTCAAGCTCCTCTTCCCCCATTTGCTAACTATTACCTGAACATGCCCCTGTCCATATCCATATTTTTCCAGACTCAGGTCTTCAGGGGAATTGATGAAAGATTCTAGATCTGACTCTGGCTGCCTTTCCTGTCAGTTTGCAGTATTGGAAGCAATTGCACTAGGTAGTTGAAGTTGAAGTTGATTTAATGAGGAAATTTAATAAAGGAAATTAAGGCATCCTTTTGCTGCCAATCTCCCTGTCCTCTGGCTCTTAAATTCTCTTTGCCCCTCTTCTATGATGTTTCCTGAAGCTTGGAGGGGTTGTTGTTCTCGCCATCAAATTTAGGGCTCAGCACTCTACTCTCACTTAGTGTTAGGACTTTGGCCAGCTTTGAGTCTGTGAATTAACTGCTGCCTGTAAGAAGCTTCTCTGCTACAGGCTGGGCCTGACATTCATCTCTGGATAAAACAGGACTGTTTAGAAGGTGACACGACCCTAAAAAAATTTTTTTGGTTTGTTCCTTTGGCAACTGAGTGAGAACAAATAGTCTGTGTTTGATGGCAGTCTTGGCTTGGGTCCAACCTGTCCCTTATTAGTACTTGTGCCATATTTCCATGAGCAACAGTCAGAGCTAGTTAGAGTGGAGTAGCTGAAAAAAGAAAGTTCTTAGGCAAATGACTTTATGCTTTTCTGGCGCATAAATACAAGTGTTTTCTCTGCCACTTGTTTGCAGCCTTCACTGGCCACTGAATGTCACTGTGGTTCCAAGAAAATGCAACAAAGGCAAGACTCCTTTGGTCTTAGCAATAACTCTGGAGCCTGGGACGAAAAAATGAATAGGTTAAATTGGCTCCAATATTCTCTAGATGCTGGTACAATGACTGCGGTGCACCATTTCTGTTTAATAATGCATTTGTGGTGGTAAATCAACAATGGAACAAAACGTTTGAGTCAATACTTCCAAGTCTTCAAGTCCTTTATAGTAAAACCCAAAACCCCAGGTTGTGATTCTGGTTGTGCCTAACCCTGGTTAAATTCCTTGGGTGGACAGATGGAGAAACTGAGCTAAAGATAGAGGGCAGCCTCAGAGGCAGGAAGGAGTTACTGCTGGCGGCCATGTCAGAGGAGCAGCAGGTGGCACTTAAGGTTCAGGGTAGCCAGCCCACCAGGAAGCAAAGCTCAGATGGGACAGCCCTGAGAGCCTCGGCCCCAGAATGTCTCTTGCTACTGCTGTGTTGTAGCAGGAATTCTAAAAGGTCTTGTAATAAAAGCCTGGGGTAAATGCTGAAAGATCAGAGAATCAAAGGAACAAGCCACTGCCACATCTCATCTCACCAACTCCATGAATCCTCTGACTGAATGTCTCTGAGTCCTCTGCTGAAAGTGGTCCAGCTGAAAAAAAGCCTTTATTTATTTCCTGTCTCCTCACACCTTAATATACCTTTCTCCACCCAGCCATCACTTCCTTCCTCGTGTTGGGATTAATGGCGAGTGTGCTTCCCAAATACTGGGATTAAAGGTATGAGATCTCAAATGCTGGGATTAAAGGCGTGTGACTCCTAAGTATTGAGATCAAAGATATGTGCCACAAGTGCCTGGCTCTGTTTCTCTCCTAGACTTAGTCAATCTCATGTAGTCCAGGGTGGCTTTGAACTCACAGAGATCCAGACGGATCTCTGTCTCCTGAGTGCTAGGATTAAAAGTGTGTGCCACCACTGCCTGGCCGATATGTTTAATCTAGTGGCTTGTTCTGTTTTCTGATCTTCAGGCAAATTTTATTAGGGTACACAATATAACACCACATTGTGTCTTTGCATATTTCCTGCTGTCATTTTTCTCTGGTATGATGGAGATTGTTCTGTATGCTCTGAATATGTGTTGCTCTGATTGATTGATAAATAAAATGCTGATTGGCCAGTAGCCAGGCAGGAAGTATAGGCGGGATAAACAAACAAGGAGAATTCTGGGAAGAGGAAGGCTGAGTCAGGAGACGCCAGTCGCCGNGGAAGGANCAACANGCCTGTANACNGGTAAAGCCACANAATACGTGGCAAAACATAGATTAATAGAAATGGGCTGAATTTAAGTATAAGCTAGTCAGTAATATGCCTGAGCTAATGGCCAAGCAGTTGTAATTAATATAAGCTTTTGAGTTATTAATTTATAAGTGGCTGTGGGACTGCTGGGTATGCTGGGGCCTGGCGGGACCCAGACAAAACATTCACCTACACTGGTATCTGGCATGGTGTGAATGGGCATGGGGAGATCTTCACTGCCCTTAATGTGATGTGATTATCTCATGGAAATACCCAGTTCTACTGGGCATTTTAACCTGTGGATTAGTATGAAAATGATTTCCTCCTAAGCTGTACTGTTTAACTGAAACAATGATTTTATACAATAATAGTGTTAGTTTAAACAGCATTTTGATGATTGAAGGTCTTTAATAAATACAGTAAGGGATTATGATAGAGGTTAACTTAGTGGGAAAACTAATATAGGTAAAAGCAAGATGTGGTGTTGCCTCCATTCCTGATAAAGCAGGGGCTGCAGAGGATAGAAAATAAGAACATGGAAATGTCACACAGCTAGTTTCTCTTGAGGAGCCATATAGACTGTGGCTTATGTTAATGATTAAGAAAAACAATTGAGTCCCAGATGCCCAGCTAGCTCAAATTCTTTTAATCTTAATGTTGAGAAATATGTTTACAGGTTTTGGTATGCATCATAGCTAAAACAAAGCTTTAAATATGATTTAAGTTTAGATTAAGATGTTTTTGTTAATGACCTTGAGGTAAAAATAATCTTGGAAAACAATTTAAAGGCATACTTTTAATAGCTGAGTGAGGGACTCATTGAGGTCAGGAAACACGAACAATGATTGCCTGGCTGTTGCTGGTGACTTTTCTTGCTAGGATTAGTTGGTGATCAAAGATAATGATTAATTCCTTGCACCCATTTCTGCCCTCAGCTTCGTGATATAAAAAACTGTTGATGGTTGGATACATACACTGAGGATTTAAAATAGAGCTGACTGGTTGTTTTTCATATATAAAAGCTTAGATTTGTGAATCTTTTAAAATTTTTTATAAGATTACCTTTTGAGATAAATAATAAAATAATTGGTCCTTTCCTTGTAACTGAAAAATGCAGCCTGCCTGTAAAAGACCTGGCTGAGAAGAATATCTTGCTTGATTATACTCTGTTAATCTATAACAAGTTGCTTGGACATGAATGTATGTGAGTTCTTGGGATAATTTGTTTTTCATCTATAATATGTAGGATGTTTAATCATGTAAGGGAAATGAGAAACATGTTTTTTTACCTGTATTCATTATAATCATTCACTTGAAAAATAGAATGTAACCACAATGTGATGTTTATATTGCCTGAAAGATTTTGCTGGGGTATATAAGCTGTAAGGAAAAAAATAAAGTTAGTTAGAAGAAAGACATCAGGAAAGATAGAAGGGATACATCCATCTAGATAGAGGTAAGAAAAGAAATAAAGAACAGAGAGAGAACAGAGAAAGACCCGAAGAGTATGTGTGTTTCTTTTCACTTTTTCACCAGCCCCAGAAAAAGTTAAGTTTAGCCCCCTCATCAGGCATAGAGAATTAAGTTTTACTCCCTCAGCTAGAAAAGTCAAGTTGAGTGATAGCCTGTCGACTCCGCAGGCTTCCCATCAAATCCTGAGCTGCTTAAGGCTGGTCCTCATGGCAGTGGTAAGTTACCTATTGGAGGGCAGACTCAGAGGCAGGAAGGAGTTACCTAGTAGGCAGCTAAGCACCTGCTGGAGCTACCAGCAAAATAAAAGTACCAGCTAATGATGCTCCCTTTGGAGTAAGAGGCTTTGTAGGAGTCATTTCTATACCCCAGAGGCATCATAGAGTGTTCAGCATGTAGTAGGAGTTCAGCAAATGTTTGAATGACTTATCATATATTACTCCTTTAGGGTATAGGTCCCTCTCCTTTATGATATGATCCCTATGCTTATTTCCATCATAACACTTAAGCCAGCGAATTGTGAAAATCTATTTACATTTTCATTGGATAATAGAGGCTAGGTTGTCTTTTGATAGAGTTCTTCATGCAAAAGAGTTTTCAAATTCTTCCTTGCTTTCCCATCTCCCAACTACCCAAGGGGTCATAAGAAGAAGAAGAACCCTGACTGAGTTATAATTTGAAAAAGCTAGAGTAGGTTAGGGACAGGAATGAAAAGAATGGATTAGCCATTCCTCTTCACACAAGAGAAAGGGGCAGGGAAAATAGTTATCGAAAGATTTACTCTGGACTTTCACAATGATTATTTCTAGTGGAAAGCAGTCCTCCTCTCATAACAACCATTACCTTCTCTGTGTGTGTGTTTGTGTTTTAATCTGTTTATTTTATCATTTTTATTAATTTTTTTCATATTTTCATATAATATATCCTGGTCACAGTTCCCCCTCCCCCAGTTCCTCCCAGATCTTTCTTACCTCCCCGCCCACTCAGAGGATGTGCAAAGAACTCTGGGTATGCTTGACTCCAAGGAAACTGTTTTTCAGATGCAACAGGATGGATGCACATACAAACTCACAGACACTGTGGCAGACATTGCCTTCTTTTTTGTTTGTCTATTTGTTTTTTCAAGACAGGGTCTCCAGTGATACCACTCTTGGGCATATACCCAAGGAATGCTCAATCATACCGCAAAGATACATGCTCAACTATGTTCATAGCAGCATTATTCATAATAGCCAGAACCTGGAAACAACCTAGAAGCCCGTCAACTGAAGAATGGATTAAGAAAATGTGGTACATATACACAATGGAGTACTACTCAGCAGAGAAAAACAATGACCATATGATATTTGCAGGCAAATGGATGGAACTAGAAAATATCATCCTGAGTGAGGTAACCCAGACTCAGAAGGACAAATATGGTATGTACTCACTAATAGGTGGATACTAGATATAAACCAAAGGACAATCAGTCTGCAACCCACAGATCCAGGGAGGCTACCTAGCAGGAAGGACCCTAGGATGACTGTAGCATAAAATGAGTTTTGGTTTTGCCCAATCACTGGGCATGCTTTAGTGAAACAGTTCATTATTAGGATAAGAATTTGTACCTCTATTTATGTTCAAGATATCTGTTTATTATCTCTCCTGCAGTTGTACATAGAATGTTTTAATAATAATAATAATAATAATAATAATAATAATAATAATAATAATAATAAAAGACAGGGTCTCACTAGGTAGTCCAGGCTGTCCTTGAACTCACAGAGATCCACCTGCCTCTGCCTCCCAAGTGCTGGGACTGAAGGTGTGTACCATTATACCTGGCTAACCATTATCTTTTTAATCCAAGCAGCAGTGATTACAACCAAGAGACTCCCAGCAAGGTCAGGTCTATTGGTAGTTCATCATAGAAGGAGGTAGACGGAGGGAAGAGTCCAGTAGACACTCATGTGAGATTCCAACTTCTATGCACCCTCCCAGCTGTATGTAATTCTGCCCCAGGTACATGTGATCTCAGGAGATGACAGAGTATGTAGGAGGAGGAGGGTTAACTTAAGGGAGGGACTCTATTTGCAGGTATGGGGAGGTTGTCATCTATGCTGAAGAGGAACTCTCCAGTGACACAGCTATTTGGGGGGGTCACTCACACTCCTGCAAGTAATCCTCTACTCATATGCTTGTAAGTAAAGCTCAATAAACGCTTTGATTTTACTTAATCTAGACTTGAATAGAATCATTTCTTGATTTATTGCTGGTGCCCTTTTTGGAGTGAATAGATATTTGTTCTTGTTTCTCCAAGAAGTTAATACAATGCTCCTCTTTTCTGGACTTTCCTTGTCTGTCTTCCACATCATCCGTTTCTTCCCTGAACTAGTTCCACTCATTTCTGCTCCCCATTCCCTCATAGAGCCAAGATCCCCTTTAATGTCTCCATTGGAATGTTCAATTAGGAATCTAAAATTTTAATGTCCAAACTCCAAACTCGAGATTTTTTTCTGCAAATGTGATCCTATTCCAGCCTTCTGTATTTCAGTTAATGGACAGTTGAATCCTTTTATTGCTCAGTCCTAGGGCTTTGTAGATGGCCTTGACTCTTCTCTTTCTCTTCTAGGCCTCACCAAATCCTTTGACAATTTCTTTAGTTAGACATCAAAATACATTCAGAAGTAGCTTTGTTCTTAACACAGTGACAGCTACTACTCTGTTCTAAACATTACTTTCTCTTACATGTAGACTCAATTATCTTGTAAATGTCCTTTGTTTTCTACAGTCTTTTTCTCAACATAGCAGCTAGATGGCCCTCTCAAAAGCTTGAGTCAAATTATACTATTCTTTCATAGAAAGCTCCAATAGATCTTCCTTTATCTCAGAGAAAATCCCCCTCATCCCGGTGATCTCTGAGTGTCTCCATGGCATCACTGACTTATCTCCTATTACTCTCAGCTCTTCTTGCTTGCTGCACTACAGCCTTAGTGAGTTTATTGCTGCTCCCAAACACATCAAGTGTTGTCGTACCTCCAGATTTTTGCATTTGATCTTCTAAATGCATTAGTGATCTTCATCTAAATATTAGCAGAGATTATTTACCATTTAAAGGCCTTTCCTTAAATGTTTATTACAATTGTTTTTAGGCAAGTTGTGATCTCAGGAAGGGAAGCAGGAGTGAAGAGGAAGAGAAGCACAAAAAGGAGGGGGTGCGTTTATATGATGACCATCTACAGAGTTGAACACAGTGATGGGCAATTGCTTTTTCAAGTCTACTGGGTGTCTGAAGTGGTTTAGGATATGTACATCAGCACCATGTTCTGGGGATTACAAAAAGAGGCAGAATTTCTCATTAACTGCTCATTCCCCACGTAGAAATGACTACACGAACTGTGGGGCTCAACGTGGAATAACATAGTGCCCCTTGTCAAAAGTTATTAGGAGGCTCAAGACAGAAGTGGCAGTAGTCAGAGAAACCTGGAGCACGAGGCAGCAGCCTCAGTGGACAGCTATTATAAGACAGTGTCACACTGACTCCACTTGAAGCTTCTTGAATCCTCTGTGAAACTTACTTACCACTGCTATGGCTGAAATAAAGAAAAAATCCAAGGGAATTCTGAAGTGTTTCACAAGAGGAGTCTAATGAACCTTGTCACGCTTTATGCTTTTTCTTACCTTAATTATCTTTATAGCATTTATTTGCTAGGCACTTGACTACTTCTTCAACTAGAATGTAAACTGTGCAAGATAGGAACTATATTTTATTTTATTTTTATTATGGTCATTGCACCTAGAATTTTCTCTGGGTCGTAATGAGTAGTCATTCCATTTCTGTTGAATGAATGAATGAATGAATGAATGAATGAATATATAAGAACCTGGTCTCTGAAGCCATATGGCCTACATTGAATGATCCATGCCAATGTATATTAATTGTGTCAAGGCCTCTCTCTTTGTGGCTCCACTATATTTATATAGGGAGTTGGTTGAGCTGAGTATCAATGATATTTATAGCTGTTCAATTTGTTCTCAAACATTTTTTACATGTGTTATTATGCAGTTTTATAGATGAGACTCTATAAACAAGAATCTCCTTAAAGTAGACTAACTGGTGAACTAGAGGAAAGTGCTGGAAAAGGGCGAGTTGTTAATTTTGCATTTTGATTACTGTGGGCAATTTGTATATGCATGTGATCATGGAATTAATATATTAGGGGTGTGTGGTACAGTTGTTCATATTTTTTCTCATGTCTATTATTTTTGTCTAGATTGATGATTTTTTTGTAGTTTGTAGTTTTGTTTAGGTGGTAGATAAAGATTTGAAACATTATAGGCCATTCTAGAGCTTATGTTGGGTCAGCTCTTCTTGCTAGAAAAAACTTTAAGTATGGACATAGCAAATAAGGATGGTTTTTACTTTTTATTTGTGACAAAGACCACTGGTTGACTAAGAAAAGAAAGCCTCTTTTCCTAAGAACACAGTGAATAGTTATCCTCCAGTCACTCATTTAGAGACTACGTTCTGTCCAGTTGAATGTGAATGCAAGTGCTATGTCCCATTTCCAGACCTTGGAAGTGTAAATATGTCTTTTTGCACTATAACCTATGATAACTTGTGACCAAGCAGATGACATCTATAGACTGAACAGTAGGAAGATATCTACTGAACTCAGATTTCTAAAGGAGAATGGAGAAGTGCTGTTTTCCTTACCTTGATAATACCCTTACTTTATGAATATTATGAGACAGATATGTGTACTTAAACTATTTTTAATTTTCATGACACATTGTAAATATAGCTACACACACACATGCACACACACACACACACATATTGATGTGACATTTCCACACATGTATAGAATGTGCAATGACCAGGTCAGAATAATTGTCATATTACCTTGAGCACATGTCGTTCACTTAAAAATTTGTTTATTTTTATGTGTATGGATACGTTTTACCTACATGTATGTCTGTGAACCATATGAATGACTACTGCTTTCAAGGGACAGAAGAGGGCACTAGAGACTCTGAAATTCTGAGCCACCATGTAGGTGCTGGGAATTGAACCTAGGTCCTCTGGAAGAGCAGGCAGTGCTCTTAATGACTGGGTTATCTCTCTAGCTCATGTCACTAAATTGTATTAGGAAATTCAAAATAGAAGAAAATTCATCAACATGATAAAGGATATACATGACCATCTGATAGTCAACATTAGACTAAATTGGGGGAAATTAGAGCATTTTTTTTATAATCTAGAGTGAAACTAACATTTAGTGTTCTCTATGCTTGTTTGATACAGTGCTCAAAGTCTTAGCCAGAACAATATGAGAAAGAAATAAAAGGGATATTAATAGGGAAAGAAACCAAATTACCTCTATTTTCAGATGACAAGATCCTATACATAGAAGATCCCAACTAATCTATGAGAAAATTCTTAAATCTGATGAACATTTTCAGTAAAATATCAGGATACAAAAATATCAGGGTAGGAAAAAAGCATGTGAAATTCAGTAACTTTTCTATAGGTCAATAAAAACATGCTGAGATAGAAATGTTAAAAATACTCTATTTATAATAGCTTCAAAAATACCTAGAATAAGCCTAACGAAGGGAATGAAAGACCTCTGAAAAGAAGGCTTTAAGACAATGAAGAAAGACATTGAAAATGATACTAGAAGATAGAAAGACCTCTTTGATCCTAGGGGATTGGCAGAATTAAATTGTGAAAATGGCTATATGAAGAGTGGTTTACATAATCGATGCCATCTCCATTATAATTCAAATGACATTCTTCACAGAACTGTAAGACCAATCTCAAAATTCATGTGGAAACAAAAGAATGCTGAATAGCCAACGCAGTCAGAACCAGGGAGAGCAATTAGGAGATCACAATGTCTGCTCTCCAATTATGCTACAGACCCACAGTGACAAAGACAATGTGGCACTGACACAAAACAGATATCTAGACCAACAGTGTAGAATAGAGGACCCAGTAATAAGCCTGCACAACTATAGTCACCTAATTTTTGACAGAGGTGTCAAAAACAGACATCGTCTTCAACAACTGGTGCTTGGAAGGCTTGCTATCCACATGCAGATGAATGAAATTGGACCCATATTTCTCCTGCTGCAGAAAAATCAACCCTAAATAGATGAAAGACCTTAATATAAGACTTAAAACTTTGAAACCTTTGAAAGAAAATATGTGGCAATGCTCCAAGATACAGGTATAGGTAAGAGCTTTCCTAAAGGGGCTCCAATAGTACTGAAATAAATCCTGAGAATTCACAAATGGAATTACATGAAATTAAAAACCTTCCACATAGCATAGGAAGCTATCAGAAAGGAGAAGAGACAGCCTATAATATGGGAGAAAATGTTTGCCTACTATGCATCAGATGGGGTTAATAACTGCAGTAGACAACAAACTGCAAAAATTAAAATGCCCCTCCCCAAAGAAAACAAATCCAATCAATAAATTGGCTAATGAATTGAATTGAACATTGTTGAAAGAAGAAACACAAATGATTAATAAATATGTTTAAAGGCATTCAACATTATGAGCCATTATAGAAAAACAAGACTATTTTGAGACTCCACATCATCCAAGTCAGAATGGCTAACATCAAGAACAAAAACTGCCAAAAAAATGCTGGCATGGAGGTGGAGAATGAGGAACTGATACTCACTGCTGATGGTAATGTGAACTAGGATGGCCATTATGGAAATTAGTATGAAAAATTTCAAAATCCTGAAACTAAAACTGCCATGTAATACCTGTATCACATGGCATATCAAGTTGATATAAGATTGAGCACCTCCCCTTGTATTGAGGCTGGACAAGGCAATCCAGTATGAGGAACAGGTGCTCAAGAGTCAGTCAAAGCATTAGGAACAGCCCCTGCTCCCATTGTTAGGATTCTCAAAAATAGGCCAACCTATACAACTGTTACATATATGTATAGGGCCTAGGTTAGACCCATGCAGGCTCCCTGGTTGTTGATTCAGTCTCTGTGAGTTCCTATGAGCCCAGGTTAGTTGTTTTTGTAGGTTTTCTTTGTGATGTTCTTGACCTTCTGGCTCCTACAATCCTTCCTCACTCTCTTCAGCAGGATTCCCTGAGCTTGGCCTAATGTTTGGCTGTGGGCCTCTGCATCTGTTTCCATCAGTTACTGAATGAAGGCTCTCTGATGACAATTGGGGTAGTCAGCAATTTAATCACAGGGGATGTTGAGTTCAGGCTACATATCCACTATTGCTAGGAGTCTTAGCTGGGGTCATCCGTGTAGATTCCTGGGAGTTTCCCTTGCATCAGTTTTTACCTGACTCTGAGAAGACCCCCCCCTTTCTAGTCATCTCTTTCAGTGCTCTCCCCCTCCACCCACCTCCCAACCTGATCCTTCAAGTTCCCATGCCTAACCGCAGTCCACCCAGGAGATCTCTTTTATTTCCCCTTCCCAGGGAGATCCATGCATCCCCTGCCTTGAGCCCTTCTTGTTACCCAGTCTCTTTTAGTCTGTGGATTGTAGCATGGTTATCCATTACTTTACAGTTAATACCCATTTATGAGTGAGTACATACCATGTTTGTCTTTCTGGATCTGGGTTATCTCACTCAGGATTTTTCTAGTTCCGTCCATTTGTCTTAAAATTTCCTGATGTCATTGTTTTTTAACAACTGAGTAATACTCCATTGTGTAAATGTACCACATTTTCTTTATCCATTCTTCATTTGAGGGACATCTAGGTTGTCTCCAGGTTCTGGATATTACAAATGAAGCTACTATGAACATATTTGAGCAAGTGTCCCTGTGGTATGATTGAGTATACTTTGGNTATATGCCCAAGAGTGGTATAGCTGGGTTTTGAGGTAGATTGATTCCCAATTTTCTGAGAAACTGCCATATTGATTTCTAAAGTAGCTGTACAAGTTTGTACTCCCACCAACATTGGAGGAGTGTTGCCCTTGTTCCACATCCTCTCCAACATAGACTGTCATCAGTGTTTTTGATCTTAGCCATTCTGACAGATGTAAGGTGGTATCTCAGAGTCGTTTTGATTTGCATTTCCATGATGGCTAAGGATGATGAACAATTCTTTAAGTGTTTCTTGGCCATTTGAGATTCTTCTGTTGAGAATTCTCTGTTTAGATCTGTACCTCATTTTTAAATTGGATTATTTGGTATTTTGATGTCTAGTTTCTTGAGTTCTTTATATATTTTGGAGGTCAGCCCTCTGTTGGATGTGGGGTTGGTGAACATCTTTTCCCATTCTGTAGGCTGCCATTTTGTCCTATTGATAGTGTCCTTTGCCTTACAGAAGCTTTTTAGTTTCAGGAGGTCCCGTTTATTAGTTGTTGATCTTAGCGCCTGTGTTATTGGTGTTCTGTTCAGGAAGTTGTTGCCTGTGCCAATGCATTCAAGGCTATTTCCCACGTTTGTGGGAGCCCACAGAGGTTTCCTAGTGAGATCTGAGCTTGCTTTACCTATCAGGACTGCATAAGAGGATGATTGGACCATAGGCCTGGGTACTAGGTGTTTGGAAGTTTCTACACTAGGCTCTATCTATCAAGGGGGAGGTCTTTTGCCTCGCCCCTTGGCATTGCTATAAAAAGCCCTTTTGAGTAAAGTTCTGGGCCGTTGGGAAATGACCCAGGTCCTCCCGAAGCTATCCTGTGTTTCTGTCTTTCTTCTCGTCAGCTAGGCCTATCATTCTACCTAATATTTCTTATTCCTCTCTCCTCCCACACACATTCAGGGTAACTGGATTTATGTTGAGGTCTTTGATCCACACGGACTTGAGTTTTGTGCAGGGTGATAGATATGGGTCTGTTTGCATTCTTCTACATGCTGACATTCAGTTATGCCAACATCATTTGTTGAAGATGCTTTCTTGTCTCCATTGTATAGTTTTGGATTCTTTGTCAAAAATCAAGAGTCCATAGGTGTGTGGATGTATGTCTGGGTTTTCATGTCAATTCCATTGATCAATGTGTCTGTTTTTATGCCAATATCACATTGTTTTTATTACTGTAGCTCCATAGTAAAGCTTGAGATCAGGGATGTTGATACCTCTGGCAGTTCTTTTATTGTACAACATTGTTTTAGCTATCCTGGGTTCTTTTGTTTTTCCACGTGAACCTGAGTATCGTTCTTTCAAGGTCTTTAAAGAATTACGTTGGGATTTTAATGGGGATTGCATTGAATCTGTAGATTGCTTTTGGTGGGATGGTCATTTTTACTTTGTTAATCCTACCAATCCATGAGTATGGGACTTTCTGACTTCTAATATCTTCTCCAATTTCTTTCTTCAAAGACTTGAAGTTCTTGAAGTTCATTTGCTTGGTTAGAGTTTACCCCCAAGATATTTTACATTGTTTTTGGATATTGTGAAGGGTGTTCTTTCCCTGATTTCTTTCTCAGCCCCCTTTTTTTTTATCATTCGTATATAAGAGGGCTACTGATTTTTTTTCAGTTAAACACCTTTAGCAAAGTGGCTGGGTATAAAATTATGCACTGAAGAGTTCGATGGTAGAATTTTTGGAGTTGCTTATGAATACTATCACACCATCTGCTAATACCAATACTTTTACTTTTTCTTTTCCAATTTGTGTCACCTTGATTTCCTTTCATTGTCTTTTTGCTCTAGCTAGAACTATATTGAATAGATATGAAGAGAGTTGACAGCCTTGTCTTGTTCCTGATTTTTGTGGAATTGCTTTGAGTTTCTCTTTATTTAATTTTATGTTGGCTGTTGTCTTGCTGTATATTGCTTTAATTATATTTAGGTATGTCCCTTTTATCTGTGATCTCTCTAAGACCTTTATCATGAAAGGGTGTTAGATTTTGTCAAAGGCATTTTTAGCATCTAATGATCATGTGTTTTTTTCTTTCAGTTTGTTTATATGGTGGGTTACATTGACAGATTTTCATATGTTAAACCATCCTTGCATCTCTGGGATGAAGCCCACTTGATCATGGTGGATGATCTTTTTGATGTGTTCTTGAATTCAGTTTGTCAGTATTTTATTGAATATTTTTGCATCAATGTTCATGAGGGAAATTGGTCTGTAATTCTCTTTTTTTGTTGCATGATTGTGTGGTTTGGGTATCAGGGTAACTGTGGCCTCATAAAAAGAATTTGGCAATGCTCCTTCTGTTTCTATTTTGTGGAAGAATTTGATGAGTATTGGTATTAGCTCTTCTTTGAAAGTCTGGTAGAATTCTGTACTGAAACCATCTGACTCTGGGCTTTTATTGGTTGGGAGACTTAATAACTGCTTCTATTTCCTTTCAAGTTATAGGTCTGTTTAAATTATCTGATCTTGGTTTAATTTTGGTATGTGGTATCAAGAAATTTGTCCATTTTTTTATAGATATTTTTTCCAATTTTGTGGAATACAGGTTTTTGAAGTATGACCTAATGATTTACCAGATTTCCTCAGTGTCTGTTGGTATGCCTTCCTTTTCATTTCTGATTTTGTTAATTTTGGACATTCTCTCTCTGCCTTTTAGTTAGTTTGAATAAGAGTTTGTCAATCTTGTTTATTTTCTCAAAGAACCAACTCTTTGTTTCATTGAATTTTTGTATTGTTCTCTTTATTTCTATTTTATTGATTTCAGCCCTCAGTTTGATTATTTGCTTTCATCTACTCTTCCTGGGTGAGTTTGCTTCTTTTTGTTCTAGAGCTTTCAGGTGTGCTGTTAAGTCACTAGAATGAAATTTCTCCAAATCCTTTATGAAGGCACTTAGTGCTATGAACTTTCCTTTTAGCACTGCTTTCATTATGTCCCATAAGTTTGGGTATGTTGTGCATTCATTTTCATTGAATTTTAAGAAGTCTTTAATTTCTTTATTTCTTCTTTGACCCAGTGGTAATTCAGTAGAGAGTTGTTCAATTTCCATGAATTTGTAGGCTTTCTGTCATTTGTGTTGTTGTTGAACTCCAACTTTAATCCATAGTGATCTGATAAGATACAGGGGATTATTTCATTTTTTTCGTATCTGTTAAGACTTGCTTTGTGATGAGTATGTGGTCAGTTTCAGAGAAGGTTCCATGAGGTGTTGAGAAAAAGGTATATTCTTTGGTGTTTGAGTGAAATGTTCTGTAGATATCTGTTAGGTCCATTTGAGTCATAACAACTGTTAGTTTTGTTATTTTTCTGATTAGTTTCTGTCTGGAAGTCCTGTCCATTGGTGAGAGTGGGGTGTTGAAGTCTCCCACCATTAATGTGTGGGGTTTGATATGTGATTTCATCTTTAGTAATGTCTCTTTTACAAAGATGCTGGTGCCTTTGTATTTGGGGCATAGTTCAGAATTGAGATATCATCTTGATGGATTTGTCCTTTGATGAATATGAAATGTCCTTCTCCATCTCTTTTGATTAATTTTGGTTTGAAGTCTATTTTGTTAGATATTAGGATAGCTACACCAGCTTGTTTCTTTGGTTTGTTTGATTGGAAAATCTTTTTCCAACTCTTTCCTATGAGGTGATATCTGTCTTTGATGTTGAGGTGTGATTCTTGTATGCAGCAGAATGATGGATCCTGTTTTCACATTCATTCTGTTAGCCTGTGTCTTTTTGTCAATGACTTGAGTCCATTGATATTGAGAAATATCAATGACTGGTGATTGTTAATTCCTGTTATTTTGTTGTTGTTGTTGTTGTTGGTGTGTGTGTATGTGTGTGTTTCCCCCTGGTGTGGGATTATCTATTGCCTGTGTTTTTGTGGTTGTAGCTAACTTTGTTAGGTTGGAGTTTTCCTTCTAGTACCTTTTGTAGAGCTGAGTTTGTGGATAGATATGGATTAAATTTTACTTTGTCATGAAATATCTTGTTTTCTCCATTTATGGTGACTGAAAGTCTTGTTGGATACAGTAGTCTGAGCTGGCATCCATGGTCTCAGAGTCTGCAAGAAGTCTGTCCAGGCTCTTCTAAGTTTTAGAGTCTCCATTGAGAAATTGGGTGTAATTCTGATAGCTCTGCCTTTATATGTTACTTGGCCTTTTCCATTTGCAGCTTTTAATATTCTTTCTTTATTCTGTACATTTAGTGTTTTGATTATTATGTGGCGAGGAAACTTTCCTGGTCCAGTCTATTTGATGTTCTGTAAGCTTCTTGTACCTGTATAGATATGTCCTTTTTTAGGTTGGGAAAATTTTCTTCTATGATTTTGTTGAATACATTTTCTGAGCCTCTGAGCAGGGATTTTTTGCCTTCTTCTATTCCTCTTATTCTTAAGTTTGGACATTTTATAGTGTCCCATATTTCCTGGATGTTTTGTGCTAGGAATTTTTTAGATTTAACATTTTTTTTGACCCGGTGAATCTATTTCCTCTATTGTATCTTCAATGCCTGAGATTAGTTCTTCCATCTCTTGTATTCTGTTGGTGATGATTGCATCTATAGTTCCTGTTTACTTACCCAGATTTTCCATTTCCAGAATTCCCCAGTTTGTGTTTTCTTTATTATTTCTATTTACATTTTCAGGTCTTAGACAGTTTTATTTATTTCAGTCAACTGTTGGTTTTTTTTCTTGCTTTTCTTGACATTCTTTAAGAGAGTTATTGATTTCCTCCAAATTTTTGATTGTCTTTTCCTCCATTTCTTTTAGGGATTTTTTTTCATTTCCTCTTTAAGGACCTTTATCATCTTCATTAAGTTATTTTTAAAGTTGTTTTCTTGTGCTTCATCTGAGTTGGGATATTCAGATCTTGGTGTGGATGGCTGGGTTGTGGTGGTGACACATTGCCTTTTCTGTTTTTGACTGTGTCCTTAACACTGGTGTTTAGGCATCTGGATTTGGGGTGATTATAGGTCTAGGTGTTGATTCCTGTGTTTGTCTTTGTTGGAAGGGTGTTTTGTTCCTTGGTTTCTGTTTCTTCTCTGTTCTTCTGCCCTAAGTGACAAAGGTGACTAGGGAGTCTTCAGGTCCAGTAGGGTGTCTTTGCTGGAGTTTTGGGGGCCTTGGTTCCCTTGATCCAGTCTGGCCTCCAGTAAAGCCAAAGTTTTCTTGAGTCTCTAGATCCAGCCTGACCTACAGTAAAGCATGAGTCTTCTTCTGGGGTATCTAGGACCAGCCTGGCCTCCAGTAGAGCTGCTGGGGCTGTTCTTTCTACTGTTGTGGAATGTTTGTGGGCCTATGGCATCTGTTCTTCCAACTGGTGTGAACTGTGTCTGGGCCTATAGAGTCTGTTGGAGTTCTGGGAAAGGGCTGCTATTGACTGATGAGGGCAGTTGTGGCTGGTATGGTTTGTACCTCACTGGCGGAAGTCCACTGGGTTTGGAGGCAGGGCCCAGCAGCAGCAGGGCTAGGGATGAGCTGGGATGGCATTGGCCTGGTGAAGGGTCGCAGGGGACAGAATCCAGGGAGGGGTACAGGTCTGCTGGTAGGCAGGTCACTCACCAGTTCTGACTTGTGTGGTCTGGGCCTGGTTGGTGGAAGACTTCTGGGGGAGGGAAGAGGGCACAGCTGTGTGCTGGGGACTAGCTGGAAGCAGGCATGGGCTTGGGGAAGGGTTGTGGCGGGGGCAGACCCAGGGAAGGGTGCAGTTCTGCTGGTAGGTGGGTCTCTCACCCATTCTGGCTGGTGTGTTCTGTGCCTCAGTGGTGGAAGTCTGCTGGGATTGGGGGTGGGGACCCAGCTGTGGGGCCAGGGACTAGCTGAGGTGGCATGGGCCTGGGGAATGGTTGCTGGGGAATAATCAAAGAACATTTCTGAATTAAAATATTCAGTAAAGAATTTCAGCAGCCGACTCAATGAAACAGAAGATAGGATCAGTGAATTTGAAGACAGACCATTTTCGATTAACGAGAGGAAGAAATCAAGAAAGAAATGTAAAAAGAAATAAAGTCTATGGCACTTAGAAGATACCATAAATACCATGAAGAGAGTCAGTGAATGCTTTATGGAAGTATCATGAGCAGACAAAATGGATGGAAGCTTTTATTTTTGTCCGTTTAAATTTTTTTATTTAAAATTTTGGCATACAATACATTTTGATCCCATCCTTTTCCCTCCAAACCCCTCCCATGTCCTCTCCATCTCCCTACCCATCCAACTTCATGGTTTTTAGTCCCCCCCTCTCCTCTCTCTCTCTCTCTCTCTCTCAAAAGCAAAACATGCTGTTTGTTTGTTTTGTTCTTTTCCAGTTTGTTTGTTTTAGTTTTATTTTATTATTAGTTTTAGATGTCTGTTTTNNNNTGTGTGTGTGTGTGTGTGTGTGTGTGTGTGTGTGTGTGAGAGAGAGAGAGAGAGAGAGAGAGAGAGAGAGAGGTGAATTTGGATGGGAAAGGAGGTGGGGAGGGTCTGTGAGGAGCTAGGGTAGGGGAAATTGTAATTAGAATATATTGTATGAAAACATCTATTTTTAATAAAACAAAACCAAACCAGAGAACTCCCCAAGCCTGTGTGTTCAGGGACTAAATATCCACAATTACAGCACACAATGACCCTCAAATTAGATTGGATGGAAAGAAGCATTTAACAGATATATTGTAATCTTTAAAAAGTCAAGGGAGAGAACAGCTGTCTGAAATAATCAGAGGAATAGTGGTGTACAACATACAAGAGACTCCACTTAAGAGACATTGCAGACCAAGAAGGAGGGAATGGATACATTCAAAAATTAAAAAAAAGCAGAAAGACTCCCTACCAACCAAGAATGCATAATCATAATTAGCACCAAAGAAATATAAAAAATTAAAGCTAGCTGGTAATGACAAAAGTTTAGTCAGTCTAGAATATTCTAATAATGTAACAATGGTATATAAATCACCTAGTATAAAGGATAAAAGACAGCAGGTTATGTTTTCAGTGGTTGTGCTGTGCACTGAAAATAGAATTTTACAGCCCTTCTCTCTGTCTTCTTACTCTTTAGATGCTCCTTGTTAAAATCAGGGGTTACAAAACAAAAAGTCAGGACTGTGCGAAAGGAACCTAAAAGGAAGAAGGCAGATGGCAGGGCTGGGAGAGAGATAAGAGGGTAGGATGAATGTAAAGAGAATTCACTATATACATGTGTGAAATTGCCTAAGAACACATTTCATCAATAAAAACAAAGATTTCATTGGACCTATAGATCACTTTCAGTAATAGAACCATTTTCACAATATTAATTCTGCCAACCCAAGTCTGGGAATTCTTTTCATGTGCTAGTACCTTCTTCAATATTTTAAAATGTAACAATCTGTAGATTCAGTGCAATTCCACCAGAATTCCAATGAAATTCTTCACAGAACTAGAAACACACCACCCTAAAATACACATGGAAGCAAAAAAGAAAGACCCTCAATAAGGCAATGCAACCCTAAGTAGAAAGGTGAATGAGATAACACAGTACCTGTTCTTGAATTATTTTACAGAGCCATAGTAACAAAAATAGCGTGATACTGGCACAAAAATAAACCCACAAACAAATGGAATTGAGTATAGGACCCAGAAATAAACCCACACAGTTAAAGCCACCTAATTTTTGACAAAGGTATCAAAAACACACATCGGAGAAAGGATAGTCTCTTTGACAAATGATTCTGGGGAAACATATTTAGAATGAGTCCAGATCTTTTTGTATCTTACCCTGCAAAAAACCCAATTCAATTCAAAAATGGATAAAACAGTTGATGTAAGATCTGAAACCCTGAAACTGCTAGAGGAGAGCATGGGCAAGGCAAACATGTCAAGATATGGGCACAGGCAAGCGCTTTCTGAAAAGATTTACTAGAACAATAAATAATCTTAAGACTAGATAAGCAGGATTTCATGAAACTAAAAAGCTTCTGCACAGCAAGAGGAAACAATCAGTGAAGTGAAGACAGCCTACAGAATGGGAGAAAATCTTTGCCAGCTCCATGTATGGCCAGGGTTTAGTGTCCAGACTATATGAAACCTCAGATTTTAAATATTCCCTCCCAATAAACCATCTAGTCACTCAGTGGAAAATGAATTGTTAAAATTGTCCTCCAAATGAGAAATACAAATGATCAATGAATACTTGAAGAATGTTTAATACCCCTAGTTACCAGGCAAACACTAATTAAAACTGATTTGAGAGTTTATTGCACCCCAGTCAGTATGTCTAACATCAAGAAAACATATGTTAATAAATGCTGGCGAGGGTGTAGGGCAAAGAAAATTCTAATCACTGTTGGTATGCATGCAAACTGGTGCAGCCACCCTGGAAATCAGTGTGGAGGTTTTTAAAAAAATTTTTGTAGGAGTTAGAGGGTTCAAGGATATCACAAGAAAACCCACAGAAACAACTAACCTGGCTCATAGGGACTCACAGAGTCTGAACCAACAACCAGGGAGCCTGCATGGGACTGACCTAAGCCCTCTACATATATGTGACAGTTATGTAGCTTGGTCTACTTATGGGATTCTTAACAATGGGCTGTCCCTAATGCTTTGACTGGCTCTTGGGAACCTATTCCTTATACTGGATTGCCTTGCCCAGCCTAAATACAAGGGGAGGTGCGTAGTCCTACCTTAAATTGGTATGCCATGCTTTGTTGATATCCAAGGAACCTGTTCCTTTCTGAACGGAAACAAAGGAGGAGTGGATTGGGGGAGGCAGAGTGGAGGTAGGGGGATGGGATAGGAGAGGAAACTGTGGTTGGGATGTAAAATAAATAAATCCATTAATTAAAAAATAAAAGTAGAGCTACCATATAATACAGCTATACCATTCTTGAGTATATACTCAAAGAACTGTAAGTCAACATTCTATAGCAATATTTAACCTCTGTGTTTATTGCTATACTACTCACAGCACCAATGAAATGGATCCACCCTAGATGTTCATTAACAGATAAATGGATAAAAATATGTGATAACAATAAACAGTAGAATTTATGTAGCCATAATAAAAATGAAATAATTACATTTGTAAATGAAATGGATGCAACTAGAAATCATGTTGAAATAAGCCAGACTCAGAAAGACAACTCTATATATTTTATAGGTAGAACACAGTTTTAAAATTATATATGTAATATGTAATAATAATGTAATATATAATTTTATAATATATATCACACATACAATTTTATATATGATATGCATATGCAGGTTGAAAAACTAGAAAGGGGATAATCATGAGAGGGGAGGAAGTAATACTGAGAGATGGGGACTAGAGAATGTAATGGATTATGTGCGATAAGATAGCAGAAGTTGGGACCAACTGGGGGAGGGTGGGAACCAGCTGGATGGGAGAGGAGGCATGCAGAAGGACTGTGGCAAAAGAATGCCATGATGAAAACACATTACTTTGTATGCTAACAGAAAAAGTTAATAAATGACATACTGTACATTTCAAAAATCACTGAAAGTAGGTTTCAAATATTCTACCTCTCAAAGCAATCAGCTTTGTCAAGATAGATGCTAATTAGTCTGCTTTACTTATTCTGTATCATATTAATAAATCATATTACCTTTTTCCCCATAAATATTTGCAAGTATAACTTGTCAATTGAGAATAAAATCTAGTCATTTTTTCAAAGATGATAAAAAATGCCCAACAGGTACAGGAAAAGGGGAATCCAAATAAAAGCTACAATTACACATCACCATGTATCTTTTAGGATGTTCATCATTAAAAAATCAAGCATTGGAAAGGATATTGATAAAAGGGAATCCTAGAATATTGTTGACAAAATTGCTAATTGGTACAGTCATTATGGAAAACACTATGGAGTTTCTTTAAATTTAAAAGCAGAATACCATATGACCCAGCACTTTCATTTGTGAGCATTTATCCAAATGAATTGAAATCGCTACACTGGAGAAATACTCATGTTACACGAATCTTAAATGGTCTTATAATAAAAACCTGGAGCCAGATATTGGGGTAAATGTTGAAAGATCAGAGATACAAAGGAACAAGCCACAGCTACTTCTCACCTCGCCAGCTCCTCAGCTGAGAAGATCCTGTCTCCAACGAATCCTCAGACTGAATGCCTCTGAGTCCTCAGCAGAAAGCTCTAGTTCCTGTCTCCTCATGCCTTATATGCCTTTCTCAGCCCAGCCATTTCACTTCCTATCTCAACCTTCCTAGTGCTGGGATTAATGCCGTGTGTGCTTCCCAAGTACTAGGATTAAAAGTGTGTGCCACCACTGCCTGACCTCTATGGCTAACTCTGTGGCTGGTTCTGTCCTCTGATCTTCAGCCAAGTTTTATTTCTTAGATTACAAAATATATCACCACATACTTGTATTCTCAATTTCATTGCAACATTTTTCACAGTAGCCAAAATGTATTAGCAACCTAAATAACCCTTGATAAATAAACTGATAACAAACATGTGATATATATACACGATGGAATATTATTAACCTTAGAAGAAGGAAGGAAATTCTGACACTTGTTACAGTAAATGGTCTGGAGAACATTTACTAGGTGAAATAACTTAAGCATACAGTAGGATCTTACTTATATATGGAATTTATAATTATTAAATTCATAGAAGTAGAGATAGAATGGTGATTGCTAGTTGTTGGGTAGAAGGGGAAATTTGGAGGGATGGTTAAAGAATATAAAATTTCAGTTATGCAAAATAATGCTTTATTTGCTGTATTAGATTGTACATATAAATAACAGTACTACATGCAACACAAAACCTTTTAGATCTTATTTCCATAACTCTCTCTCTCTCTCTCTCTCTCTCTCACACACACACACACACACACACACACACACACACTCACACAATAATAGAGTAGAGAAGGACCTTTGGAATGCGATGTATATATTTTTATGATGGTGATTTCATGCATGTATATGTATCTTCAGACTTTCTGGGTTGTATATATGAAATAACTATAGTTTTTTACTTGATAATATCTAGGTAAAGTATTATAAAGAGATAGCTTATGAGGAAAATAAAAATCATCATTTTAGGGGCTAGAGAGATGGCTCAGTGGTTAAGAGCATTGACTGTTCTTTCAGAGGTCCTGAGTTCAATTCCCAGCCACCACATGGTGCCTCACAACCGTCTGCAATGAGATCTGGTGTCCTCTTCTAGCGTACAGGCATACATGTAGGCAGAACACTGTATATATAATAAATAAATCTTTAAAAAACATCATTTTAGTTGTGTTTGTTGTAGCTACTCATTATTTTCCTCTAAAACATTATGCATGCGGACACACTCCAGGTCCCAAGTTTGACTTAATACCTTTTTTTCTTCAGTTAAATTTTGTGCAGGTACAGCAGTCATATTTCCTGCACAACAACTGCATAAAATTTGGTCCATTAACATTCTGTCATGGAAGGAGGAGGGTTCACATGGTTCTAAGGATCTATAGGCAGTTAATATCTGGTGTAGGGGGAGAGACATTTTCTTCAGTGGTGTAGCCACTGGAATGTTGCTCATGCTTCTGTAAATACTTCCTCATCCATGCTCCAGTAACCTGAATTAAACTCATTGGGTCAAAAAAGACATGGAAATAGAGCTAGGAAAAGTATAGTGGATTATTGGGAGGGAAAGGAAGAGAATAACAGAAAGTAATGAAGGGAGAATATGAACAAAATATATAATTTATGTATGTATGAAAATGCCATAATAAAATTTATCTTGAATAATTAATATATGCTAATCAAACCTGTAGGAAGGTGGTGACAAATTATGCCTGTTATCAACGATTAGCTTCTTTCCTCAGTGGGAATGTTAGTACAGAGGTAGCCCTAATAGCCCTTTCCCTTCCTGAGGCCAAAGTCAGGTATCAGATTAGCACTATCATCAAATGTGCAGGCCATGTCAATGGAGAGGCACCTGGAACACGTTGGGATTGAATCCATCCAGACCTTAGCCTTGTGAACAAGTACAAATAAACTTGGTTAATGACTCTCAGCTTGTCCTCAGCTCCCTCAAAAGTCTGGAGCATGACAAAATGTTTTGTAAAAGAAATAATAGGGATACTAAACCATTTCAATTCTCATAAAAGATCCCAGGCACACCAAAGAAAAGGCACATTCCTGCCATTCTAACTCAATTCCATGCTCTCTAAAGATTGTCTTCTATGGGAAATTTCACTTGACTGGTTTATTAGAGCCTCAGATTTTCTTGAGTAAAGAAAAGTAAAATTGCCAGAGTTGCCAAACCTCAAAGACACATGGTTCAAGGAATTTTAAATCTTCATGGAACAGCAAAGCTATCCTTCCTTTAGGGAGCTAGTAATAGAATCTTTTGTCTTCATAGAAATCCACAGAAGGCCTTTGTTGATGCCGTGAAAGCAGAATTGTGTGTTTAAGAAACATTGGCTGGGGCACCTCCTTGAAGACACTGAGAACTGCACACCCTTTAAACATGAAAGAAGTAGACTGGGAATTATCTTAGCTGGAAGATTAAAAGGTGATGTTAGAGATGCAATTCTTTAACAGGTAAGATTTACTCTCTTGTGTAATTGAGGGAAAGGAGGTGAAACTGAGAGAAGAATTAAGCCCACATAAGAATTACATATTCATTTGCCTTCTAAAGGAGGTTGAAACAATAAATCACTAAGTAAAAGTCTTCAAAAATTTCTTATTGCTTTCAAGAGGAGAAAATCTACCACCCTGTTAGTACCAGGTATTGTTAGCAGTTGATAAAGTTTTTTTTTCAAATAAGCAGAGTATATTTTAAATTAACTTGTTCATTTTTCCTAAAAGGGAAAGGTATGGGATAAGCACATTTGCATTCTGGGAATTTTCTGTTACTTCACATTATTGGAATCTGTGGGACTAATTTTGTTCATTCTTATTTAGTTGATGTCTAAGGTTGGCTTTATAAGAAGTCATTCTAAAATATACTGGCTTAATTCCATAAGCATATTATGTAATTTTTCTTTCTTTGGAGAATTTAATATATATAAAAATGAAATATGCTCAAACATTATTTCCCCCTCCAACTCCCTCAGATTCCTTATATCTCCATTGATATATCAGGCTACTAATTTTTTGTTTTTAAAAAATAATCCATTAAGTCTACTTAGTGCTGGCCATATGTACATGAGTGTGAGGTCATTTGTAGATGGAGTTTCTCTATGTTTCAGAAGCTGCTCCTAAATAACCACAAAGAGGCTTAATATTAATTATAAATATTTGGCTGATAGCTCAGGCTTATTACTAACTAGTTCTTACAACTTAAAATAACCCATTTATATTAATAATCTACATTCTGCCACACAGTGTTACCTCTCTTTCATCTTGCACCTCCTGTTTCCTCTCTGTGTCTCGCTGGTGACTCCTCTGACTCAGCCCTTTTTCTTCCCAGTGTCCTTAGCCTGGTTTTCCCACCTAACCTTATCCTGTCCAGCTATTGGCCAATCAGCTTCTTTATTAAACCAATCACAGTGTAATTTACACAGCATACAGAAGGATTATTCCATAGCAGCCATTCATGGAGCATGGAATCTTACCAGTGGCTGTTGTAGGATTACCTCAAAAAAGAGTAATTCTCTGTCCCCAAGTAATTATCAATTGCCAATAGCTCCTCAGTAAGGAGTTGGAGCTTGAGATCATTTAAGCCATCCATCTATGCTGAGATTTTGGCTGGCTTGATTTTGTGTGGGTCTTGTGTAGATAACAACAGGCCAGATGTGTTCATAGGCCAACCTTATCTAGATAATTCCTCAATTATTGCTCTCTTCCTAGGTGATTTTAAGTTGTGTCAAATTGACATTTAAAGATTACTTAGAGTCACTTGTGTAGTCAGCTAGTGGCCTGGCTGAGTTT
>LZPO01075854.1:667196-695670 GCA_001675575.1 Neotoma lepida | reverse complement strand
TGCTGGAATTAAAGGTGTGTGTGCCACCATGCCTGGCTGTTTCCAGTGTGGCCTTGAACTCACAGAGATCTGGATGGATCTCTGCCTCGGGAATGCTAGAATTAAAGGCATGTGCTACCACTGCCTAACCTCTATGTTTAATCTAGTGGCTGTTCTGTTCTCTGACCCCAAATAAGTTTTATTAGGGCATACAATATTTTGGGGGACATAATATAATCACCACAGTTCCCCTATGCTCACATCCTCCATCTTGCTCTCTATTCCTCCCCCTCACCCCCAGTCTGCCCATTGGAATTCATCCAGTTCTCCCTCACTGGGCAGTCTATGCGGACAGTCTTTTTTTTTATTAACTATTATATTTCAAAATATTTTATGGGGAACTGTGAAATCATCAGATAGGATACAAAAATTAAAGAGAACTCTTACCCTAACTTTTACAATTTGTTGATTTAATCCTATTAATTCTCCTTAAATATTTCATCTATTAGTTGGCTTTTTTCTAATTTATGACCGCCTCTCTTCCAGAATATTGTTACAGTCTGACCAGGTATCCTTCTTCCAGGAGGCCCCCTTCATGTCTATCCTATGTATGCCTGTGGTGATATATTGTGTACCCTAATAAAATTTGCCTGAATTTCAGAGAAAAAGGAACAAGCCATTGCCACCTCTTACCTCTAGGGCTCCTCAGCTTGAAAAGGCTCTTTAGCCAAAAGGCTCTCAGCCCAAAAGCTTTAGTTCCTGTTTCCTCACACCTTATACACCTTTCTCCACCCAGGCATCACTTCCTTCCTGATGTTGGGATTAATGGTGTGTGTGCTTCCCAAATACTGGGATTAAACGTGTGAGATCTCAAGTGCTGGGATTAAAGGTGTGTGCCACCACTACCTGACTCTGTTTCTCTCCTAGACTGAGTCAATCTCATGTAGTCCAGGGTGGCTTTGAACTCACAGGGATCCAGACAGATCTCTGCCTCCCAAGTGCTAGTATTAAAGGTATGTGCCACCACTGCCTGGCATCTATGTTTAATTGCGTGGTTTGTTCTGTTCTCTGATCTTCAAGCAAATTTTATTAGAGTACACAATATATCACCACATATGCCACTAAGAATAATTTCTTTCTGAAATTTATATGTGGCTATGCACATTGTTTTCTTGGAGAGTCTGGTAGTTACCAGTGTTGTCTATTAAATGTATATACATATACATATGTGTATGCTTGTGGTAACAATGAAAAAAGAGAGCATTAATTTGAAGAAGATAGCAGAGGGGTATATGGGATGGGTTGGAAGAAGGAAAGCGAAAGGAGAAACATTATAATCTCAAGAAATATACACATAAGTGGTTCTGTTGTGCCTGTGTCGCAAGACCCCCCGAGCAAGACCACCGCAGAGCTGAGATCCGATGCAAACACACAGGGTTTATTGATTACAAGCTCGAGCTCAGTCATTATCCAGCACTCGGATGAAGCAGATGGAGGAGAACGGTCCTGAGCTCTCAGAGTAAGGGGTCTCGGGATTGGGTGAGGGTATATAACCTTCGAATTCATTGGTTGGGGTCCACAGGAATTTTTCAACAAGGGTTATCAGAAAGCCACAAGGACATTTGTAGCCCACAGATGCTGTTTACCAAAATTACTCATTGGCCAGCCCACCCTGGTGGGGTTGCCTGGACCGAGGCCCTGGCTGTTTGTAATTTTTCTTGGAACTGTTTGGGGTTTTTACTGGAACTAAGTTCAGCTTCTGACCAAGTGCTGTTTGAAATGGAGTCTTTTTTTAAAATGGAGTTTGTCTTGCTCTCTCAGTTTTCTATTCTTCTAGGCACATGATAAAATCATGTGTCTGCTTGAAGAAGTTAGGTGTCATCATGTGACATGCTATAGCCAGTGAACTGTAGGTCGAAGAGATATGTGGTATCTTGAGATGGAGCAGTTTTCTCATGCTCTAGTTCAGTGGTTCTCATCATGTGGGTCTCGATCCCTTTGGGGTTGAGCAACCCTTTCTCAGGGGTCATACATCAGGTATCCTGCATATCAGATATTTACATTATGATTTCCAAAAGTATCAAATTACAGTTATGAAGTAGCAACAAAAATAACTTTATGGTTGGGGGATCACCACAACATGAAGAACTATATTAAAGGAAGGTTGAGAACCACTGAGACACTTTCAAGACTAATATAAAAATATCCCCAATCTTTGTCTCCCAGCTCCCAGATGGTGACCACTTCATTGGCCAGGGTACAAGAGTGAGGGATTCCCAGACTCCTCAGAATGGCTGTCACATGAGTCCAAAATAAATCTTGCTTTGAGTCACTTACTTTGCAGGTTTTCTTTCAGAATATTCTTGGTACACTTTGCATATTACAAAGATGAAGGCAAAACTCAAACTCCTAAGCAAAATGTTGAGAACCTTTTATGTGATCTGTACTTTTCAACTTCATTCTCGGTTATTTCTCTTCTCACCCATCAGCTATTCCTAGTAGGTGTGCTTGTGCTTTTTCACTTTGGTTGTTTGCTCCTCTACCTCAAATACTCTGAGTGGGAAGGAGTTCTGCCCTCATTAATCTATTGTAGCTTTTTTTTCTGTACCATTGTTCTGCTTGTATCAGAGTTTCTTATAAATGTATCTAATTTAATTTCCTTGCCTAGAATCTCCTACAAGTAAGGACCTGATTTAGAAATAAGTTTTGTATGTACCCACAAAATTTAGATTAATGCTTTTCATGTTCATGCTCAAATATTTGTCAAATGACTACACTCCATTCCAGAAATTCAATATACTTGAATTGTCTTAATTTTTTGTGGCTGAGTTTGTTTTGTGTGACACTGTAGCTGACGGAGTTAGTATGGATAGTTCTGAGAATATAGAACAACTCAGTCAGGATGTGGGCTGAAGAAAACAGGAAGAAACCACAGCCTAACCAACTCTTAACATGGCACACGCTCTAAACCTAACACTGTTTTAGGTATTGTGAGGAATTTACGGGAAGAAGATACTATTATGACCTCAGTTATCTTATTGTCCAGTTTGGGAAAAAAGCACAGATACTCTTTTGTAGATTCAAGCTACAAGAATTCTGTTCCACAAGGTGACTTCTCAATTACTTATGAGCATGCTTTTCTTTTCTATAGTTCTTTTTTATTGAAAATAATTTTTATGCAATATATTCTAATCATATTTTCCCCATTCCCCAACTCCTCCCAGATACTCCCCATTACCCCCCACTCATCCGACTCTATGCCTTCTTTCTTCATCTCTTTAGAAAACAAACAGGAAAACAAAAAATAAAACCAGAATACAAAATCAAAAATTTAAAAATAATAAAATAAAATAATGAGAAATACACTTAATTGAGAATTTAATACATATGCAAATTATATTTTGATCATTTTCACATCCACTCCTCCTCCTAACTCCTTCCAGATCCACGCTTACCCTTTCATGAATTACTCTGTCTCTCAAGCAAGTGTGAGGACCTGGGTGCAGATTCCCAGAACCCACGTAAAGCCAGGCACAGCAGCACACATCTGTAATCCAAGAGCTCCTCCAGTGAGATGGAAGGTAGACATACAAGAATCTCCAGAAGCTGTGGCCACCTAAACTGCTGTACTCAGCTGTGAGTAACAGGACTCTAAATCAAACAAGGTGGAGGACAGATGAGGACTCACACCCAAGGGTGTCCTCTGACTTCCACAGAAGTACTATGGCCTGCACATACCACATGTGTGCACACACATACTACAAACACTCACAAGATTAAAAAACAAACAAACAACCCAAACTCAAACCCAAATGAAAAAGTGCTTGTAAGCTGATTGATTTTGTTTAGTTTAACTCAATAGTATTTTCAATCCACAGAGTTATTTGGGACAACTTGATATGCATTGAATATGCTGTGTGTGTGTGGAGGGTGTGGTTAGTGGTCTCGTAAATGTTTGGCAACCATCATCAAGGTGTGGGCATCCTGATTTGTTATATTTCTAGAATGGAATACTTTTTACTGTGGCCAACTTTAAGCTGCCAATTGAGCATCATTGCATGCAGACTTAGGAAGGGATGTAAACTGTGGCCTCTTAAAAGCCCCTGAAAACCGGCTTTAGCTCATAGTATGTTGTGAGAGACAGTGGAGGTCGGGAGGCCAAATGAAGTATGAGGGAGAAAAGTAAGTTAAAGAAAGCATAGGAATTCTGAAGAAGGGAGCAAGTTCAGGTATTTGGATAATTTTAAAAAAGATTTACTTATTTTTGTTTATTTACTTATTTATATTTATGTATATGTGTGCCTATGTGCATTTATATGCACCACTTGCGTGCAGGTGTCCCAGGAGGCCAGAGGGCATTGGATCCCCTAGAGCTGGAGTTATAGACAGATGTGATCCACCCAAGGTGGGTGCTAGGAAGTGAGCCCAGGTCCTCTACAAGAGCAGCAAGGTGCTCTTAAGTACTAAGTCACCTTTCCAGGTTTAGACAATTTTTGATGACATAATCAGTCTCTTGAAAAATAGGACACTATTATTGCCTCACTTTTAGGACTGCCTGAGTTTTGACTGAGAAGTTTTAGCATTACTGACAATCACTCCAATTCTCATTTTAGGGGCTTTCAAAGCACTGATTTACATTAAAAATATTTGTTTATTTTAAAACTAATCTATGGGACTGTAAATCAGAAGAATGGGTACCTTCTGCATGGGCATGGGAAGCTTTCTGGTGGGTGGAAACATTTCATACATTGGTATGGATAGTGATTATGTGTGCTCATTTACATCTCTACAGGAAATAATTTTAAAATAGCCTGCTCGTTTTGTAATTCCTTCCTCTACCTGTGACATAGTTCTTCCAGGTGTATATAAAATTAAAAGTAATGGGAAGGGGACAGGGTCAGGGAAGAAATCCAAATAATCTGATTAGGAACATACATATGAATAAGCAGTGTTTTTGCATGGTGTACATTTCACACAGTGTGTTATTCATCATGCACATGGTGGTGGTATCAGCTGGGAAATTGGGTTCAGGTAAATAACACCAGGAAGTAATGACTGTTGGCGTTACATGTAATAATCTCTTTTCCTAGAACAAACTGCAAATATATTCTGTTTGGAATTAATACAGTATTTTATATTTTATCCATAAAAATGACTTATGAGATTGCATCCATTAGTTTAATGGAATATCACAATCATTATTTCAAACTTATTTAATTGTAGTCAGTAGAATGGGATGCCTCTTCTGAATAAGAAAATGAATGTGAATGCCAAAGATTTTCTCTTATTTAATTTTAATAATTGTAAATCATCATATGTGATATTTATTTTTCATATTTATGCCTGAAGTAAATCCCACCAAAGAAAACAGAAGCTGGAAAAGCCACATTAAGGCTTGCAAACTGAGCTGGATATGACAGTGCTTTTGGGAGATAAAGCATTTGGGAGATAAAGACAGGAGGATCAGGAGTTCGAGGTCAACTTGTTCTACAAGAGACATCTCAAACAAATGAAAGAAAGATTTTTAAATTGCTTCCTTGATATAGTTTTGGAATATTATATTTGTACAATTAAATGTTCATCATTAAGTTATGGTCCCCAATATGAGAGGTTGGGTAGAAACCAGGAGTTTTGAGCAGGGGAAAGCCCATGGGTTGTCTTTATTTCTGCAGATATTTCTGAGGACCCTTGCTTTTCACTAAAATCTCTGTCAAAAACGTTGAGTGGGATGCTGTTTGCACTGCTGCCTCTGGAAATGAGCCTGTTAGCAGGCTCAGAGATGTGCTGTTAGACATGACTCCCTCTCATTTGTGCTATGACCTCAGCAAGATGGCTGAACTAAAGTGCCCTGCCACTTAGGAGTTGCTCTTAGAAACTTTCTTCACTTCTCCATGCCTCAGTTTCTTTCTTTGGAAGAGTATTATAGGCTTGTGTTGACTAAATTTGTAAGTTGACTTAAATGAAGGCATGGGTGACTTATCATCAAATCAAATCTCTCCATTATAGGACATTAAAAGAGGCAGAGTCCAGGACTTGCCAAGTTTAGATGAAGGGAAATTCTGTAATAGACAATCATTTTTCTTTCTAAGCTGTATTAATGTGCTTTCGTCTTTTACCTTTCTAGACATATGACCTTCTTTATAGTGGATTCAAGGTATCTTGCCTGTCCACGGGTGGTGGAGAGGAGGGTAGAATTAGGATTTACAGGACTTTAGCAAGAACTTGAAGAGAAAAAAAATAGTATTGCATTTCTGGTTTCCAAAATAGGATTTTCAAGTTCAAAGCAAGAAAATAAGTCTGAAAGGCTGACTTTATTAAGACGGAAAGGGATTTTCTAAATTCCTTTATCCTCTTCTTTATCTTATAAAGAAGACCTGGCCTAAGCTAATCATGGAGTTTAACCTAAGGCCCCTTTGCTCTGAGAAGGAGAGGTAGAGGGATTATAAAGGCTTCCGCTATGGCTCTTCTAGATGGTAGGAGTCTAGAGAAGAAAGGGAATAGGACATATGAGATATGGTCAGAGATATAGCAAGTGCTCTTTTTTGGGACTAAAATTCTAGAATAAAGAACTTTTTTTTTCCCAATTAGGGTTCCAAAAGGAGAGGGAAATGAGGGCTACAAAAACCAGATTGGTGGACAAGAACAATTTTTCAGACAGAGAGACACATAGAGAGACAGGGAGAGACAGAGATAGACAGAGACACATAGAGAGACAGAGACAGAAAGAGAGACACAGAGACATTCACACAGAGACACACAAAGAGAGATACAGAGACAGACAGACAGAGGTAGAGAGACAGAGGCACAGAAAGAAAGACAGAGAGAGAGAGAGACAGACACAGACATACACACACAGAGGGGAGAGAGAGAGAGAGAGAGAGAGAGAGAGAGAGAGAGAGAGAGTTAGTTCAGCTCTTCACGCTGCCCTTGGTTTCTCTGCCATGTGGAATCATAGGCTTGGAAGTTTTCTCAGGCTCCCAAGATAGCAAGATTCTGGCTGCCAAGACTGCAAGAGTGACTCACCATGACAGGAACAAAAGAACCCTGTACCTGGAGCAAGACCAGAGGAGGGTTAAAGGAAATTTCTGGGGAGTAGGTTCATAGCACTGTAAGAGTTTACTGAGATGGAATCAGCATGGAAATTGGGCCAGGTTGTGAGCCAGGTGAAAGGCACGATGGTCTGCCAGCAATCCCAGTTGTAGGCTCTTCCCCTAGATACCAGAAAAATGCCCAGAAGTGGGAGTATTGTGCTTTAGGAACTGCTACTAGAGTTAACACTTGTCCTGGGGTATCCCAGTGGATCAGGCTTGGCCACCTGTCCCAGAAAGATGAGCAAAGGAGCTTGGTTCTCAGTGAGGCTATGCCAGGAAGATTACAGGCCTAGTGACCTAAGAATGATCTCTACACCAAAGGTTACATCTCTTCACCAGGACTTTAAACCTGTTCAGTGCTCCCACATAAGTGCCCTGGCCTTTGCCTAGTCTTTTTCTTCTTTCATACCTACACATTTGGTCCTCCTAAACTTATAACTCATCTTTCTGGTTGTCCAACCTCTGGACCACCAATTCCTTTGAGAGATCCTTAGAAACCCATTCAGGATGCCACATCCTCTGGTGGATTAGTGTACAGAGGTGTGTGCTAACCTGCTATCAAGAGACATGCCAACAGGTAGAGAAGGGAGAGACTGTCAAGTTTAAACGTGATGCTGTGGGCTCTCCAGGTTCTTTCTCAAGCTGCCTAGTGGGAAATCAGTCTATTTTAATTAATTTAAATTGTTGAGAGAGGTTCTCACTATGTGGGCCAGGCTGGCCTTGCATTCACTGCATAGCCCAGGCTAGCTTCAAACTTGTAATTCCTCCTGCTTAGTCTTCTGAGTACTGGTATTGCAGACATGCTTGTCAAGAACTTTATTTTAAAACAGAGTACTTCAGGGGCTGGGGAAATGGCTTACCTGGTAGAACACTTGCTGTGCAAACCTGATGACTTGAGTTCAGATCCCCAGAATCCACATAAAGCCGAACAGATAGGATATGTCTGTAATCCCAGTGCTCCTACAGCAAGATGAGAGACAGATACAAGAGGATCCCTAGACACTCCAACTAGCAGCAAACAGCAAGGGAACTTGTCTCAAGCAAAGTGGAAAGCAGAGGCTAATACCCAAGATTGTTCTTTGACTTTCACATGTGTGTCATAGCATGAGTGTACACAGCATACACACACACACACACACACACACACACACACACACACACACACACGGGGGGGTGGTTTGAGACTATATCAGAAAGGATGAATTATCAGAGGATGCAGCCCATGAGATTGATTGCTTTATTGGGGGTTGATGCCGTGACCGAGAAAGAATGAAGACTGAGCAGGGAGAGATCTCGGACTTGAGACCTTATAGACCTGAAGCATTTCCTCCAGTTCAATAAGGAATTCTGGAGTAGATCCTTACTGGAAAATTCCACACAAGACAGACATAGCTTGACATTTACTCATTCCAGACACTGGATAGGAACTGCTCCTAGAAGGGGACTTTGACTTAAGAGCCAACTTTAAAGGTAGATGTAAGATCATTAAGTCTCCTTACCTCAGAGAAAATGTCCTTTCTTGGAGGGGGACCTAAGTGACATAGTCTAGATCTACCACAGTCCATGCCTTGTGTCCTAACCCTTAATTTCTTTATTCAGGGAGAATTCTGATGTCTTGACTGAAGCCTTGCCTACCAAACAGATCTCAGCTGGGCTATAGCTAGTATTTATTCACCCCTCTTGTATTATTCCACTCTGACCTACAGCCATTGTCATTCTCACCTTACCTTTGGCAGGCGTCTTAGTTATTTTTACTGTTGCTGTGATAAAATATCCCAACAAAAGAACTTCTGAGAGGCAGGGTTGATTTAGACTTATAGTTCAGGCTACAGTCCATCATGGTAGGGAAGTCCTAATAACAAGAGCTTGAGGCAGCTGATGACATCATAGCCAAAGTTAGGAAGCAGGGAGCCAGTGAGCAGTGAATGCCAGTACTCAGCATACTTACTCCTTTCTACTCAGTCTTGGATCTTAGCCCAAGGAACGGTGCCACTTGCACTGGGTGAGTCTTCCCACCTCAATTAACTTAATCTAGATAATCCCTCACAGACATGCCCAGTGTCTCCTCTCCTGAGTAATTCTCAATTCCATCAAGATGCCAGTTGAGATTAACCATTACAGTGTGTGGGTGGCTTATTGTTTTTGTTTGTTTGTTTGTTTCAGTTTGACCTATGCTCTTATTCCTGAAATATCAAAGTCTCTTGTGACCAGTGTTTATTCAGAGTGGGCTTGATATATACGCTTGCTCCCATTCTAGAGAAGCAGCATCATGGGGCTACTCAGTGGGCCATCTGAGTCTCACACATTGTGTTATGTGACTTTTCCTGTGAAGACAGGAACAAATGTCTATTTGTTCTAGGCAGGACTACAAAACCATACCTGAGCACAGTTTGGTGAAGCAGTGAACTAGGGCTATTTGCAGCATGGTTGGGGACTGCTGCTTAGCCTTTTCTATATTTGGGGCCCACTTAGTTTTATTTCTGCATGGGCTAGAGCAGTATCTCTAGCAATATACTTTTGGGCTGCCCATTTTGGCTGTAGGGCACTCTAAAGCATCTCTAACTCTCCACAGATGAGGCCCACTTGGTGAACACACTAATTGTACCTTTTCTTTCTTTAAGAAAAATAATTATAAACCCTGACTTCCTGTTGTGAAGTGTTATCAACTTGTCTCTATTGTTAGTGGTGGGGAGGGTTGGGAGTCATTGCCATATTTAATAACAGACCAAAGAGACACTTCTCCCAGAAACTTTGGCTTGTAGAGGAGAACCACTACTAAATGTGGTGGTGATTCTCATGGCATGTTCCTCAGTGTTCCTGATGTTCTAGGTGAAGGGAGGGTCTCTGGGTCCTCTTATGCGACATAATCCTCTAGTGGATCTTCTGGATTTAACAATACATGAGGTCCAGCATACATGCTTCCCTCAGCCTTTTAATCTCTTTCTCTTCCATCTTCCATAGCAATGCAGGAATTTCAATACCACTTAGTGTGGGCCACTGACTTTCCTAACCATCCTAGCCTTGAGTTACACTTGCCTTTGTAGGTCTATAGTGAAGTAAGCATTGTGTCAAAAGAAAGTACTTAGAAACCACCAGACTCCCTCCAACCTCTAACCTAGTCTCATGATAAAGCTCATCTTGCACAAGTACCTTCAGAACCTTGTCCCACAGGTACTGCCCTGACTCCTGCCAGAATACTCCTGTAAGATCATCTAGTTCTGTGGGGATTTTAATGCTCGTTTATGGAAGGATTTATGATGGTTATAGGCATGATGCTTTGTGGAAGAAGGATCTTTGTTATATCTCCTTCTACAGAGGAAGTACTGGTGGAAGTACGGACCACTACTTTTATAGGTTCAGAAATTTTATAGAAGTCTAAGAAGTCAGAATTTTGGGAAGCATTCTTATATGTCACCATCACACATGCCAGGATCCTGTAGTTTCTTATTTTCATCTTTCTCTAGTAGGACCTCAACTTTTGCATAATTTACCTACTTCAATTGGGCATTGAAGTTCAGGCACTCTAATAATCAAGTATTGTATTTGAACTTCATCTTTTTATGATCATCCACTTCATTAAATGCAGGCTTCTTTGTAAACTACTGAAGAGACTTTTGCATTTTATACTTGGTTTTTAATTGATATTTGTATTCTACTTTTAATTTTCTGTATGGCATAAGTGTAACTGAATAACATTACCAACTTTAAATTCCATTCTCTTTATATTTATAATGTCTTTCATACACATTTACAATACTTGAATCATTCTACCAGAATATAGTCTCCCTCCTTACTGGGATATTTTATCTGAAACATGACAAGTGAAAGTCATAACATTTTGGCTGTTGTCAAGTACCAGGGATTGCCTATGCATACACAGCCTTCCACCAGGAATGGGGTCATCAGTTCCAGTTGTATGCAGTTAATCAAGTCTTCAAGCCCCATCTTGTGTTCTGTTTTCTTGGGTTGTTTCTCATCCCAACTGTCACAGTCTGAGAAAAGTTATAAGGAGAGCAAAAGGAGAATTAGGGACAAAATGTGACAAGGGAATCCATAGGATTTTGAGATAGACCCGGCAAAGTCTCTGCTAACTGAAGCAGAGGTTGCTTTTTAGAGAAGTCTCACATTGAATGGAGAGCCCCAGGATCTTGAACTAGTAGCTCATCTCCAAACCATCACAGAGAGTGTGACTTTGATCACTGCGATTTTTCTTAGTGAGCTGACTCATAAAATGTGGCCTGGGTTTAAAAGCTGATGCAGATTGTAAAGGTATTAATGGAGTCTCTCAACTACTACACTCTTTATGCATGAATGGTAATTCCTTTCTAGAAGGGGATTATGAAGTATGTACAACTATGTCCTCTCTGGACTGAGCCTAGTTCCATGCTGTAAGAGCTTAATTGTTTATAATAGAATTTATATTTCTTACCCATAGTCATGTAGGTGAGCCCTTCAAATGAGATTGAGTTTTCAAATCTGTGTGTTCTGTCAATCAGTTTGTAATTGAGATGCAGTGCAGTAGCTTGGGCCATCATTTAGAGAGGGTGCTCATAGAGTGGTGACAGTGACTAGTGCCAAGAGATATGCCACAGCTTGTACTATGAAAAGCATTAAGCACTACTGCAATGAGAGTGGAAAGAGAGGTTCTCTAACCTAGTGCTTGCAAAGAGGATAGATGTTCAGGAAAGGATGCCCACAGAAAATGACACCATGTCAGTCTGGGAGTGTGGCTTAGGTATAAAAGAGGGGGGGGGATGGAATGACAACTATATAATTCAATATGTATGGGAAATATTAGTCTGGCTTATAAGGTGTGGCTTGAATACTCCAACAATGGTGCAGTCTCACAAGGGTATGGCCAAGAACCTGGTAGTTGTTAAATCTACAAAGCTGGATTTCTCAGCAGTACCAATCTTCTGCTGATGTCCTGGAGGATCCCTGGAGAGCTGCTGGCCTTCAGTCTACATTGGAATCCTCATGAAATTGAATTTAATACAGGGCACAGAAACAAGGCAGACAAACTTTCCAGCAGGAGTGAGGGCAAATAGAAAAAGCAGTTTCCTTCTTCTACATCCTTTTATCTGGGTCGCCAACCAGAAGGTATGGCCCAGACTTAGGGTGAGTCTCCTACTTCAAATAATTCGATTAAGAAAATGAATCACAGGAGAGCCCAGCAGCTCAGGTTTTAGTTGATTCCAAATGCAGGAGAGTTGACAGCCAAAATTAGCTACAACAACAGATGAATAGAGAGGCATGTACAAAAACAAGGAAGCAGAAAAAAAACCCACAACAAATCTTGGGATGCCATAAAATAGTAGAGACTCACGGCTTAAACAACAGAAATGTATTTTCTCACTGTACTGGAGCTGGTTGCCAGCATGGTTGGGCTCTGGTGAGGCCTCTTTTCTTGGCCTGTAGATGGTCACTTTTACACAGTGTGCTTTCATGGCTTTTCTTCCTTACATGCATATAGACACACCAATCCTATCAGATTAAGACCTAAGAGGCTGTCTCTGACTCTTTTGCCTGCTCTTGGGACCCCTTTCCTTCTCTTGGTTGGCTCGTCTAACCTTGACATGAGGGTTTGTGCCCAGTCTTATTGTATCTTGTTATGCCATGTTAAGTTGATATCCCTGGGAGGCCTGCTCTTTTCTGAAGGGAAATGGAGGAGGAGTGGATCTGGGGGAAGGAGGGGGTACTGAGAGGACAGGAGGGAGAGGAAACTATGGTTGGGATGTGTTATATGAAAGAAGGATTTAAAAAAAAAACCTGACCATTATGACCTCATTCAACTTTACTTCCTAAAGTGAAATCTCTAAATCCAGTTAGTGTGGAGGTTAGGGATCAACACATGAATTTTGGATAGGACATAAATAGCAAAGCTTATGAAAAGATGGTCAAGAAAGGGTTGTGTAAAATTACTCTGAACATATATAACAAATACACATACTTAAGTTACCAAAAAAATGAATGCATATAAGTAACCCTCCTTAGCTATTATTTCTTGTTTTGTGATTCTATTCAGTTTCAATCTAATATCTCCCTGAAAAAGGAACAATGTTTATGAATTACTATGTCTACATTAATGGTTTGGAGGCCTTGTTAGAACGGTTTGGGGTCCTTGTTTAGCAGTCTTGGGGCTTGCATATCATTCCTTAGTGATAACCCTACTTAGACTTTTGTCTACATGAATGTAAACCATATTGTATTAGCTACTTGCTGCTCTGACAAATTCCCTGAAGAAAGTAACTTAAAGAGAGAAGTTTTATTTTCCTCCTCACAGTTGGAATGTTCAGTCCCTCATGGTGGGAAAGTGATGGTGGTAGAAATCTGAGGTAGCTGCTCACGTCATGTCTGCAGTTAGGAAGTGGAGAGTGATGAATGCTTCTGCTCAGCTCCCATCTCAGTTAACCTAACCTAGGTAATCCTTTACAAGTATACCTAGAGGCCTGTCTCCTAGGTGATTCCAGATCCTGGCAAGCTGATAATCAATGGTAACAGCCAACCATATTGTGAATCTGAAACAAAATTCAAAAATCATGCTTACTTTTCACCCCATCTTCTACCTATCCAAGTTGGTATTGAATTGACCCATTTTGTTATTGTTGTCATTGTCATGTGGTTTCCGCTTTTGAGTGAAAGGTTATTTCCCTCAGATTGTCACAACTACCAATTTTAAAGTTCCATAGATTTTTTTTTCTTGTATTTAAGCCCCCATTAAATACAAGAAATACAAGAAAAAAAGTAATTTTTTTCTTGTATTTCTTGTATTTAATCAAGATATACACTCTCATTAGGACCTCCATTCACAGCAGGGTGAGGGTAAGAACAGACAATGGTTTCTGCATTGGAGTTATCAAGTTTGATGAATTTGTGGGATAATTAAAATGATGGGGTCTTGACCATTTGTATAGAGTGGGATTGAAGCTCAAGAGGGATGAGATAGAAATAAAGATTCGTGAGGCATCCTAAGATAGATGGAAATAGAAACTGTGGACTATTTCCCAGAAAGAGGGTACAGAGTAGGAAGAAAGAACTGTAGTGAAGTCACAAGAACACTGGCATTTAGAGCTAGGGGACCAGAGCTGGGTAGATGGCTCAGTGGCTAAAGTGCTTGTTTTGCAAAAGTGAGGGACTCAGTTTGGTTTTTACATCCATAGGTCCTATAAATGCCAGGCATGGCAACCCATTATAATCTCAGCACTCAGTAGGCAGAAACAGGTGATCCCTGGGTCAAGTTGTCTAGGTGAGTCAGTGAGTCCTGGGCTCAAGTGAGTGACTCTGCCTCGGTATGGAAAGCAATTGAGGAAGATACCTGGCATCAACCTCTGGCTGCCATTCATGTGCACACCTGTGTGAACACCATACACACATGCACATGAACACATACAAAATGAAATAATAAATAAAAACGAAGAAGAGATAGTGGACCGAGGAGCAAGTTAGCAGAAGCCAGGTAGAAAAAGCAGGAAAGAGTCCTGTCCTGTAAGTGAGGAGACAGGAGAGATGAATAAACACCAAAAGTCTGCATTTTTTGGTTGGATACACATGATATTGAATCCCAGCTTCACCTCTTGCTGCATTAGTATAATAATAGATGAAAAGGATTGCAAGCATCTGGATTATTATCCAGCAAATTGATGCTTAATAGAAAATGTCTTCAAAGGCATCACTTATAGGTGCTTTTCTCCCTTTTTTCGAGAAAAGGTTTCACCAAGAATTCTAGGCTGCCCTTAAACTTTAGGTCTTATGCCACAGCTTCCAAGTGGTATAACTGTGTCACCACACCCAGTTACTAAGCACTAAATTCTGGAAAGATGTCAAACAAGATAATGGCCATCAAACAAGACAAGTAGGGGTTGGGAAGCTTCTATAATACACAGGTTAGTAAGTATTTTAGACTTTGTGAGCAGTAGTATTGCATGTAGTTAACTCTATCTTGTACAATGAGAAAAGCAGTCATAGGTAACATACAGACAAATGAATGTATTTCAGTAAAACAGTGAGCTGGCTTTAACTTAGAGACCAAAGTTTGCCATTTCGTGTTGTTTAGTACAGATTATAGTTTATTGGTTATACTGTAAGTGTGGGAAAATGTAAATCCTGGAGGGCTAGCCTGGGTTTGGAGAGGGTTTGAGGCCTCTCAGGGAAATTCTTGCACGGTCAAGGGAGAAGCTTGCAATGCTGCCTGCATGTAAGCTTTCTGTGAGCTGCCACTGGAGTTTAACTGACTTGTTCAGGTTTAATGAATATTTATTAAGAAAATTGTAAATCAACAGTTTGCCTATAGGACTGAAGCTCAATGAAGCCTCTGCGGGGGTAATTTTGTCAAAGCTGCTGACACGGGAGAGGATTATTTCTTAGGCTGTCATTACAGGTTCTTTTACACTTCTGTGGCTGGAGCAACACGCTCAACAAATAGGCAAAACCCTTCTGCTTAACGGGTGGGCAGGCTGGCAGGAAAGCGGCCCTTCTGAGGTTCCCAGCAACTAGATGCTTACAGCTGCTTGGTCTGACTCCACCGTTGCTAAGACTGATAGCTTTCCTGGAACAAAGAGCTATTTATTTACACTCTCCCCACCCTCCAACTTTACACTCTCCCCACCCTCCAACTGTCTTAGGAAGAGCAAGCACAAGAGAAGGGGTGAAGAAGTCTTCATTCTGGGTTCCTTATGGCATTTTCTATGAGCAGGGAATTGGACATGAATTGATGCAGATTAGTTTTGATCATCATTAACTTTGTCACCAAGACTGCAGAACTTTCAAGGGCAAGAACCAAGGTTTTTCTTCCTCATCCAGTGAGGAAAGAAAGCTTATCTCTTCTCTTCACCCTATTGATGATTTTGATTGCAAAGACAATGACTATCAGAAAGCTTGGAACTTTTCCCTCATTTAAATAAGCCTTGTAATCCTCCAGTATTGAAGATGCTCAGGATGGAGCTGTAGGTTTGAGACACTGACTGATCCTTTAGTGCCTCCTTCTGTCCTCTCCTGACAAGATCCTTGTAGACACACCTTTGGAGAATTCTAAGTGACTGCTCCCTTCTCTGAGGGTGAATGACTTGCCCGTGATGGCAGTCTTAGATAGGCAGGGTGTCTCCTTGCGCTTTTAGATCTGGAGGCAGGTGTCACTAATATTTATGCCACCCACCATTCTGGCCCAATTGAACCCTTTCTTCTGGCTAGAATGAAAGAGGCACGAAATATATACTTTTTTTAGTGCCTTAAATTCAGGAGATAGCATCTGGAGGAACTCTGTCTTCCTGTCATTGCAGGCAGGCAGATGGCTGCTGAGCTTCATGTCTGCTGAATGATACGTTACTAAACTGCTTCCCAAGAGACACAGTCCAACAGGGAAAGGACGAGATGGAGGAATAATTTAGAAGAGCTGAAAAGTTAGCTCTTGTTTTGAGAGTAACTTTTACTAGTAATAGATTTTGTTGTTATTTGTGCAGTACCTGGGTTATAATTCTTGTGGAATAGCACATTATTGCACCTTTTGATTGAATCTGAGTTCTAGGGAAACAATGATTTTGCTTCTTGCTTCTTAGCTTGTTCTCCATGGCCATCTCTCTGGGTCATAGACAACTCTTCCCCTGTCTATTGGCTGACAGACAGTTTACAATACCTTTTGCCAAGAACTTCACCAAGAACTTCTTTAAGTACATTTGCTTTTCCTGTTTGAAGTTTATTCATTCTATTGACAGAGCATGATTGGACTTGAATCATTTTTTAAAAACTTTTTTTTGTCTTATGTGTATGAGTGATTTTGTCTGTGTACCACATTCATGCCTGGTACCTGTGGTGACCAGAAGAGGGCATTGGATCCCTTGGAATTGGAGTTACTTATGGTCATGAGTTACCACATGGGTACTGGGGATTGAACCTAGGTCCTCTGGAAGAATAATAGTGTTCTTAACCTCTGAGCCATCTCTCTTGCTTATAGACATGAGTCTTAATAAGGTATGAAAACTGAAGCAGAGCTCAAGACTCATTTTACTTTTGTGCACAGGAGAAGAGTCGCTTGAAACTCAGTGTCTTTTGGCAGGCATGGGTGGTAAGTGTAAGCATAATACATAGCAATGGAGAGTCCAATTTGAGAAACACAAAAAGTAATGTCTTTTGCTTCCTCCTTTCTTCATCCCAGAGTCCACCTAAACCAATATAGTGCCTCATTCTTATCTGCCACAACATTTGAGATGAGCTACTCCTTTGAGGAAAGTAATTAGAAAACTCCTTAAAATAGAAATCTATTATTTTAAAAGAATTGGGGCCATCATTTAATAATACTTGATCTGATTTCATCAGCTCCCAAGGTGACCACCATTCTACTCTTGTCACTAAATATGCTCCCCAAATAATCAATTTTCTATTGGCATGAATGTTACATGTGTCTTAATTAAGGAACAGAAAGAGAAATCAGTTGAGGGGTTATTATAAAGTGTAAGTTAGGGTGCTGGGGAGATGGTTCAAGTTGTTAAGAGCACTTGCTGCTTTTTCAGAGGACCCAAGTTCAGTTACCTCCACCCACCTGGTGGATCACAGTTGTTTATAAATGAAGTTCAAGGAGATCCAACTTCTGATCTCTGAGGGCACCAGGCATGTACATGGTGAACTTATGCCGGCAAAAAACGCATACACATAAACTAAAAATAAGTAAATTTTTTTAAACAGCGTTAGTCATGTAACAGCTAATCAGCATTTCAGAGAAGAAGGAAGACAATAGTAATTATTCTGGAGCCTATAGGCTAAGTTGTCCACAGTATGATTAGACCAACATACATACATACATACATACATACATACATACATACATCTATCTATCTATCTATCTATCTATCTATCTATCTATCTTACATCCAGAACACAGTTTCCTCTCCCTCCTCTCCTCCTAGTGCCTCTTCCCTACCTTCCCTCTGCCCTCCATGCACTCCTCTGTTTCTATTCAGAAAAGGGCAGACCTCCCATGGATATCGACAAAACATGGCATATCAAGTTACAGTAAGACTAAGCACCTCCCCATGTATTAAAGCCAGGCAAGGTGACCCAGTATGAGGAATAGGTTCCCAAAATCCAGCAAGAGTCAGAGACAGCCTCTGCTCCCACTGTTTGGAGTCCCACAAGAAGACCAAGCTACACAACTGTCACATATGTGCAGAGGGCCTAGGGCAGTCCCATGCAGGCTCCCTGGTTGTTGGTTCAGTCTCTGTGAATTCCTATGAGCCAAGGTTAGTTGATTCTGTGAGTTTTCTTGGGGTGTCCTTGATCCCTCTGGCTCCTACAGTCCTTGCTCCCTCACTTCAGCAGGATTCCCCGAGCTCATGCTTGGCTGTGAGTCTCTGCATCTGTTTCCACCAGTTGCTGGATGAAGCATCTTTGAAGACTTTTGAGCTAGGCACCAATTCTGCTATACTCATAGATTGGTGCCAGCATTTTTTTTTGAATCTTTGTTCTCTAATTCTCTCTACCTTTATCTCTTTAGCATCTCTCTTGCACTTTCCTCTCTTCTAAAAAATATCCCTTCTCTTTTCCTATCACTGCCTGTTTTCTAGGGTGACCATACTGTAGAACTGGTCTGTATTTAGCTTGCTTCATTTGTCAGATAAAGTTGTATTCCACGTTCAGAACCTACAAATCAGTCTTGATGATTAGCTTTTCATTTCTCCCTCAGAAATGTAAGACCAATATCGTCCACTGAATTCTTCCTTTACCCATGCTAAATTGGTGACTCTTGATTGAATAAAGGTTTTCCGGTGGAATAGGGGAAAGACTCCTAATGCAAGTTGGAGGCAAAGAAGGAGAGTGGAAGGCCTTTAAGTCAAGCTAATGTAAAATGTGAGAGTGAGGCTCAGTTTGGCTGAGGGGCCTGGAGCCTGACTGAGGTCTGACTGATTTGCAGTTGGGATGGGGAGAGATGCAATCTTCTCACAGTAAGGAGGCTGTGAGAGCACTGGCAGGGCTTCAGGTGAGAAGTTAATTAGTGAATAATAACTTCTTGGCACCCACACCAAGTAAATTTGAAACAGCTAGTCAATGTGCAGAGACAAAATTCTTTCTTTACAATTTTATTTACAAAATGTATTAAAACTTTGTACAATACCTCATGGCAATGAGGTTCGGTAATTATGCCCACACATGCAATTTACACTTTTACGGCCATTAGTTTGCTTGGCAATTTTTCTGTTCACTGAAGTACAGTTTTAACAACAAAAAGAAAAGAATTGGAAAAAAAAAATCCTCAAGTGACTACTGCCAAAATCCCGTAGCTTGAAGTTAATAGCAGAAATTTGAAGCAATCAACATTTTTTTAAACATGCAAGTTTTTTTTTAAAATAACAAACCAATTTACCCGCTTCTTAATCTCAGTAAAGTTTCCTCTCTGAAAAACTGATTTGAGTCAATAAACATACATTTCTCTTTATACAGTGCCTATGAAAACATTTGTGTATAGGTTGGTTGGTTTGTTTTATACAACTTCGTATTCACACAGCGTTAGCTTCCCACACTGGGACATTATAGCATTCATAAGTTGAAAAATCACAGTTTCATGAAAACAAAACAAAACAAAACACAACAGCTTTCTTTTGTGTTCAATACCATTTAAAATCTGACAGGTGAGTTATTTGCTTATGACACACTTTCTGGAATGAAAGTTTATATTACACCTTTCTGGAAATGTTTCATTGGAACGAGACCTCTTCTTTTCTTTTCTAAAGACGAGAGCAAATATGCAGCGAGTCAACTAAGCATCTAAGGGTCACACTTGGGAAATGAAGGTGGGCTCCTAATTTGTACAGTCTGGAAACTTTCCAATGTACGTTACTGATGAGAGCAAACTACTGAACTACATAAAGCATACGTCGTTATATAGGAGGTAATTAGTGAGCGGAGACTATTTCCTCTGACTGTTCTGATGATGCCAACAGCAGGTATGCAATTAGTTACTTGATAGCCCATGGAGCAGTGGAGCGATCTTCGGTGAGTCAGTAGAGAAACTGCTCCAAGCAAGGACCTGGGAGTGATGCTAAGGTCCCTCAGGTTAGCAATAGGTTTGGGAATGCATCTTAGTCTTTGCAAACTAGAAAAGGACACATGCAGTCTGACGGAGAGCCACAGGCAGGCGGTAACAGGCAACAGCTGGTAAAACAGACCTAGCAAGAGTAAAGTCAGATTGAGAACTGTGGTCTGAACCCACTGGCCTGCCTTGCAACACGGTCCTGTCTCCGTGTTGTACACTTGAAAGGCATACTTAGCAGAGAAAGCAGAGCTAAACACAGTGTTGTTTTTGAGAAAGATATTCCAAACACAACTGGGAGAATAGGCAGCATTTCCCTCACCTCAATGCTTACTACTCGGCTATGTCAACTTAAAATGCACACTGAATCAAGAAAAACAGATCTGTGAGCTGTAGTTCCAGGCTTCTTGGAAAGCTCCGGGATCCATTTTAGGAAAGCACCGAGAGGTATGCCTGATAGTGCCCCACCCCTTGCTACACACAGAAGTCAACTTCAAAAGCTCTATGAATCCCTTCACTTCCACGATGGGAAGTCCAAACATTTTTCACAAAACCATTGCAAGAACACTTAGTCACAATTCAGTCTCTTTCTCAAAGAATTTGAATTTTCTTAAGTGTCACATTTACATTCTAAAGATATACACATTTCAGCAACATCGAAGGGAAATAGGGTGCACAGAACATCACCACCAACAGGAAATACCAAAAACATCTGATCAGCAGATCCTAGAAGAAATGCCTGTCTGTCTGCCCAAACACTGGGAGACAGATTTATTTTTTAATCAGGAGGAATTACTTCTTTTAGCTAAGATGGGTCTATTTGCTGAATTGGAATTAAATTTGTTTGTTTGCTTGTTTGTGTGTGTGTGTGTGTGTGTACGTGCATGTATGCGTGTATATGTGTGTGTGTATTAAAGAACATGGTTTTGTATATTGTGCAGTGGTATCAAAGAATGGCTTTTGTTGAACTGATGTTTTTAATAATATTTTTTTTCTCATACTGGAATCTTGCATGTCCACTTTTTTGTTGGTTTTATTTTAATTTTTTTTCAAGCAAAGCAAAACAATTTCAATGATGGTTTGCATTGTCGCGAGTCTCAGAGTGTTCCATAAGGCACTGAAGGAAAAAAAAAATCAGTTTTTCCTATTGAAAGGTCATTGCACCATCAGCAATATTCGTGTCATGCCCGACACCAAGGAGAGTGAAATCTGGCTCAGGATCCTTGAAGCAGCCACATTTTCAGTGATTTCCTCTCATTGCATGCTTCCAGTAGGAAGGGATCTGCAAAGGCAAGGGGACATTACAATGTGAAGAGACTTTTTATTGGGAACCAAGATGTTTATTAATGGCTCACTTGACTTTGGACAAAAAAAGTGGCTATTTTCTTAAATTGGCATTACTGGAGCCATCCTCTACCCCCAGTTTGATTGGCTATAGGCAATAGGTCTGGTTAAGATTTTCAACTGATGCAGATGCTTTGGAATAGATTAAATTAGGGTCATTTTCTATCATATGCGTGGATTGTACTAACATGCAGGAAGTCTAACTCAAGACTTTAATCACTCAGGGTGTAGGTATATTAGAAAGTTTTAGTGACATTTAAATAGAGGTAGTCAGGACAAATACATTGCAGAGTATATTCTTATTGCAGATGTGACAAGGATTGTTTTCCTAGGACAGAGGGTACACAATGTTACGGCTTACTGAATTCAAATCCATTTTGACTACGAGAAGAAAATTTCTTATTTGTTCCTTGGTTGGGGACTGCTCATTTCTCTTAATACCTTCAACCTTAGTGTTTAAAGTCTGAAAGTAACACAGGGACTTTAAAGGGATAGCACATTCTAGAAAACAGGCAACAGCAGTGATACCCATGAAGCAGCTTGGCATCTATGGGTGCTTTGCCTTGAAATTAGCGGCCTGATTTGAGAGGATGCTGGTAATGCCCTCATTTTCATGGCTTTGACTAGATGTAGGGTATACATTGCCCCTGACTCTATAAACTCAGGATCACTTTTTTGCCTCCTATTCAGGCTCATACCTCTTCTCAACCACCTTTCCCTGTACACTAATGGAACACTCATTTTTCTCTTGAGTGAACCCTGAATTTAGGTTGAATGAACAGCATCATTATCTAACACTGGTCCTGGAATAAACACATGTGTGAGAATGTTAAAAATGTGTGCAAAGAGCCAAAAGGTTAACATGGAAGTAGGAAAAGCTATTCTTTGGTACCCCCAAGTCCCGAGTCATTTCTCTTTCTTTCTCATTTGGAGTCATTTCTCTCTCTTTCTTATTGTCAAAGGTATATCCCTATCTGGAGTCATTTTTCTCTCTCTCTCTTATAGTCAATGGTCTATCCTTATCTGGAGTCATTTTTCCCTCTCTCTCTTATTGTCAATGGTCTATCCTCATCTGGAGTCATTTCTCTCTCTTATTGTCAATGGTCTATTCTCATTTGGAGTCATTTCCCTCTCTTTCTTGTTGTCAATGGTACATCTTTACCTGGTCTCATAACTCTAAGAAAGTGACTTGATCTCTCAGTGACTGTTTCCTGCTTTTAAACAGCAAGAGGGGAAACAGCATCACTACTGAGATAAAAACCCTCTGAGAAAAAAGAACATCACTGCCTCAGTTTTTCAGAAACTTGTCTCTACTTGACATAAAATTAGTTCTTCTTTTTCCTCTTTTTTCCCCCATAATTCCCTTAAACAGGAAAAAATCTCTAGGAAGAATGCAAGCTTGGCCTGATGGCTCACATCTGATTCCCAGTACTCAGAGGTTGAGATAGGAGGGTTGCTGTGAGTTTTAGGTCATTCTGGGTTACAGAGTAAGCCCCTGTCTCAACCTTCCTCCCACTCAAAGAATATCTACATATACAAGGAAAGTTGATCACTTTGAAAATATTGATATTTCATTGGATGTACCAGAGTAGACCTAGAGGAAAAATGGAATTTCCTCCCCAATTGCAGGCTTGTTGAGGTCTTGCAAATGATAGGGATTTCAAAAACATCACTGAAGAAGCCAAAGAAGCTAGGTGTAGTTTTCCCTAGCCTTGAGGAAACTGGGTGATTTCTAAAAGCAGTTAAGACAGTCAACCCCTGGGAGCAATGAGTTGGGGTTACTTGCCAGAGAATGCTTGGAGGTGGGGTTTACTTCTAATGCCTGGTCAGTAACTTAGAGAGATATCAGGTTGTTGAGAGAACGTCTGCTCCCAAGTGGATGCTAAACAGAATCGAAAACTAAGGCATATGTTCTCCTGAGACCAGTAATCATGGCGCCACCCCCACCCATGGAAAATGAGTAGAGACTCCATATCCTTTCCAAGACGCATTTTTATTAGACATATTTTATCGGATCTTATTCTTCTGGGTGACTTAAACTGAGCCACACTTTCCTGACCACTTAATGGTCCTACAAACTCATAAGGCAGGCCCTGATAATTAACAAGACAAGTACAACTTCAGGGTACCTTTTCACTTGCATGGCCCTGAATAGACCATGACCACCCAGGCCAACTCAGAAAACTAGAAACTAGATAAGAGATCAGAAGGTATGGAGAGATATTGTAGGACTGGTTTGGAAATCAAAGGTGAAGAGGATAGGAGCTAAGTCTCATAACAATATGGGCAGGATGACTGGGAAGTTGTTTTGTTTTGTTTTAAACAGAAGCTCAGGCTTCTTTATTATGCCAGAGATAAGTGCTAAGGAACTGGATAACTGGGCTGTAACCATGATGGTAGTGGTATCTATTAAAATGAAATCTTTATTTCAATTAGCCATAACTTTGCTCCACAATAGTAGCACACTCAAGTTGACTAGAAGAAAGCCAGAAAGCTATTATAGCAAGCTAGGTTTTGAGGCTTTTCCATCCACTCTGGTGTTCTATGGCTTCCAATTTAAGACTATAATGACATGTTCAAAGGACTGATAATCTAGTTCTACCTCTCCCTTCCCTCTCCATCCTTCTCTCGCTTTTCTCCTTCCTCTTTCTCTCTCTGTCCCTCTTCCTCCATTCCTTCCTTCCTTGCTCTTTCAGTTTCCCCGTTCCCTTCCTTTTCTTGTTCTGAAATTTTCTCTAGAATCTGTATTAGGATCCATATTCTCATAAGATCCCCATGTAATTTGTGATTGAAAAGCATTATTCTGGGGATTTAACAAGAGACTGTGAGGCTATAGTAATTAGAAAGTAGGGTCATAATTCTTTGAGCCCTGATCTGTTGTAAAAGATTCTTTCTCAAGAAACTAGGAACATATATAGTATTATTTGGAGTGAAATGCACAAGAAGTGGGGTATGGAGGGTATAACAAGTTTTCCAAGTGGCTTTTTAACAATATATATTAATTATATTTATTTTTTGTACATGAGTGTTTTGTCTGCATGAATATAAGTGCATCACATGTGTACCATGCCCATGGAGGCCGGAAGAGGGTATTGGCTCCCCTGAAACTGGAGTTACAGATGGCTGTGGGCTGCCATGTGGATGTAGGAAACTGAATGCTAGCCCTTTGCAAGAACAACCAGTGCTCTAACCTGCTGAGCCATCTGATGGCCTTCATGGACAGCTGTGACATAAACTTACAAGTTTCCTGAAGACTACCAGACTACAGATTGAGGAAGCAGGGCTGCACTTTATACCTGAACCTGCCACTACCTAGTTGTATTGTCTTGGACAAACCACTTCCTGTGACTGAGTTTTAGGTACCTGAGGGAAAATATTGCCTGCTTCATTTAATCACAACTGAGGGAATAGATGTGACAGAACTTGGAAAGCTGCTATACATTCTTAAGATGTACTAAATAATTGGACTTCAACTCCTTGGGATTTGCAGTGATTGTGCTACATTGAAATTGCTCCTGTTCTGTCCTACGAAAAAAGCGAATGATATGCCCCCAACTGAACTGTATCATTAACTCAAAGCACTAGCACACGAGAATATTAAATGATTGCATGCCAATAGTGCTAATGACAGATGAACTTATGGCTTCAACATTCACAAATACAGTGAAAACAATTTGTTAACAGGTTAGTTCATTGTACTGAGTGTGTAATAGCCAAAGGCTGCAATCTGTAGGACAACAGGACAACCAGCAACTTCATCAAATAAAACGATGCTCGCTATGGTGATAGCAAATGATTTATTTGGATAATATGTTTAAAAATTGACTAAACTTATATTTGCAAGCTTATATATAAGAAGCTCAAAATGTAGACATCTTAATAGAAATTAGAGCATATTGACATTTACTGATGAGATCAAAGTTAGCCATCTAAAATAAAGTATAGGAAGTTGCTAGTTGTTCTGTTCCACTTTTCATAGGCATGTCAGTTAGGCAAATGTACTTGGAAGGTAGTAAAACTTTATTCTTTTATATGCTTGTAGAATGGAGGCATTATTCTAATACATGCTTGCCTATAAACTTAGATGAGTTATTGGGAGTCAGGTTTTCCTAAGTATTAATTTTGGTTTGGTCAGCAGCAAGGAACCTAGACCCTTACTTACCTGAGCACCATCAGTTCCAAGGAAGGGATAACAAAGGGACTCAAAGATTAAGAAATTGGTTTCATGCTTCCACTGCTTAATTAAAAGAACCACAACTCCTTCATGGAAGCATTTCCCTACCTGAGGTGGCAGAGTCTTGCTTCTATTTCCTAGTTTAAACCGTAGTTCCAGAATATCTGATTGCTCTAGAACTGCACTGTCTAACATGGCAGCCTTGGGGCACATGTAACTATTGAATATTTGATCTGTTGCTAGTATAGCTTGAAGTATGTCCTAAGTACAAAAGCATCCCAAATTTCAAAGATTAGTATGAATAAAACAACATAAAATGTCTCATTCATTTTTAATATTCTTGTTTAATTGACAACATTGAAATGGTATTTTGATATCTTGGCCTCGGTGAAATGCATCATTAAGATTAACTTCACTTGTTTTACTTTTAAAGCTATAACTACTAGAATAGTTAAATGCTATTCATGTGGGTCACACATGTTACTCACATATGTTTGCACTGATTGATCAGGATGGCTTTAAGAATTGCTTTTTTTCCTTTTGTGTCACAGACCATAACTTAATTCTAATTATGCTTTTAGAAAAGCACTGCTCACTGACAAGAGAGCACAATCATTGTTTACAGATAACTAAATAGTAGCAAAGAGACAATGCTAAAATCAAACCAAAGTAAAAACAAGAAAGAATAACAACAACAACAACAACAAAAGGTTAACACACAGAAACATAAGGCTGATTAGTTTACTAGACCTTAACCGTACCCCTAGATCTTAACACTTTCTGTTCCATACACGTTGTAGCCTTCTCTGTATGTAGCGTAATTCTGAGTGTTGGTGGCAGGAGCAGGCTTAAAGTTTTGGGTGTTCTTTGTGAGTTTCATGCGTTTGGACTCTGCCCGTGATTTGTAACAGAATTCTATCAAAGCCACCATCATGGCCAGACCCAGACCTCCGACAAGTATATAGAACACGCCTGCCACATTGCTCAGGCTTAGAGCACTGGTCTTGTCCTAAGAAAAATGAACAAGGCGATTAGTTCTTGAGGAAAACAAAGGCAATAGGACATCATAACACATCACAACAGTATAGGACAGTTCTCAATTGTAAAATAACTAGACATTGTGTAAGTGTTTGGACTCAGCTCTGGTAACTGGCTGATGTTTCATAATGACCAGCAAGAGAGTAGATTGTGCTTCTGTTGACAGTTTTGATTCTCACCTAAATGTCCTTTTATTTTCATTTTTTATGCCTCTTAGTATCTCCACATGTTTAACACAGTGTTCAACCACTAAATAAGACTTCATTTGTCCAGGGGAACAAAAGGGTAAACACAAGCAGAATGTATCTCTCTGCCAGCCTAAACACACACCATTTTCCAGAGTTGAGCTGTGGCATAATCCCTACAAATGTAACATTCTTTTCATTTGGGAATTGAAGCACTCTTTCCCCTCTCTGCCTTAAAATACCCCGTTCCCCCTTGTTTTCCCTGTGACAAACTTTCTTAACAATTCCTCTTTAAGCTACTAGGTGAGACTATTAGAGGTCCCTTATAATCTTGTGTGGGGCTTTACTTCGTGAGGAGTTGTGTAAAAAGGGTTTTTCCCAGTGACTGATAAATTGCCCCCTTGGAGAATTGGTTGCCAAATTCAAAATCAGAGCAGCAAGCCTTTGTGCTGCTAGAACAAGGGCACAACACAAAAAGTTGGCTTCACTTCATCTTCCTGAAGGTTTAAGGGAGCCATCAGGAGGGTCCATTGTGTCCTCAACTGGCTCCACACAAATCAGAAAGATTTTCTAGATCATTGATGGCTAAAAACAAAAAAACAAAAACAAAAACAAAAAAAACCCCAAAAAACAAAAAAAAGTTCAGCTCATTTTAAGATTTTACTCCAGGGAATGTAGGACTAATTAAAAAACTGCTACACCTGTCTGCTTTCTATTTAAGATGGAGGAAAAATTGAGGAAGGCGGTCAGTGCCTTTCAGGTCAAACAGCAACTCTGACTAAGCTATCTGCTTGCATGAAAAAGAAAAAAAAACTGAACTGCTGAACAATGGAAAGAAAAAAATTGGTGTCTTGAGCCCTACCTTGAGGTAGGACACACCAAGGGCCAGGAGTCTTTCTTTGAAAAAAAAATAAAATAGCATTTTGTAGTCTTTTTAGAGGGAATGTAACCATTTTGCTGCTGAAAGGAGTTGAATAGAATAACCATTTTTTTAAGTCTGTGGATTTTGAGCATCTTATTTAAATGATGACATAGTGGACAGATGAGGCCATTGCTGACCATTAGTAGTTTGGCTCAGCTAGTCCTGATATATTTAAACAGCCATGTCCTTCTGATTCTATTTTCATAGGAGCCAACCCTATACCTGTTTACTGTGATAAAAAAGGCCAACTGAAACTGAATTGTATTCAATGGATGTGGGTTGCCTTATGTCCATACCAGCCTTAAATATGCTCACTTTTCTAGAGTGAATGACAGGTAGGTGAATAGTAAGAACTTCTGTCCCTTATTGGACAGTGGTCATTTCCTTAAGGTAGCCCACTAGGCTAGCTGCAAGGGTAGTTCATAGTCAATCAGGAAATGGACCAATTTCTGGAACCCTCTTTCTGCCATCATATATGTATATGTGTGTGGCACTGAATGGGATAAGAGATCCATTATCATAAGCAATGTGATCTGTAGCAGTAACAACAGTTTCAAATTCCATATGTTGACGTTTTACAGAATTCCCTGATGTGGGATGTAGAAAACCAGTAGCAAAATGGTTCACTGCATGGGGAAAATGAGTGGCGTTTCATGAAATGAATTAACTGATACCACAATATTAGTTCAGAAAAAGGAAAAGGCAAAAATTGAAACTAAAAAGAAC
>LZPO01075854.1:655026-667176 GCA_001675575.1 Neotoma lepida | reverse complement strand
GAAGAGTGTTTCATGCTTCTCAATGTGATGTTAATCCTGACAGTGTATACCCTTAAGGAGCATGCGACTAAATTTTCAAAGTATTACATACAGAGATTCAAATGACACCTTTGGAAGAGGAAAGTGTGACAGACTTAATGAGATTTGAGATCCAAACAGATGCTGAATTTAATATGACAGCAGCTGGGAGGGAGCTAATCATTCTGCTTACAGAGACCAGTCTTTGTTGTTTGTTGGACTGTCTTCTGATGGCAAAGACATAATATATTAATAACCAGTAGTATTTACAACTACAGTCTCTGACACTGCAAGAGATTAAGATAAAGTACTGTCACAACTGGATCTTTTTTTTTTTGAGTTAAGGTTGGTTGTTTTCTCTTTGAACTTTCGAAATGTGAACTACAGTAAAACCCCTTTATAACACAGCTCATTATTTTATAGCTTTGGAAGTGCATTGAGCCAGATCGAGTCCCTAATCATAAGAGATCTATATCATAATGGGTTGATGTTACATGGCAGGCCTGTGAGGCTGGCATTTGTCTTGTTCCTATGGCGCTGATGTTATGAAGGGGTCCCACTGTGGCAGGGTGTGTGTGTTGGGAAGGAAAGCCGTTTGGGGGTAGAAAAGAAACAGTGGGTCCAAATGGGATTGCTAATCAGTACAAAAAGACCTTCAGCGACTGACCTTACTCCCGGAGTCCTTGGCTCCACACTCCCCCTTATCGTACCACCATTTGTTTTTCAGCTTGTCTAAGATGCCTTGTTCACTGAGTTTCAATACTGCAAGGTTTACAGGCGTTCTTCACGTGGGAAATAACATAAATAACATTATATTATGTTATTTTATGTTATTCAAGCTTCAAACTACTTTAAAACTATAGAAAGCGATAAAGCAGGGGGCCCTGGCCACAGAGTAATTTTAGACACTGCAGGCAACCTGAGCATTACCTTATAAAAAGTTAACACTACAGCAACGCTATATTTACCAGGGCCTGCCCATATCGCTTTGAGTAATCGGCACACACTGTTAAATAATGAGGATAGAAAAAAAAAAGGCACTCCTCAGATAGGCTGTGTGTAGTGAGGAGGGTCTCCCCTCAAGTGACAATCGTCGGCGGCAGCTTGCAGTAACTTTGTGATGGAGGCGTGTTAGGTTTGATCTAACCGGGTGTCTTGTTGTACTTCCAGACAGAAAGCAAGTTATGGGTGTAGGAGGGGTTGGGAAGGGGACAGGACCAGAAAGGGAAACATTTGTATTTTGTGGACCAAGACAAATGAATGAATCTGAACAGAAAACAGATCCTGTATAAAGAGCATGCCTTTGGGTCATTTGTCCCCTATTACACAAATCTATTGCCCATCTGAAAATGATCTACTGAAGAACTGAACTATACACATCCTCATGCAACAAGCATACATTCTAATTCCTATGCACACACTAATCTTAACATTAAAGGTTTAATGTAGACCTTGAAATTTTTGATGAGGAGCATTTTCAACAGCAGAAAAACAAGCTCACGGGATGTTTCTGCGTTACTGACTGTATGTCTCTCTGATGTTCCTACAATTAAGTCAGATCCCCAGAAAGTGGATCAGGGTCTTTCAAAGTGGAATATTAGTACAGCATTGTGTAAAATGGCCAACTGACATTATCACTGTTGAGCGGTACTGTGGGGAATAGTTTGGTAAAATAAAACCTCTTTAAATAAGAGACTAATACATCTTCAGGAGGCTAGGTTACTGCTTGCTCCTGCATTACTCAATGTATAAAGACTGTATTTGGAACCACTGGGCACAATGTGCAAAATCTTACTGGTCCTACGACAATAATTTTTCTCTCTGAGAGATTTGTTTGACTATCAAATAGAAATAGTGACCACTACCCTTTCTTCTTCCCATAGCCATTGAATTTAAAACAAAGTCTGTAATAACTTTGGGAAAGAATGTGTTATATGGAAAGGGTGGCCTAATTCTATGATAAGGCAGTGAACTGTGTGCAGGTTCTTGTGAACAGTATTGCCAATGCTAGTGTGTGTTGGTCTAATGCCACTGACTTTAAAGGAGGAAGTCACACAAATTTATGTAACTATGGGCATGCTATAATGTTTCTTAGCTTACTTCGGATAAGTTGGACCTGTTAACATATCTGGTTACAGACAAGACTTCCTATAATCACCAAGATCTGGTCTCTGCCATGCCAGCTCCCAAACTTTTTTCCTTTCTTTTTCCATTTGCGGTTGAGAGCAGAAGGACCATCTCAGTTTGAGATATTCCGAGATATGTATCATCATTTAAAAATGATATGCAATTTCAGAGTACTTGGGATTTGAAAAGCAATAAACCTTTAGTAGCAGGGAGGTGACACCCTCTTTGTTAGTGCGGGGCATGGTAGCCAGAATATATTCATTCTGTGTCTTACAAGGAAATTGAATTCCTTTCATACTTTAAGCAAGTTTCTTCCACCAGCACTCAAACCCTAGGCTTCTCAAGTACCAACCAGAGTTACAACAAACATGCACAAAACTTTGAGCCTCCTTAAGATAGTATTGGCAGTGAAAGTTGTGTCTTAGATTACCTTAAAAGGCAGCAAGGCCCTCTATGGCCCTGCGAGCAATGTGGGAGTTCTTCTCACCTACTTCTCACTGCTATGTCTTTCTTTCTCTTCTTTCTTATTTGTTATGCCATCACCATCACTTCTCTCCCAGTGCTGTGCTTTGAGCCAGATTCTGGTGTGAGATGGAGCATTGTGGAAGTTGCCTTTAGATACAGGGCAAGATGCTTTCTAATGACATGAGGGGTGACCTGGGTTCATCAGACCTATATATCCTTTCTGTACTTCCTTTTTATTTCAAAAGGTTCAGTGGCTTCTCATTGCTTCTGACTGTGTCCTTATCAGGCCTCAATCTTCTTCAAGGTTCTGCATTCTTAAAAATACCTCATTCAATTTGTTCAGTGCTGCTGCTTTGATTAGATCTTAGGAACAGAGCAGCCTGATTAAAGTTACCACACTAGGGTTAATGGAGGGTTCCTTCCTCTAGACACTTTGGTTTTGGAAGATGTTCATAAACATGTAAGTGACATAGATAGGTAGAAGTGGAATACGTGGGTTTAGAACAGTGGTTCTCAAAGTGTGTTTCAGGGACCCGTGGGGGATCATTGAAACCCTTTCATTAGAGGATCTGTGAAGTTAAAACATAAATTGCCCTTTCTCACTACTATTCCTTCATGATATACAAATTCCTTATAGGCTACATGATATGTGAAATCATAACAAATTGAATTAAGAAATATAAATGATAATCCCATCCTTTAATATAAGCTAAATATTAAGAGATCTGCAAAAATAAGCCAGTTTCACTTTTCTAACTGTTGCTTTGAAAATAGTTTTCATAAAAGTATATTATTTATTTTAATATGTACTGTGTTACTTTAAAAATAAATCAATGAATATATTCCTTTTCTGTAGTTTTTATTTTGGACATGGTGAATATTAATAGATACAACAAACATAAACAAAATATTTTTATATTTTTGCAATAATTTTTAAGAATATGAAGATTCCTGGAACAAAATGTTTTGCAAGCATCGCTTTGGAGAATGGACAAATTTTGTTGTGATAGGGACTTATTCTAGGCTGTCAATTATATACTCTTGCCTAAGCCCAGACTTAGTATCTCAGCATATTAGTGTTTTTCTTCAGACAAATGGCCTATGTCTGCCTTGGACCATTCAGTAGTTTTCATAGAACAGCTAGTAGCTGTTCCCCATCCAGTTTACAGTGCAGGTTACCTTAGTGTAATGGTCTTTGAGCAGAGGGTTGGGCTGGGCTTTTTGTTCCCTTTGCGTTATTTCTGAATATGTCTTGTGACTCCTTCTAAACCATGTGCTTCTCAAAGGCATATATCATAGCTTCTGCTTTGTAGCCTCAATTATATTTTCCCAGTAAATAACCATTTCAAAGATAACTCTTTTAGTTTTTCATTTTTCAACCTAGTTCCTTTATATAATTACAATAGTCAATATTATTATTGGTCAAGTTTAATGGCCATGCCAAGAAGGCAGATTTATGGTCCTCACTTTATAAATTATAAAACTGAAGCACACATAGGTCAAGCAATTTGCTTAAGCCTCCACATATCACAGGACAGGCCAAAGGCAAATGAATATACATAGAACTCTCTGCTATGCATCACCCACTGAAACATTGACAAGAGTAGGTAGCTCTCCTCATTTTTCTCCCCAGGCTTAGATGTCCATAATGATTTTTTTCAGGGACCCCAATTCTCCAAATGACTATCAATCTAACAAGGGTGTATATTCCAGCTGGGGCCTTTGACTGGGATGCAGCAATGCTTCTCATGGGTAATGTCTTGGGCAATTACTGCAGGCCCTTGACTGGTACCTGGGAGAGTTAAAAGTCAGAAATATTTATTGTGCTCACCTCAATAGTGAACAGAAAGAATTTAACAAAGTAGGTCAGATTTCTATCACAGAAATTAGCCAAGCCGTTGCTGTCTGAAGGGCTTGCTATGAACTTTATGCTGAGCAGAACCCTCATAAGGTAGAGACATTGGCCAGCAAGCATAAGGAGATAACTGGAGGGGTTTTCTGATGAAATTTGATGGGATCTGGGAATATGCCCAAGCTCCATTTTTTTCTTCACTATTTCTAGAATTCCACTGTAAAAATATCACACTGTTAATTTTGAGCAATGTGGGGTTTTTTGTTTGTTTGTTTTTTGAATATGAATCTTCCTGAGATATTGGAAATGAAATTGAAACTATTTACAAAGCAACTTGCTATTCTACTTCATAAAAAAGTCAGGGGGTTGTGGCAAGAACATAAAGTTCTCCAGAGAAGAAAATGTTTTATGGCGTAGAAATAATAAACATGGTTATCAAGCAGATTATCAAGCAGATGTGGAGTGAGTGCATGAGCATATGTGAATTACAGTCTTTAAAAATACATGAACATAATGCTGACCTGTGTCAGGATGTTTATTTCTGAGTGTGGAGGATAGTCAGGAACTGACATTTGTTTATCATCTTTTAATATAGGCGGAACATTGTAATATATAATGCTTTGATAACTAATTCTCTCTTTTAAAAATGTTTATTTTTAAATTGTGTGTGTGTGTGTGTGTGTATGTGCCATGATACATGAGGGGAGGTCAGAGGAGAACTTGTGGGAGTCAGTTCTGTCATTTTACCTTCATGTGGGTTCTGGAGATTGAACTCTGGTCATCAGACTCAAAAACAAGTGCCTTTACCCACTCAGCCCTCTCCCTGCCCACCCTTCTTGCTCTCCCTTCCTCTGTTCTTCTGTAGCCCAAGCTGACCTTAGCTTTCTTATTTAGCCAAGGCTGACATCGAATTCTTCATCTTTCTGCCTCTACCTCCCAAGAACTGAGACTATAGATAAGTGCCAAGCAAGCCTGGCATGAATTGCATTTTCAAAGAAAACATGATCAGATAATAAAACTTTCTGCTTGTCTCAGCCATCCACATCTGGCAATAACTCAGCTACAAAGGACTGACTGTGTACATAGTCCAGCACATAGCCTGCCCATGTGGTGGTTGTCTAAATACTAGGCTCTGGCTCATCCAGCCATTTCAAAGAATCAATGTTGTTTTAGCAATGATAAACCTTGCACATGGAGACAGTTTAAGGATAAGAATACCACTTTTTTCTCCTGTGAGTGTAATGTAGACTCTCTATTGTAAAACCAAAATAAATAAGCCTTTTGGTAAAACAAGTGCTAAATTTATTTTAAAATTTTGATTTCCTTAAGTACGTAGACTAATAAATGAAGCAGCTTGGAGCCATGTTGTATTCAATGGAGTTATGTGGGGGTGTGGAGCCTATCTATAGGGAAAAGAAGAGAATTGGGGTCTAGTAAATTCGTTACCAAGTTGATATTCTGAAGTAATCTGGTGACCTAGAAGGCTTGAGAGAGGAGTTTAAATTCTGGGTATGACTCTGATCCTGGGAAATATAGAAAGCCACACTATAGTGTAGTGTGATTCATCCATTGGAAAGACTGGACAATATATTCTATTCTAAAAGATTTCACTTCCTGTTTCTGAACAGGAACACTGAAAGCAAATGCTTGGCTAATTAATGAGTCCCAAAGATCTTCAATGGTGCCCTTAGGAGGCATAGTTATATGTGCCAATATATAGGTTGTAGAGAAACAAAAGATCACACAGAAGCAAAAGAATTAATGAGCAAGGATGGTGAATTTATAGATGCATTTAGAAACTTGTTATGACAACACAATATCTAGGTGATGAAAATGGAAACGATCACAAATTAAGTTGGAAAAATTTCTACCACCTTGTCCTGCATCCAAACATTTGCTTTTAAGTTAGTAATTCTTGCTTCTTTCTAATTTTCTGAACAACCCTTATGGAATATCTCCAGCCCAGTGGAAAGAGAAAAGTTATTCTCCATTTTCTTGGCCATTTTTTAAAGTGAGAATACTTCAGGTAGTCACGGTGATCAGTCATTCACCCTTCTCAGTCTCTCGTTCTGACCTCTCTTGGAGAAGCTATAGTATCACTTGGCATAAGAAGTATGTGCAGGCATGGGCAGATATAACTGCACAGGTTTGTTGGAGCCAATTGATGGTTAAGAAAGAGAGAAGAATCCTTTCTGAGTGATAGGATTTTACCATGAGGCCCTTTGTATTCTTTTTGGTTAGTTAATTTGAGATATGTGTACTGTGAAGGGATTTACTTGTTTATGTGCCAGCTATTGGAAGCTGTGACAGTTCAAAACATGGCCTAAAGTGTGCAAGTGTCTGGAATAACTAAAATTATTCTATCTCCCCACTTTTCACAGGAGTTCCTGCATGTAGGATTGCAGGAGAATAAGGGCTTATATCATTTCAAACTTTTTGCCTTTGGATCACTAAGAGTTGTCTCCATACCCTTTGACTGTTGTCATTACTAGACTCTGACTGCTCAACTGACCCTCATTTCCACAGAGGAAGATCCAGTGATTTGCAGAGTTATGCAGTGCTTAGCTGCTAGAAGCCACCTCTGAGAGAGTATTTATAACCATATAGTTCACAAATGTAGCTCAAACCTATTTAACTCCTTGCTAATGGGATCATAATTTAATATAAGTGCAAAGAGCAAATTCAATAATGCATGCATATAACATTAGGAGTTGAAAGCTGTGAGTCATTTTTCTAAGGGCCTAACAATGCTAATGACTGAAATGTATTGATGAAACATCTGTGCTTGCACGGCAGCTTCAGAAGCAAACTTGAAATACGGAGTAAAACCAGTGGCATTTCCTTATGATAACCTCTCATATTCAAAGCAAGAGAATCTTTGATTCCACAGATCATAGATCTCCCTGATGGATTTCTGGCAAAAACTAGACCTCTGTCTGGCTTATTCCCCTAAAACAGGAATAAAAAATAATTACTGGCCATGAATTATTTCACATAGCCTAAATTGGGAAAATTTCTGACTTGATTTGTTCTCACCAGAGATAAGGAGACCAGGGAAGATACTAAGGTGGACAAATACTTGAAATGTTTCACTGGAAAATTCCATTTTAAATGTGACTCCCACTTGTTGTCCAAGTAAGCTTAAAAAATTCCATTTTAACATGCATCAGAAGTTCAAACTATCAAATTTGGTTGGTGTTTATCATGTATAAGCCTGTTTTCCTTTAGTTTATTCCAGCAGTATTAAGAGAGGCCAGAAACTCAAATGATGAGTGTTTCTGAAGACATGTAAGTATTCAGGCTACAAATAATCAGTCTTAGCGTCTATCTAAATGTAGATTGAAATAAATAGTGGCTACATATCATACCTACAAATTTGGTATAGATCACCAGACCAATCTCTTCCAGCACACATTCTAGCAGCCACACGTCATGCTTGCATTCCTAGTAGTGATGCTAGACAGGAAACACTAGCAGTTTTACTATGAGTGTCTGTATATATATATACACATATAGACACTGTATATATATATGATTATATACACATATGTATATATAGTATGTATAGACTAAAATACAGTATTCTATTGTTTTGGATCTATTTTGAAAAGTATTTAAGTGTTAGATAAAATGAATAAAAAAGTAAATTCAGCAATTAGACCACATTTTGCCACCTCAGACTAATGAGTACCAGCCTCACGTGCCAAGGGCCAAATGCTATACCGCTCTCTAAAAAGTAAAGAGAATGGATTTTAACTGTTCTCCATTAAATTTCCCCCCACCTTGTTCCACCAACCCCAACTCCCACCCTAATTATAAATAATTTAGGTGCATCAAATCTTTCATGTTCCTTTTACATGGCTGTCATACCTTTCAGACAGTGCAGTTCTACAACCTCTTCAAATGAAATGCAACCCAGTAATTTGGTCTTCAAGGGAAAGAAAGGGCATAGATACGCATCATTTTAATCTTTGCCATGGCAACAGTGTGCTTCCTCTTGGCAACTGGGTAACATCATTCTTACCTTCTTGCTTTTCACTCCTGCTGCTCTTTCTGTAGTTCTGGTATTGGATATTTTGGTTATTGTTTCTCAATAAGAAACATATTCATGTTATCAGGGTAACAACATATGCAATCAATCATGTCATAATCATAGAAATCATGTTAAGGCCACACAGTCTATTGTTTTTAAGTCTAAGAATGAAATAATTAAACAATATTTTCTTTGTGGGTTACATTTTTTCCAATGGTAGAATTTATTTTTTAGCATCATTTGCAAAATCATTGGTTTTGGCAGTACTGGACTGGTTCAGTTCTTAAGACAACAGGTCCCTTGCTTGAAGCAGCCATTTGAGAGAAAGTGAGGATTTGCTCTTGGGAGGAAGACCTGAATAAGTTCAAGGAGTAAATTTAGTCACTACCATGAAAGAAAACTGTCAGAATCTTCATATTTCCAGGAGGCAGTACCAGCACAGAAACATGCAAACCAATGAAGAGTATAGTATACTCACCCTACTCCTTGATCCCAAACCAGTCTTGGGGATTCACAGGAACTTCTGCTAAGACTCAGGAAGTGTCATCGTTCTGTAATGGTTCTTGCCTATACACATAACAGTGTCAATAAAATGTCATTGGGATCCATGTTAACCCTGGGTATCCAAAATGTCAACTTTTAGGAATGGCTCCTGCCAGTAAAAGATCCATTTTGTTGCAGATAAAGGCAGATGCAGATTCATATCCATTCCCTAAGGCCCAAGATTGTCAAAGAATTCTGGGTGTGGAAGAGAAGTGATTAAGAGATGATGGCATAGGAGAGGAAAACTGTAGACATATACAGGAGAAGAAATACATACAAAACTGACGATCTCATTTATATGCGTGGGAAAAACAGTTATAGTCTCATTCATCTAGACAGGCTATCTCAAAGCGTCATTTTTTTTTTTACTGTCTCTGAATAGAAGACTTGCTAAGCAAATGCATAGAAATTAAAAAAAAATTGCTAGAGATATCGAAGAGGAAGCAAACTATTGAATTTCTTAAGAGAACAAACTTTAAAAGTACTTTAAAAGTACACAGATGAAAGTAGATGCAATTAATTTTAACTTCAGGGAGCCTTTGAATATATGAAAATAAATTCCATGATTTTTTTCTCAATGTGCGTGACACACATTTGTCAATTTCTTCTAGTTCTTATATATTTCGATTTCAAGTGCATTTCTTTATTGATGTTCTACACCATAATGATCATCCTATTATTTATTGAAATAATGGTGGCTTACCTGCATAGCTTTTTGTCTTTCATTTCCCTACATGCCTCACAAGTGAAAGTACCTACGTTTGGTACAATTCTTACTGCAGTCAAGGAGTTCAGAATGGTCCTATTTAAACATTTGGTTTCATTGTTCTCAAAGGCACACAATATGTGCTGGTTTTTGTCTTTGAAAGTATAGATTCTGAAAGTCTATTTAAATCCATTGATACAAATCTATTCTGAGATGGTATAAAATTTGTAATATCTTATCACTCCAGGTACAAATAGCTTGTTTTACTGACATTCCTTGCCCCATTAAAGTAAAGGTATTTAGGGAAGCTGAGCTGGCATCATGAAATTAGGTGGATGGAGGGACTAGAAAAATGTGAGAATGTGAGATGATTGACAAATAGCTGTGGAAGAAGGTTGATGCCCTTATATGGGGACTCAGCAAAATCATTATCTGCTGTGTTTTACAATGACAGACTTCCATTGGCTGTCTTGCAAGCCCCCTGGTAATCTAGGTTTATAGATGAAACAACCTACAGGCTCTTAATTACTGCATTTTCATATGTGCTATAATAAAGCACTAACATGACAGGGTGATTTGTAGGTTGATAATTCCCAAACCACAATCTTTATTTCCATGTTATTTCCCTGTGCATTTATAGACTATCAAGGACAGATCAGGTATAATTTGGCCAAGATTTACTAGCCCAGCCTTGATACATTGTTAAAGGCAAGCAGGGTTTTGGTTCTAGCTTATAGGCCTCATTCAGGGGTTGCTCCAGCTAACGATCTTGTTCTTAATTCCTTGTATTCAGAAAAGAAAATAGAGTATGTATGGTATTTGTTTAAGAGTGTACTCACTTTCAACAGCATGAAAAGTTGCTGTTCTCTCTATAGCATAGTAACTTTTGTAGACTGTGCTCAGAATGCATGATGTTTCACGTTAGAGAGGGAAAAGTCAACAATTTAACATAATTGCCCATTTATCATGATTTAAAGGTTGTAGAAGCAAGACAGAGAGATGAGTAATATAGGTATTTTCCCCCTTTCCTGGTTTCAGAGATAATAGGTGTAAAAGTGTTTGTGAAATAGTAGAAGCACTTATAAATGTCAGGCTTTGTGATTATTGTCATTTTTAGTAATCAGTACTGAGGGCTAGAATGGCTTAAATATGCCATTTGCTTAGTAACCAAGGTGACTGAGAATCAACCTGATTCTTATAGAAGCATAACACATGCAATCAGATTCACATTGTTCATTGGGGGTTACCTGTAATAACTTGCTCTCTGCAATATTATCAGAAGACATGAGCCTGAAAGTCGAGATGTGTGATGGCATTGGCTATGTGACCTTTTCAAAGTCATCACCATCTCTGGGTCTCACTTTCCCTGAGAAATGATGGTACATTCAATGGTCATTTGTTGTGTTAACTGGGGACAAGAGTTAATAAAGAAGTGTAATTCTCAAGCCATTTTAACTAATAGGGTAAAACTTCCTTGATAGGAACTAGCAAAGGGGAAGGATTGTCTGAATGAGTGAAGCAAATCCTGAATTACAAAATAAGTCTGAAGCATGACATTTTTTCACTTTAGTTCTACTTTGCAATTCAGACTGGCTATAAAACACCGCTTTATTGGAGGGCCTCATGAGAACTATCTTAGATTTCTAATGAGAATGATTATATCTGATGAGTGCTTCCACCATCGGAAAAAAAAGTTTGTTCTCTCAAGGAAAAATTCAACTGGCAGTATAGTCTAAGCTCTTCATTTGCTTAACAAACCTCTCTTCTCTACATCCGTAATAATATAAATTGAACTTGTAGACTGCTCCTTGTCTAGTTTATTCCATATTACTAATCAAAGCACTCCAAGTTAGTGGGGTTTCAGTGCATTTCTACCTTTTCCATGGACTTGGCTTGGACGTCACAGAGCAGTGGCGGAACAGAGTCAGTCAAGTTTGTTTTTTGCTCCTTCTTTTGCTCACTCTCAGGAAACAGCAGGTAGCAAGAAGGAAGACGAGAAAGGCAGGCTCCTTGGGAAGTCATAGGCGGAATAAGCAGTTGTTGGATATGCAGCACTGATCGCACTATTAGCCATAGTTGAGAATGGGGTTGACTTATTTCAAAAGGTAATTGAAGGGACGACCAAGAAAAGTTATTTGAAAGTTGCCTGGTAGGTAGCGCTATGGTCAGAGCAGTTTGAAAGTATTAGCATCTACTGAAATATTTTCTATTTGCACGCCAAATTTCAGATAATCTGGGAATTGTAAGTTAGCAATAAAGTTACTAGGTAAAACTTGGAGGCACTACTAAGAAAGGGAACAAAGAGTTTCATTGCTGATTATGATTAGCAAAAAGCTGGCTTAACGTTTTGGGGTCTTCATGATACCAAAACATTTCATGAAAAGTAAATCAGCCAAATAGTGCAGG
>LZPO01075854.1:640862-651165 GCA_001675575.1 Neotoma lepida | reverse complement strand
GATTGGAATAGCATAGGAGCTCAGTTACAATAAGAAAGTGCTTCCTTGTTCTGAGCTGATCTTTTTTCCCCCTAGAACTCTGTTCTTTGGCACCACCTGCTAGAGCTGTGTAAAGTAATTCTGTGTGCTGTTCCACATGGCGATCCTTCAACTATTGTAAGGGCTTTATTACGTCCCTTCCTGATCTCATTAGGTTAAATTCTATTGGCTGTTACTGCTTCCAAAACTTGCAGAACTTTGCTCTTTCAACCATAGGCTCATTTGAATTTGTGATGTCTCTTTTAAATAGGAGTGTTTAGAAATAAACACAGCATTACTGAAGTATGACCAGGAGAGAATAAACAAAATGTTTGCTTTCTGTCATTGAAGCATTATTTTTGAATAATGGTATTTGAGGTTGCGTTAGTGTATTTAGTCATGCGTGTACCCTTGCAACAAATATTTATTGAGTACCATTTGGGGTTATGAAATATATAATAGGACAAATAGCTTTCACTTTCCATTCAAGTAAAAGCATCACAAAAAACTTAGATTTTTTTCTATCAGTCCAAATCACCCTTGTCTTGACTTTCTCAGTTTGATTTTAATCTTGTTAAAGTTCATTTGAGTTTGGATGGTGCTCAGGGTGTGTATCAAATACTTATGTTTGTAGCACCATGTGTGTCCCTGTAGAGAATATAAAGAAAGAATGACCACAATGACCCCAGAAGTTCCAATTGAATTGGTAGCTACATCCTTAGGAATGAAAACTCTAGATAGAAGCTAAAAGATGACATTTAATCAGGGGTGAGGTAGTATGGTAAAACCCAGAAACACATACCATGATTTCAAGTGTCCTGTGAGCTTTCCTGGCACCCATCCTGGCTTGTTTGATAAGTTATTTAGATGCTCTTTTTTGAACTTTGGTCACCTGCATTGCATCTTTTAATTTTTCTTTTATTAAGAGAATTTTATACATGAAATATGAACATACACACTCCTTATTTCTACAGCTCCTGTTATATCCTTCCAACAATGCATTTTTTTGAGACTTGTTCAAACCTGTCCAGATAGTTCCTGGAATTCCCAGAGCTGCCTCCATGAAAATTAAGCCCCATGCTTGTGGCAATTAGACACTCCTCCTGGAGTCACTGGAACTGTATGCATCTCAAGCAACACGTTTAGATTGCATAAAGTGCAGAAAAAGGAAGCCAAGGTGGCTATGGCTGAATGAGCAAAAGGAAGACTGAGAGAAATCGAGTTAAGGAAGGTAATCTGGTCAGAACTTGGAGATCACGATTAAAAAGTTTGGACTTACTCTACCTGAGATCAGAGACTGGTAGAAGACTTTGAGGAGATGTGTGTGTGTGTGTGTGTGTGTGTGTGTGTGTGTGTGTGTGTGTGTGTGTGTGTGTGTGTGTGTGATAGCATCCAATTAAAATTTTTAAAAGAGTTCTCTGACTGCTGCGTAGAGAATGGACTAGAAGGTGGGCCAGAGTAGAAGCAAGGACATTACTTTGAAGGCTATTCTGAGAGTTCAGGGTACAGATGCTGGTGGACAAGACTAAGATAGGATCAACGAAAGTGGAAATAAGAGGTTAGGTTCCAAATTTGCTTTGAGGGAACAGAAAACAAGCCTTTTTGATGGACACTTCCAACTGATAGCCTAAAGATAACTTGTTATAAAACATTTCATTAGAAAGTGGCTCTTGCTAGCACTCAACCACTGAACGCCTGAACTAGACAGTTTGGTGTGCCTTTTCCCTCTCTCCTTCACTATTGCTATGCAGAAATGCTGTGAAAACTGTCCCTTTATCTTTTTATCTCTCTAGGGCAAGCCCTCCATCTTTTTGTTTTACTCCTCATTCTTCCAAAGCACAAACCCAATCTCATTGCAACCTTCCTTATAATTCTCTGAAATTTTCTTAAAATCTATACAACAAAATTGTAAGTCTTATGTCTGATATCCAAGGGTACTTGTGCTCATGGCTGCACTTTCCTCGGATCCAGTCACACTAGATTGCACACTGTTCACTGAAATTAGCCATGTAGTTTTATGTCTTATGCCTTTGATTATGTTTTTGCATTTGCCTGAATTAACTTATTATTCCTGTAAGATCCACAACAAATGCTATCTATGCCTTATAATACTATCTTTCCTGCTTCCACAGAAGTACCTCCTTGACTGTAGCTTAGTCCTTTACTGCAGAGCTTGCTATCTTACATTAAGGAGAGTTGGCAACATGTCTGTCTTTCCTCTTGTTATTTGAGGATTTCTTGAGGACAAAGTCGATGCCTTCTTCATTCCACTAGCCATGTTGGCAGATGGTGCCATTTCACACATGGTAGTCACTAACGATATATTTATTTAATAATAAGCTTAGTCCTGGTCAGGGAGACAGCCACATTGTTGTCAAAAGATATCAAGATGAAGTCAGGTGGTGGTGGCTCGCACCTTTAATCCCAGCACTCAGGAGGCAGAGGCTTGCAGATCTCTGAGTTTGAGGCCAACCTGGTCTACAGAGTGAGTTCCAGGACAGCTAGGGCTACTTAGAGAAACCCTGTCTTGAAAAAAAAAACAAAAAAAGTTAAGTTAATTAAAAATGGCCACCACAACTAGCTTTATAATACTGTAGAATTCTAGAGCTCAAGTTTATCTAAAGATTATTGGGCCTCACCTTTTGCTAAACCTATCAACCCGTTAAGCCAGGCTATGTACTTTGCTTTACAAAACTGTTTAAAATACTACTTAGCATCCTGAGTTGATGGCACATACCTATAATTCCAACATTTGAGAGGCTGAGGCAGGAGCATAAAGAGTCCAAGGCCAGAAAAATGGTACTTAATATGACTTGATATCTGCCCATACCAATAATTTCAAAATTAATGCTCTTTTAATAATTAATGTCTTTCAAGATTTAAATATGACCCATAGACATGTATGTTCATATCGACATTATCTTCTTCTCATAGATAAGGCAATTTCTAAATGTCATATTGAAGTACCTTGTCACTGACTTTATTTCAACAGCAATTTCCTGGTTTATTGCTGCCAAAAAATTAAGAAAAAGTAAATAATTAAGATACACATAAATATATAAAAATAATTTAAGAACACTCATGTGCCATCTAGAAACTTAAGAAAGTAAGCCATGAAGTTACTTAGTATTGACCTATTTGTCTTTCATAGTCATGTGCCTCTCCCTTCTCACCAAAGGCAACCACTGTCATAATTTGTCCTTTATTACAACTTGGACTTCCTTATGGTTTTACCAGAATAAGCACATCTATTTTATAATGGTTATATAACCCTTCAATCTGTAAATATACAATATTTACAATTTTCTTCTTTGTTGTCATTAAAGAGAACACTATGATGGGCATGTCTTTTTTGTATAAGTCGATTTCTTTTATTTATTTTGGCCCAATCAGATGTGATTATAAGGTGTGGTAGGGAGAGGGAGGTTGCTGAACAATGTGTATCCTATATTATTAGCAAAGCAGCTATTAGTAACATCGATACATTTGTAAGCCAAAGCAAGTCCATGAATTCTGCTGCAAGCATGCTCTGTTTTGGACTAATTTACTTCATCATTTAGTTGAGTTCTCTGATTGCTGATACTGATGGGAAGATTTATTCCTTGAGATAATGATGCATTTCTAGGTGAATGAATGGTGGGCAGTTCTTGAATTGGGCACGTTGAATGTATGTGTTGTACACATAGCATGCACTAATGGATATGGTAAAGTCAAGTCAGTGAGTGGCAGAAGTGACTAGGCCATGGTTGATGACTAGTTTCTGAAGGAGGGTAGAAGGGGAAGGAAGAAATGGCTCACAAGTGAGAAAAATTAAACGGAGGCATTTATCTTCCTAACTAGTATTTAACTGACAGTATGACATTCAGATAAAAAAGAGGAAAAAATAAATATTAGAATTTTCTCTTTTTCAGAGACTATTTTATTTTGGCTGAAATATCAAAAGCAATAAAAAGGATTGAATGTTAGTGCAATCATCTGAACTTCAATTTAAAAAATTATGGCTGGGTCTGTAATAACAAGTTCATTTTTCTCCAACCTGCCACGATTCATTTCCTTCACCCCATAGAACACCACATTGTGTCAAAAAAGGGAAAAAATAAAATCACTTATGCAGTGAGGCCATGAGACAGCACTGCTAGGTAATTAGCAAAGGAAATCCAAAGAAGAAATACATGAATGGAGGAGGAACAGATTAATTAATCCACAAGAGCAGATCAGGTAGCGCTCCAGCATTAACAACTTCCGCAGCCACGCTTCTAACCATTTGCATGCAATAAAGCATGAAGGTCAAAGATGTAAATTTTGTGTGTGTGTGCAGATAAAAATTTGAATCCTGGGACCTGCAAATCTGTTATGTGGAAGCCAGTAATTAGTGACTCACTTGCCACTAAGGTCACCGGTCTGCCCTTACATCTCTGTAATGGTGGCATTTGTTCCCTGTTACTGTAATCCAGAGGTGCTTCAGTAATAAAAGAATTCTGTAGACACAAGGGAGTACAGCATGGCTCTACAGTGCTATGATAAGAGCATAGGGAATATGGAAGAAAGCAAAGGGTGGATACATAAGAGGGCTGGACAGAAGAAAAGGAAGAGGGGAAATATAATCTCAGAAGATTATATATAAAAGAGCATGGAGCCAGACTGCTTGGGTTTGAATCCCTCTTGCTAAGTGCATAAGTTTTCTAGCCTCTACATCTCAATTTCGTCATCTGTAAAATGGCATGGGTTTTAAATACCTACTTCAAAAATTATTAGAAATTAACAGGTTAAGGCATTCTTAGAATAGTGTCAGAACACCTGAACTGGAAAGAATCATGTCTTTTTATAGTAAAGATAGAGAAATTTGCTTTAGTGGCAGAATATATTTCAATAGCATCATAAATTACTTTAGTCCCATATTTACAGAATCATGACTTTAACTTATAAATGCTATCATATGTTTAAGTATTATTGGATGTCTAGGTATATCCCTGCAGGGCATCTGTGATCTGCTATTAACAAAAATCATTATCATTTGAATTTGATTTTTTGGTTTTTGTTGATGGAAGAAGAAAGGTAGTGTGGCAATTTTCCCTTAAAATTTAAAGTTACATTTATTTATTTCATATGTACACATGTGTGCACATGGGCGTGCACACACACACACACATACACACACACACACATCTGCCATAGCATGCCTTGGAAGCCAGAGAATATTGTACAGGACTTGGTTCTCTCTTTGCATCATTTGGATCCTGGAGATTAAACTCAGGTCATCAGGCTTGGTAGAAAGTGCCTTTATCAACTGAGCCATCTCACTAGCCTAATTTTCCCCATTAAAATTTATGTTTTTTAGTATATTTGATGCTTATGCATTAAAATCGCCATGAACCAGAGTCCTATTCCTGAGGAAACCTATTTAGTACTATTTTCTACCCTTTCTCTGTGTTAAAATGGAATATCTACTTGGTCAATAGAACATCTGCTTGGAGTCAGTAAAACAATACAGCAGCAGAGCTCAGAGGCACCTTTAAAGACATCTTGCTCAACCTCCCATCCAATGAAGCCTCCTCTGTTCAAATGCCTCTGCTGATGAGGTATCTCTAGCTCTTACAAGGTAGGTTCCTCTGTAATGGGGAAGGTCAAGTTGAGAGAAACTTTTTTCTGTTGCCTGGCTTCTGTAATAAAAGCCCCTCTCATCTCATCCTATTTTTGCCTTCCATAGTAGTTTGCACCATTTCTTGTGCACAGGCAAGATGATCCCCCGACAAAGTTGGGCCCTTCCGAGTAGGGAAGTAGTGATTCAGAGTAAATGTAAGGTCTGAAGTCTACCATCACAAAGTTACCTGCTAACTACTTCTTTTGTAGGGTATATGTACAAGGACCCCTTTTTTGGTTATTTGCCTGACAAAAATCCTAATCAGTTCTCCTCTTCTATAATTTTTTCGAAGTCTGCTCCTAAAACGTGCCGCCAGAGTTGACCACAAATGTGCTTGATATACTGCCATTAGCATAAAGGGAACTATCTCGTCTCATGATCTGGATATGAAAACAATTTTTCCCTTCAACAGACATTTGTCCTCACATGGACAATCTAGAATTAATTGAATGAATCAAACAGACCAATAAATCACCATCAACAGAAGCAAAATATGCAATTTTATTTTATGGTATTAGTTTACTATCAGAGGACAAAGTATTATGTTATTTCTAAGGAGAGTAGTTCGTGTGTTTATAACTTCTCTATGCCCCAAACACATATGCATGAATAGTTCGAGAGCATAATGTAAAGGAAAGGTCAAAGAAACTGGCTTTGAGCACTTTGTGCCCAGTGTCCCTCAAGGGAGAACAAGCATTATTTATTTATTTGGTGACTATTGATATCAAGCCACATTGCTTTGTGTGCAAGACTAGCCTTGTATCCAAATGCCACAGAAGGACTAGATTCAACTTTGGAGGGGTCAGCTCCTACCTTCCCCGTAATATAGTTGTCAGACTCCCTCAGAGACCCATCTCACACACCCCTTTTTTTTGACAGCAGCCTTGGTCATCATAGAGGGGTTCACTGATATTAAAGGGCCTTCTGTGTTTTCGAAGGGATGCATTTTTATTTGAATGGGAGATTCATGTCCTGAGAAGGAAATGGAATTCTTGGCATTTAAATAGTTCCATTTAGGGCTAGTCTGTCATGTATAGGACAGCAAGCAAGGGAACTAAGAGTTCCAAGGACTCATTTTCCTCCTCTAAATTTATTATATTGTTTGACAGTCTATGTCTAGACTGAACCTTTAATTAAGAGACTGCAATTGTAAACTATAGTATTAGTTTCCTTCTGTGTTGTTTAGCCCTTGTGAAATTTCTGCTTTTAATTAGGGTTCAGGTGGTATTATATATTTGAGCTTCACCTTGCCTGAAGTGGGCACTTAGTGAATCCATGTACTATGCATGTCCTTCAGAATATTTACAAGCAAATACTACCTTGCAGATCAAATACTGGGATATGGATAGGTGACCTTTACAAGGCAAGGTGCTAGAGGGAAAGGAAGTTGATGATGCAGTTGCTCTGGCGAGCTCTATCCCTTTGTCTTTCTTAAGGTCTGATGGGATTAGAAGAGAATATTGTTCATGTATGTCCTGGTGAGACGGGCAGGGTAGGAGACTGAAAGAGGTATGGTAAAGTATGAATAGTGTAGGCCTCTTGTCAAGTTCTGTGCTATAGTCAGAAGTCTCACCTCCACAGTCGCTTTTTCTGGTTTAGTTATGTTTTTCCTATAGTGCCTTAGTAGGAGCCCAGGCTGAAACTCACTAGGTAGCAGTCCCCCAGCCTTAGCCTGTTACAGTCCTCCTGTCTTATTCTTCTGAGTGCTCGTGGTACAGGTGTCCACCACCACACCAAGCTCCAGACATTCCTTAGCTGTGAATCAGACAATGGACATTTCTGATAGCAGGTTTAAGTACATGAAGGGGAGAATTTTGTGGCAAGAGTTTTGCCTGCCACACAACCTTGCAGGCATCTCCCTTCCTTATTCAGAGAGTCCTTCGATTTCTCACTGCTAGAAGCAGAAGAGAGGTGGATATCTTTAAACGTTATATTGACCTATACCTTTTTGGCTTCCAAGGTGATTTTACACATACCACCATCTCAATTATGCACCTCAGAAGTCCTTTGAGGCAGCTCCAGCAGCTATTGTTCGTTGATTGTTGGAACCTAAAACCTAAGAACAGCATCTGGCCCAGTAGGTCTCCATAAATGTTGTTAGAATGAAGCAATGAGGTCTGGTTTTATCAATTAGGGAATCAAGGGGGAGAGGGCAATGGGCAAAATGCTAGGAAAGACATTAGCCTATCTATTTGTCTCTCTCCATCTACCATAAAGTCACTTCAAATAGACAAGCCTTGGAAAAACTATGCTAGTTTTAAGGCAAGTCCCAAGCAGCATGCCACCTTAGAGGATATGGAAATTGGAAGATTTGCTGTTGATTGAACAACTTATCTAAGATCACACAATAATGAATGATGCTGAGACACTATCCAAGTAAGTCTGCTGAATTGAATGCTGCAGACAGATCTTTCCCCTAAAACTCTCGACTGCTTTACTGGAAGACTGACTGTCTCCTCTTTGATAAAAGAGAGCAACTTACTTTCTAAAATATCTTTTCTGAACTTTTGGGAATTAGTAGTAACTTTGAAGTTAGTCCTGGCCTGCTCCTACCAAGAATATTCTTGTTACTTACTGTAAGCCTGCTATAGACCCCCTCGTGTTAACATTGCATTACATAAACGAACAGGATAATTTGAGGCAGAAGTGGAGGAGCACATCTGATCATGCCTTTTTCTTTCACACGGGCTTTGAAGAAGTCAGTACTTCTGATGAGGTGCACTAGGAATGACTGAATTTCACAGCCCCCACCTAACAAAGGAAATAGTTTCCATTTTGATTTGGATCAAAGAACACGGGAAGTGATTTCATTTCTAAAGCATGACCTAAACCCCAATTTCATTGTCCTTCCTTCAAACATTCAGACAAGTACTCTCTTAGTTTCCTTTTGCTTCAACCAATGACTGCCTTGTGACTGGGTATTGGTAAGAACAGGGAGAAGAGGAGAAGGGAATGCTTGTAGGGTTCTATTATTAGCTTTTCTGTCGGTGGATGATGACCCTGTCTGAGTTATTTTGGGGGCTGGGCACTTAGATAACTTCAGTGGAATTAGACGTCACTTTCAGCTTTGACGCTGAGCTTTGCCCTCAACTGTCAAGAACTCATAGAGACTGCCTTTGCCTAACATTTTCCCTGTCTTCTACAGTTCACGACAGGTTCTTTTCTACCTTAAGGAATGCTATTTCAAATGGCTCCTTTCCAAATGGATAGGTTCAGCGAAATTTCCAGTGACCTCTCTAGTGTTCCTTGCTGGCATACAAAGTCAGATTTCTATTCGGATTCAATTTACCTTTGGCTTCTTTTGCCAAGTGAGACTAAACATATTCCAGTTGCTTTAACATAGCCTGCTTTTCCACTTCATTTAGGTGTCAAAAAAGTCCTCTGCAATCAGCTGCAATAAAATGGAACCACTGGCATTTTGTTGGCTTACCTATTTTTTTTTCATTGCACTAACTCCAAATGAAAATACACTATTTTGTTTATTTGTTGTTGTTTTTTTAATCCGAAACAGCATTTGTTTATTTTGTTCACTTGTTTCACTCAACATAATGGGAAAATGTCCAGTTTTAGCGCTTGGAACAATGGCTGTCACATAGTGTACCATCAGTAAATGTTAATCGAATACATAAATGAAAAGTTGAAATTTAAAGTCAGATGGTTTTATAAGGAAGTATAGATTCTCTCCCTTCCCTCTACTTCTACAGCTGAGAAAGGAAAAATGATAATTCTAAGGTAGCATAGAGGAGAAGAGAAAGAGTTTGCAGTCAATAGCCCCCCCACTTCAAACTGCCTCTTAGTGGAGGAATTGCTGTGATGAGATTGATCAAAAAATGTCAGTGAACAGGTTCAAGTTGAATTTTTCTTTTTTTTTTCACTTGAGGTTTACATTTTTGACTCATTTTTGAATTATTATTCCCTTTAGTTTTTTCTTATATTGATGCTTTGATATTTTGCAGTTTTGTACATTCGTAAATGTATTCTGATTATACTCTTGAATTATTTGCTACTGATAAGATTCAGGTAGAGGAGAAATCATTGCCTTTACTGATGATCCTCACAGGCTCCAATGGATAGTGTACATTCAATTAACCCACTGTTTTGATGTGATTTTCTGTAGTCTTAATCATCTCCACTGGTTCATTTTTGAAGCCACACACCTGAGCTAAAAGGCACAAATTAAGTTAAACCTGCTAGTTTATCACAAGGCTCTATACCCTACTATTAGAGATAATGTCTTCTTCTTGACTTAGGCAAGTGACTTACATTTCTCTAAGACTCTAATAGCTATCTTTGAAAAAGAGATAGGATAGTAAATAAAATAATTAAAAAAAACTCCTACCAAAGAGCCTGGTATATAGTAAGTCCCTAATAAATTTGATTATGTCCACATGCCAAATGAGAAAGTAACACAACCCATAGCCACTGTGCTTTATGTGTTACTTTATGTGTTACTTTATGTCAATCAGATTGACCTGTGGGCATGGCATATCTGTGTGATGGCTGATTGATATAAGAGATCCTAGCCAACTGTAGGTGGTATCATCCTTAGGCAGGTGCTTCTGAGGAAGTATAGTCTTGTCCTGCCTTGGCTGAGAGTGCCAGACTCTGGGGACTCACCATGGGAGACCTTGTATTGGAGGAGGT
>LZPO01075854.1:623292-640797 GCA_001675575.1 Neotoma lepida | reverse complement strand
GTATGTAAAAGGAGTGGAAGATCTTCTTAATAATAAAAAAAAGAAAGGTAGCTGAACATGAGACTGGAGTCAAGCCAGGACACAGCTTTCTTCTGGGGTTCCTGCCTCTGCTCCTGTTTGATTTCCTACTCTGACTTGCCTCAGTCCTGAACTGTGATTTGGATGTATAAGTCAAATAAATTCTTTCTTCCCCAAGTTGCTTTTTAAATAAGATTTATTTTTGACCTGTGTATTTGTGTTTATGTCTGTGTATGGGTATGTTAATGAGTGTGGGTTCCTTTGGAGACCAGTGACATCTGATTTCCCTGGAACTGGAGTTCTAGACTGCTGTGAGCCACCCTATGAATGAGTCCTCTTGAAGAACAGCAAGTGCTCCCAATTGCTGAGCCATCTCTCCAGCCCCCAAGTTGCTTTTGTCATGGTATTTATCATAGCAACAACAACAAATCCCAACAATTTGTATGATCTGGTTTGTTAGGGAATTTATGCCAGAAGAATACAAGAAAGAAGTGGAATTTGAATATGTCATAGAGTGATTGATGGTTAATTTTTATTGTAAATTTGATGGGATTTAGAATCACCATGGAAACACACCTTTGATTGTATCTGTGAGGGTATATCTAGAAAAGTTTAACTGAACAGGGGAGATATACCATAAATGTAGGCAGCTCCATTCCATGAGTTGGCATCCTAGTCTGAATGAAAAAGAAAAAATGGACTGAACAATAGCATTTATCCCTCCCTGCTTCCTGACTGTCAATAACATGCAACCAGTTGCCCCATGTTCCTGTTGCCATGCCTTCTCTACCATGATGGACTGTTTCCCCTGATACTGTCAGCCAAAAAGAAACCCTTCATTTTCTTTTGGCAGATATTTTGTTGCAGCAACAAGAAAAGTAACTAATGCAGGAAAGCAAGGCAGGTAACACTGGGGCACATGATGACATGCATACAGATGGTGGCAATGACGATGGTGTCAGATTTAGTGCTTTCAGTGCCACTGAGACATAGAATGAATCAGATCTGACTGACTAGATACTTGGTAAAAACTACCTTATAAGGCCAAATGGAGCCATTAAATGTTCAATTTCAATATATTCACATTTCACCTTCTCCTGTGGCTCACCACTTTGAACAGTTGGATTTAGATTTAAGTCTTTTCTTCCTTTCTGTGTTAGAAGTGTTCCAGTAAGTATTATTTCTAAAGGCGCTATGCTGATTAAAAAAAAGTGGCTGGCTGAGGTTTTGTCTGGCAAACATACTGACTGTGAAAGCTGCAGGAAAATTGATTTGCTGGCATTTGCATGTCCTGGCACAAATATGCTACATGGAAGCCCATAGAACCTTCTGGTAAATGCAGCAAGTGAGGGTGACTTCACAGAATGATTATGTTCTACTGATGTTCATGATTTGGGGTCAAAGCAATGGTCTCCATATGCAAAATGACAAATAAAAGCACTAATTTTCTGTTAATCTATTTAGATAAGTACAAAATAGTGACTTAATCTGATACCCAACACCTAAACACAAACGAGCATACTTGTTTGCATCCCTAGTTTTCATGCTTATGGACAGATCCCAAGCTGTCTTTATTCTGCCCTAGCCAGTGTGAATGCTGTGGATAAACTACCTAGTGACCAGTGCTCTGGAAGGGCCTGCCTGTCCATGGTGAAACTTTCAGTGATGTTGTGGCTTACCAACCTACATATTTTAAAAATATTTTGACTCCAAAACTTAAGTCAAAAGTATGCCACTTTGGGGGAGAGGTTATGTTTTTGTTTCCACAGAAAATGAGAGGCTATGGATTCATTCAAAATTAAAGGTGATCAGATTTGATTGAGGAAGACCCCCTGAAATCCTGACTACAGACATAAAAACATAAACCTGAAAGAACTGCAAGACATGTGATATATATTTTACCCGCTCAAACACATGACAAGAAATTATCTTCAGCTGACTTGTGCACAATGCAGTCTGTACTTGTATTAATGCAGATATATATGTTATCTTTAAAAATTTATGTATTTTCATGATGAGGGGACCAGACACCAATGAAAACAGATGGCCCAGATGATCCAATGTTTCAGAGCACCTCTGTTGCAGTTTCCTCTGATTTCTGCTTCTGACTGCTGGCTGAGATGATCCATCCTCACAGACTACTCCAGTCAGTAGTTGACCATAATCCTAAATTTTCTCCGGGTCCCCATAAGATTAACAGTGCCCCCAATCAGCAGGAAATAGCCTAGAACACTATGCCCACATTCCTCAAAAATGGATTATGGATGCTTGTCTTTTGTTTAGGGTGTTGGTTACAAATTGTTATTGGTCATAGTCAATCTCCTTCTAAAAGAAGAAAGGGGGATAAGATATAGAAATGTATGATATAGAAATGATAGGATAAAAGGGTAGATTATTGAATCTACTGTAATCCAAAAAACAACTATTAGCCTTACATATTTTACATTAGTATGGATTTTGGTTTATTGATACAAATTTAAAGTTAATTTTGTTATACTGTATATATATTTCTACTCTTGTTTAAGATATTATGTTTATACCACTCATTTAAAATTGTAATATGTAATTAAAAATACAGAATGATTAGTCATCTATGATAATCAAACTTATAGTCATGTTAGTTAAGTTTTCTGTGTATACATAGATATATTCCAATTAGATAGGTAATCTTCAAACACTTCAAAGACCTACAGAATATGGAATTTAAAATGTTTTAAGAACTTAGACTTTTCTGGACAATGAGACACATCTGCTCCTGTCAGCACCAATTACTTCAAAGAGGATGATGGACATTGAAGAAACTCATTATGGAGTTTGCTTTCTTTGTGGCAAAAGTTAGCCACTGGGCAAAAAAGTGCCCTTGCCTCGACTACTTGACAGGATGCTATACAAACTGGACATGCAGGACCCATAGGAAGGTGACCACTGAATTTTGCAAGGTGAGATAGTCCTTCAGGTTCCTGCTTCGCAGAGGAGACTGAAAGACATTCTGTAGGACACAGGGAGAAATGACTGAGAGACTTTAGGTCTATAGGCTGAGGATGGATGCCCCAACATTGCAGAGGAACTTTGGGTGACTGTCCAGGCAACCAGATGTCTTTTGTCATTTCTAGAGTTTTGGAAGTTGCTTGCAATGCACTTCTTGTTTACTTAGGTAATATTATATCCTTCTGGGGTCATTGATGGAATTGAAGACTAGATAGTTATAATTATAGTTTTCCTTAGTTATAATAAAAGGTAAAAAAATGTGAAACTTTAGACTCATAAATATAGAATAAATCATAGAGTATTTTAATTTTGTCAAATATAATAGAGTAGATATTGTAACTGTAATTCTATTTATTTATTTATTTATTTATTTATTTATTTATTTTTAAAAGATTTTCTTATTTTACATACCAACCACAGAACCCCCTCTTCTCCCTCCTCCCTCCTCCTGCCCTCCAGCCTTGTCCCTCAACCCACCCACCCGAATCCCACCTCCTCCCATACAAGGTCTCCCATGCAGGGTCTCCAGAGCCTGGTACTTTCACTTGAGGCGGGTCCAAGACCCTCCTCCCTGTGCCTAGGCTGCACCAGCTCATGCACTGGGTGGATCCCGATCCCACCACCTGGGGGTCCCCTAAAGAGTTCAAGCTAAACCCCTGTCTCCAGTATCCAGAGAGCCCAGTCCAGTACCCTGGGGACTCTACTGCTATTGGTCCATAGTTCATGCGTTTCCACTAGTTTGACAGGCCATTTCAGTACATTTTCCATATAACTGTAATTCTTGCTTGATAACTGTTCTATTATATATAATTTTACTTTGTTAAAATGAAAACCTTCCTTTTTAATTAGACAGAAAAGGGGAAGTGCTGTAAGATGTCTTTCTGTATGCTGTGAATATGTTACTCTCACTGGCTAATAAATAAGCTACTTTGGTCTGTGCCAAGGCAGCTTAGAGGCAGGCAGGAAATCCAAGCAGAGATACAGAGAGAAGAGGGGTTGAGTTGGGGAGACACTGAGAGCTGCCCAGGGAAGCAAGAGGTAATGCAGCACACGTAAAGCCACAGAACATGTGGCAATACATAGATTAATAAGAATGGGTTGAGTTTAATTGTAAGAGCTAGCTAGCAAGAAGCCTGAGCCATAGGCCATAGAGTTTGTAATTAATATTAAGCCTCTGAGTAATTGTTTTATAAGTGGCTGTGGGACTGCAGGTGGGAGAGATTTGCCTGGACCGCAGGGCTGGGTGAGACCTGAGAACGTCCAGCTACAGTGAAGTGGTGTCTTTTTTTTTTTTGATAAGGCCCTGGTCTTGATGTTACACAAAGTTGGCTTGGGTACCTACTAGGTATGTGATGTTAGACCAATAAGTTAACTTCACTAAGCCTCAGGGTTCTCATCTGAAAAATGTAGGACCTGCCTCAGAGTACTATTGAGATGATGAAATAAAAGACTGCCAATAACAAATTTAGCATAAGTCATGATAACATGGGAAACACTATTTAATAGTTGCATCAGACACTGTGCTAGACGAAATAGGGAATGGTGGTGTATAAGATGTGGTCCTTATGCTCAAGAAGCTAAAATAATTAATAGAGTGTCATGCAACTGATCTCCCTATAGCTGTGTTGTCCGTTATGCTAGTTTCTATCTACACATGTCTACTTGAAATGTGGCTAGTACTACTAAAGAAGTGAATTTTAAATTCACTTCTAATTAATTTACATTTTAATAGTTACAAGTAGCTAAGTCTTAGAATTGCAGCAAGAAGACACAAAGAACTGCTTTTGTCTACTTTATAACATTTTCTGGCTTTTTCCTGTTGATGGAGGCAATGACTGCACCAAATGGAGAAACATAACTCTTGCTTATTTGTTACTCTGGATTTGCTTAGGCAGCCTATGTTTATGGAAAGCCTCTCTAGAGAAAGCTAAGCTGTGTTATTTATACAAGCAAAAATTCCTCACACACATGCTGAGACTGTTTCTTTTAAACTTAACCTATTTGTGTAAAATTGAAAATAAATGGCCTCCCATGTCTAGGTGTGCTATGAAAGAATATTCTCATTACGTCTATCCAAGAACCACAATTTCCTTCAAAGGAACAGATTATTACACAAGAAAATGCTTGTTAGAGAAAAATTGAGAATGCTATTTAAATTTCCAGCCAGCTTGATGCTCTTTCTCTGGTTCTAGAAGTTGTTACGTTAAGTTGTTTGGACTGTGTCTCTTCAAGTCTCCTTCCCAAGGGAATAATTCTAACTAGAATGAGCAGCCAAGCAGCAATACTCAAAAATTCCCCATTTTTTTTCAAGAATTCTTTCCTGTATCTGCTCTATGAGATAGGTTGAGATGTTGTGTATGATCAAAACTGAAAGTGGTAGACCTTCAGAGATATTTTCTTCTAAAATTTTAAGTGACTGTCAAGTGTCTGCAGGTGCTTCTACCTACTGTTTTCATCCTGTTACATTTATGTTAAGGTCACTGCTATTCATTTGCCTCTAGTCACCAAAGGAAAATAGGACTAACATTTTCTATGACGATAGTTCCCTGGGAATCAGGCAAATAAAATGTCAAAGCTATTTGGCTTGGTTGCTGTCATACAGTCACCAGATACTTGGACCAAGTTATTTCAAAAGTCCCAAACTAAAACAAATGCTGCCAAATTGTAGATTTGTAAGTTAAACCCCTTTAGGGAACAAATAACAACAATGAAACAGGAAAGAGAATCAGGAGCTGAAGCCAAGTTGTTTTTGTTTAGAGACTCAACTAAAAACTAGGTTGCTTTCCATTCACCCTGCTCATTTTTCTGCTACTGTTGAGCAGAAATAAAACCAGGGTCTGAAACGTGCAGAGAGTGAGGGACTTTAGAGTGCTTGGCCCTGAACGGGATAGCTTTATCATCCCCCTCCTCCAAAGGTCTGAGATCTAGGTGGAAGAAAGGTTGGAGAGATTGTAAGAGCTAGAGGTGGTGGACGATTCCAAGGAAATAACATCTTCCAGACACAACAGGGCAGATGCATGTGTGAACTCACAGAGCCCACGACAAGACCTTCACTAGCTCAAGCCAGACAAAATCCCTGCACAAAAACAGAAGTAGGCACAGAGTCCTCCCCTAGCCAAAAAGTTACTTGCAATTGATAGCTGCTGGAAGAAAGAAAATCAGTTTTCTCTAATGGAGTGACACTGGGTATATCGACCACTCCAGGGCAGGCCTCATGCTCATGAGCAGTTAGTTAGCTAACAAATTGGACTCCACATTTTTAGTAGCATTTTTCTTTTCTTTAAGAGGAAAAGAACGTGAGGTTTGGTTGGTAGGAGGATCTGGGAAGAGTTGGTGGATAGGAAAGCATATGATAAAAAATGTACTGTATAAAATTCTCAAAGAATAAAAAAAAAATCATAGTCTGAAACCTTTTACAGCAAACCAGATCACACACTGTTATTTCATTTGACTTGAATTTCAGGTAGACTTGGATATCATCTTCCTCTTTTTTTTTTCTTCAGTAAAGATCGATAGTCAAAATGCAGGAAGAAGCCATGTTGAATTTTAAAGGACTTAGACAAATAAAAGGAAATTGAAAGCTAGGATTGTATTTCCAAATTTTATATATTTCCTAGTGCCGGAGAAACTTGGGGCCTGTGGGATAATTTATTGGCAGTCATTGCTTTGAAATGCATTTCCCTTAAATCCTCATTTTTGTGCCAGCAACTTATCACCAAAGAAATACAATAGCTTGAAAAGCATGCCCTCTAAATCCTGAGCCAGAGTGTTATTATCTGTTGTTATTGCAGAAGAGTAGAGTAGGCCAATAATATATTTTATGTATTTCTTCTTTAAGATGCTTCTGCTTGCCTTCAATGCTGACTCTGATCAACCAGTTGCAGGCTTTTATCAGCTGGAATTACTGATCAATATCTTCCTTGCCTGTCCCTACCAAGTGTGTCTCTACAGCAAAGTCAACACAGTTAAGAACTACAAATACAGCCCTATCTCAGCCATTAGGATAATCTGTAGCCAAGAGTCAGGCTGTTTTCTTCCCCATGATTAAAATACTTGTTTCCATTAATTCCCCAAATTCAAAGCCATTTGCAAAAGTTAATTTCTACTAGGATAACTTTTCTTTCACTGTCTGACACGTAAAGACAGCAGAATATTTAATCACAAGCCCTCCCATGTAGTCATTTCTCTCTAAGATATGTAGTTTTTTTCCCCTTCACTCTCAAAATTACTTGGAGATTGCTCCTCCTTTTTCTACCTAATGACAATCTGCATTTCTACTGATTTATATCCAACCCATTCATTATCTAGTTGCTGAAAAGTATGTTATTAATGAGAGGCAGGTAGGAGTCATGCTGTCCTCCCCAGGTTTAAATGAATCCTTAAGACGGTACAATCAAACCGATATGCAAAACAGGCCATTATTAATGTAACATTAAGGTTACAAATTTAAACAAAATCAAGGAATGTGGAATTGTTAAGTCTCTCATTGTTTCAGTGTTAGCACGGTGATGGGTACCTGCTGCATATATAGTAAGGCATGGATCCAAGAGTATTGAAAACATGACCTGTGTGTATAAAGGAGCCTCCAAGATTAACTGTTAGACTGCCGGAATAACACAGTCATGCCCATGTGACTGACTCAATGTAAGCATGATCTAAACATCTTTGAACTCTTCTTTCTTTGGCTTGTGCTGCTCCACCTAGATAAGAGTATGCCTTGTATTATGTAACAGATAAATTCCTAGAAAAAGGTGTCATACAGCAGACTCATTTTTTTTGAAAATCAAATTTTATTTCTCAACCAGTGCATGGGCTGCTCTATGCTTATTTCTGAAAATTCTCTTGTCTAGCTTTCTCTGACAAGTAGTTAATGATCTCTAAACAGCAAAATGCATTTAGGGATTTCTGTTATCCAGGGAAGAATATGTCTTCAGTATGAATAATTTCCATTAATTTCTTTTATTTGTTGTGAATTTTCTGGTAGATGGATTACTTAGGAAAGTTCAAGCTATGCTGTATAGGTAAAGATTTGGAAGGAAGTCAAAGCATTAATGTTTTAACTAGTCCTCGTTAATCTTTAAGTTGGCAGAAGGGTAGGCCCAGAAATTGCCTGGGAAGAAAAAAAAAGTCAGTACAAAGTGATTCAATGTGGGGGGTCTTGATATAATGGATGCTGTGCTGCATCCCCAAAGTGCCAAGGGCAGAAAGAGGTATCCATGGTAACAACAAGAATCCCAGCGGAACAAAATGTGGAAAAAACTGGACCAGCCTTATAAAAACTGATCTGGTCTCTATGAAAAAGAGAAAATTAGTCTCCAGCTATGGCAGAAGGTTCTTTTATGTACCCACAGCCTTTTCTTCAGGTATTGATGACAAGCAAAAGAAAGCTACGAAGAAGGAACAGGCTCTTTTTTTTTTTAAGTTTTCACCAGACGTACGAATGATTCGTGGAGGAACACTCTGTGTAATTCGTTAAGAGTTGCGACTTAACCTTGTAGGGAATGTTAGTGATACTCACACTCAATTTTAATCCTCAAATGCTACACAGATTAGAAAATTTATCATGCTGGGCGGTGGTGGCGCACGCCTTTAATCCCAGCACTCGGGAGGCAGAGACAGGCGGATCTCTGTGAGTTCGAGGCCAGCCTGGGCTACCGAGTGAGTTCCAGGAAAGGCGCAAAGCTACACAGAGAAACCCTGTCTCGGAAAAAAAAAAAAGAAAAAAAAAAAGAAAAAAAAGAAAAAGAAAATTTATCAACTGCCTATGGCTACAGGTTTGGATGAAGGTTAGGCTACCTGGCCTCTGGGCTGCTCATAAACTGGAAGTCTACTACCACCCTGCTGCCTATATTAAATAGACACTTCATGGCCACTCTATGGATGAGAGACTTTGATGACAACAGTTATACATCTATTTACCCAATACCCTTAGTACGTTACAATGACTATGGCAGTGCAGAAGCAATAAAATGGAGAGAAGGTGAAAAGACTACAGAGAGCTCATTGCTTCACTCAAGGTCTAAAATCTCACTATTGTTCAAATTACTGTTTTTCAGAAAAATGCATCACACTAACTCTCCTTAGTAAAGGTAGGCTTCAGGTCATAGTCCCCTCACCGGTCAAATTCACTCACTCACGGGAAGCTTCATACTTAAATATGGTCAGATAAAAATTGTGTGTGTGTGTGTGTGTGTGTGTGTGTGTAGACATTCCCACAAATAGGCAAAGCAAAGGAGAGTAAGAGATAGGAAGTGGTACATTAAGACAGTGCTTTTGGCTAGAGGGCAGGCGATTCTGGGCTCTGATTCCGGCTTTCCCCACTGTACTGCTTTTAAGTTCTGTTCATATTCCTGAGCTCATTGACTTCCTCTGGATTTTGAGCTTTTCCAGGTCATCTGGCTCATGCCTACACAAATACCGCTGTCTGAGTTTCGAACTTAGAGCTATGGAGCTTCTTGAAGCGGTAACACAGTTGAACTGTCTCATCAGAAAAGGTACATGAAATGACCAGGAAAAGGAAGGATAATGCAATCATAGGAGAGAGCTTTGGGCAATGACCAAGAATTCAAAGCTGCTGGTGTAATTCCTCATTGTGTCCCTTGTCATTTTAAAAGACATTCCTTTGCTCATAGATTCTAACCATATTTTAATACTTGAGCTACCACGTGTGGAGTCCATCTCTGTTTATCACTTACTGGTCTCTAGACTGGGGAATTTTGAAGCTTGGGATTTCCTTTAGCCTCAGTAAAAACACTATTACAGGAGTGGCAAGCTGACTCAGCAAGTAAAGGCACCTGTCACCAAGGCTGGCGACCTTAATTTGATTCCTGGGATCCACATGAGAGAAGGGGAAAACTGACTCCCTCAAGTTGTTCTCCAAGCTCCACACACCTGCCATGGGACATGCACCTGACCCCTACCACAAATACAAATGTAATACCAAAATTACATATGCCTCCACAGAAACCCTGGTCACCTGAGATCCAGCAGGTTATATGGGGAAACAGCATGCAGGCTTTCGTTTCTAAGTTTCCCAGTATTTTATTCTGCCTTATTTTCTTTCTTTTTATGAAATTTCGTGTGTACTTTTCTTTCTAGACTTGATGGCTTCTGTTTTCCTACACTGACTAGTGTCTAGAGATAGTTGCCCAAATTCCTCCAGGTAGGGATAGTTGAGGTAGAGGTTCCTGAAGTCCCTGTAAAGTCCCTAGCATAAAAATGTCAACAGCATTGAATAAGCCCCAGCAGGGGAAGAAAGAGAAGGGAGGGTCTGTTAAAGGAAATTAGAGCAAACCTTTTCACTTGGGGGGGTTGTTTTTCAGGCTCTTGTATTTCCAACTTTGGTTTCATTTTTATCTCAGAAATTCCTGCGGCTCCATGCCATTACCTAGGTTATACTGATTGACAATTTTCACTGATAACCAGTGTTTGAACGTGACTACCCACAGTCTTTCCGAATAAGAAGCTTGAACCACAGGGCTCCCTGTATGGTCTATATAGACATTAATAAAGCAGCCCTGGTCAAGCAAGAGCTTTTGCTATCCAGTAATAGGGCAATGGAAAGAGAAGGAGGTTATCTACATCACAGGACATGGCATTATTTACCTGTAGTTTCATTTTCCCCCCATTTGTCATTCTCCAGGAGTCTTCTTGTTGAGCCTGCAACTAGATGTAATTGCTTGGAATTCCCTACAGAGATCTGTACTTAGAAACCAGCATCTTGAGTGGGGACATATGACCCAGTAGTCTATATTTTAAAATAACCCCCAACTTTGTTGTGGTGATGTGTGTCTATAATCCTAGCACTTTGGAGATGAAGGCTGGAGAATCAGAAACTCAAGATGAGCCTTGGTTATGTAGTGAGGCCTTCACTCAGAAAGCAAGCAAGACAGCAAAAACCAAACAACAACTACACAGATTGCACTGCAGGTTGGTCTGAATTGTAACTGTAGTCCCAAGACTTGGGAGGCTTAGGTTCAAGACTTGGGAGGTAACAGGTTCATTTAAGCCCAAAAGTTTGAAAGTAGTCTGTGCAACATAACAAGCCCCCTGTCCCCCAATCTCAATAAAATAGAATAGAATAAAATACCTCTTCAAGTGATTTTATATGCAGCAAACACACAAACATCCATCAAAGTGAGTCCCTCATTCAACATCTCTGACAATTGACCACTAATCTGTTCTTGAAGACTGCCAGTGATTAACAGCTCACTATAAGGACAGCCATTCTCTCTTTGGATTGCTCTATTACAGCAGTTCTCATCCTGTGGGAACCCTCTGGCCAATCTCTATTTCCAAAATATTTACATTACAGTTTACAAAAGTAGCAAAATTACAGTTATGAAGTAGCAATGAAAATAATTGTATGGTTGGGGTCACCACAACATGAGGAACTGTATTAAAAGGTCACAGCATCAGGAAGGCTGAAAACCACTGTTCTATTAGAATGTTCCTTTTTCTGAACTCTCTATTCTTTTATTTTTTTATTTTTTTGGTTTTTCGAGACAGGGTTTCTCTGTGTAGCTTTGCGCCTTTCCTGGAACTCACTTGGTAGCCCAGGCTGGCCTCGAACTCACAGAGATCTGCCTGCCTCTGCCTCCCGAGTGCTGGGATTAAAGGCGTGCGCCACCACCGCCTGGCTTCTGAACTCTATATTCTTGACTAGTACATTGTGAACTTTTTTCTGTCCCTTAGTGTCCATCAAAACAAGCCCAATCCTTTTTTCAAATGTTCACTTTTCAAATATTTCAAAATAATCTTTTATATGTATTTTTTCCTACATATTCTCTTTAGGTAAAATGTCTTGCCTAAATGTAATGTTGGGAAACAATGTCAAAAACTTGTGATCCAGTCCCTTTGGGTTAGTTAGACACTTCCAGATAGCAATGTTTTAAGTTACGATCATAAGGAAACCATGAGAAGTTGTGGTTGTTTTCTGTGTGTCAGCTTGAAAACTGAAGTTGTCCCAAAGCCTCTATCTAGTACCTTAAACAACTTTCCTTGGGTCTGAGCAACATGGATTTATCAAAGTCGACTAGAGTTAATTTGTATTTACCCTCTATGGTCACCATTTCCCCTGGCTCCCTCAGCACTGCTGGAGATTGAACCCAGGCTAGACCAGTGTTCATCACATCCCTAGACTTCTCAAATACCGACTGTGTTATTCTTAACTTTGTTTATGAAATTGGCTGAAATCCAAGGCTGAGCAAATGGAGCAGAAACATCCTTTAGGATCTGGCTAGTAGGGCACTTCCTTTCCTTCTATTTTAGTATATAATAGGCTTCAATAATATAGTAATCATAAGCATCCAAATTGTATATGTGAATGTGTCTTTCTGTTGGCCTTAGCTGAGGACAGTGGCAGTATCCAAACATTTTAAAATAAAACCTCAAACCTCTGTGTAAGAGAGCTTTGAATCTCTTTGCGGTTACTCCATTCTGGTTCTCTTTGTGTTTACTCCATTCATACTGCTACTATGTTAAGGAGAGGGATTGTTGATCTTGTTTGAAACAATGCCTAATGCAATGGGGTTGTTTTAAAATATGAAACATTTGCTATGAGATCGTCTGCATTTGATATCATTTGCCAAAGTGTAGATGTATTTTTTTTCAGTTCCTCAGACTCATTTCAAAGAATGTAAAATATTCTTCAGAGAGTATTGTTTTAATGAATGTCATCTTCACATATTAAATGAAATGATAAAATTAGAATGAAAATAGAATTTAGAGGATTTTTGACTTGAGCAACGATTTTCAGTGTACCCTTGAAAGTCTATGTATTGATTCCTACTATAATTGCTTCAATGCGATAATATCTTTTAGAGATAACTTTTAAAAATCACTTCTCTCTCTCTCTTTTTTGAGACAGGGCTTCTCTGTAACAGACCTGGCTGTCCTGGATCTCACTCTGTGGACCAGGGTGGCCTCAAACTCACAGAGTTCTGACTGGGTTGCCTGCCGATTAAAGGGATTAAAGGCGCCACTACCACCCAGGCCTTAAAAATCACTTCTAAACTCCCTCTTTCATAAACATATACATAAGCAATTTCATGCAAGAGGGTAGGTGATAGGTGTCATAATACAGTGTACATGGGGTAGGGGAAGTATTTCTGATATTTTATTTATATATTTCAAAATAACTAGATGAGAAGAGTTTGAAGTTTTCTGAACACAGAAATGATGATATTTGAGGGCAGTGGAAAACATATTTACTCTGATTTGATCATTACCCATTGCACATATGCATGATTATAATACCACATTCTTTAAATAAGTGCATATATTATTATTATATGTCAACCAAAATGCTTTATTACTTGTAATATGAAAACAAAGGTTGTAGCAGAGACCATTTTCTCTTCAGAGAGGTTACTTTCTTCAATACTCCAATTCTAGTATGCCTCTTGAGTCTTTGTTACCATAGTTTAGTAAGTGTCTGAGTCATTAAAAAATGTAACACTTAAAGATTTCAATAGTGGTCACTAAAAAGAAACGTAAGTCAAAACCAGCCATCTTTGGTTAACTTTTTTCATTCACAATTATTGTACAATCCATTGGCAGATTCCATAAATTTCATAAATTCAGTACTAAAATATATCCTAAATATGATATATTATTCAGTCTCCATCCCTGTAACTTTAATATGGGCTTTCATTTTTCAGACACAGTGATTTCCTTCCTGTTCCCTAAAGCATTCTGGGACTCTTTCTTTCTTTCTTTCCTTCCTTCCTTCTTTCTTTCTTTCTTTCTTTCTTTCTTTCTTTCTTTCTTTCTTTCTTTCTTTCTTTCTTTCTTTCTTTCTTTTTTTGAATCTTCACATGTCAGAGTTTTACATGACTTTTTTCTTGAATGGAATGTTAACTCCCTAGAGAGACTTCCCCTGAGTCCTCTCTCCCTCAAGCTTCCACTTGAAATAGTCATATCTAATCACAAGTCATTCTCCATTGTACCATAGAGCTCTTAGCAGTCCTTCAAATATTTCTATATATGGGTTTCATCACATGTTTGTTGTTGCTCTCTATCCAACAGAATGCATGTTTCTTGAAGGCAGAGATTCCTATACAGTTTCCTGGTGCCTACATTGCTATATACTTAGTATTTACTACTCTTGTTAAAATATAGAGGATGTGGAAGAGTGAAATGAATATGGCCATAGATTATCACATACTTGCTTTGAGGGAAAAAAAATCCATCTGAAAGTTTTGTTTGTGATTTGCCCATTTTCTTTTAAAAGTGGAATGCAAGTAAGCATCCAAGTTCATTGTTCTTACAGGTTGAATATACTGAGATGTTGAGTCTTACAGTCAAGTTTTCAGCGTCCTGCATGGCGACGAGGAATAATTATAAAAAATGGATTTGTGTAAGTTTGCCAGGTGAACCCAAGGAAAGCCTAATTGAACAGATGGGTCCTCTTTCCCTTAACTGGAAGGCTATCAGATGATTTGACTTTGTCAGAGGGAAAACAGAAAGTGAGCTCCTGAGATGAATTCTAGGGAAGAGACTTTCAGAGTTCTTGCAAAGATCTGGGAGTCCTGTGTGATGTTAATTACCCTGATGCTGTCAGAGAGAGTTGGCAGCCTCAAGGAGAACTGAGATCTAACCCCCTTAGGCTTTCTGGGCTGTGAAATGCTCTCGTAAGCAAGTAGGTTACCTGGGAGGATGAACAGAGATAGGCTAATAACATCCATATGGTTGGGTACTTTGGGCAGATGGCCTGCATGCCACCTTGAAAGCACCTGAAGTTTCTAGGTGGTCTTCAAGGGCAGCTCTAAATCGTGCATGTTGAAGTTGTCGAATCTGTGGGCCACAAAGGAATGGCTAATGGTGGACTGCCTAGCAGATGAATTCAGTAGTAATTTATAATTAGAAGTAGGAGTGGGACCGGGAGGATGGGAAGAGGATGCAAATGAGTACCTTCCAACCTCACAAGACTAAGAAGAAAAAACTCCATCTCTTCCATTGAGAAAGCAGTGGAAGATTTCTTATTTTATTTTTCAGAAACACACTTCAGATCTGTACAGAGCCTTTTCTGGAATGACTTTATTTTAATTGCTCCACTTCTTGGGACTTCTCTTAATATGTCCTGGGATTTATAGAACCCTTCATAGTTTTAAAGCACATTTGGTGATATTACTCTTTCACCTACCCCATGAGGAAAGTAGAGCAGGGTCTAGTAACACTAACAAATTTGAGAGTTGAGGAGCAATATCCCCCTTTCAAGGAAAAATAGGAAAGTCATTGGTGGGTATAGAACTAAGAATTATTTCATTTATTCTTCCGTTCTGTTTTATCCACCATGCATGATGTAAGTCTTAGTGTGTCAGAATGTTTAACAAATCATGTAATAGTAGGAATTTATTGTGCTTACAACGTTCCTTTGAGTTTTATAAATGTCTTCCCTTCCTTTGCCTCCTTATTTGGATCAGTTTGAAGTTGTCAAAGCATGGAAAAACAATCTTCTTTAAGTATAGGTTTTCCTTTTCCACTTTTCGTTTTGAAACAGGGTCTTATATATAACTCATTCTGGCCTCAAATTTGTGGCTTTTCTACCCCAGCCTCCCAAATGCTGGTATGGTAGGCATGTGCCACTATAGCACGCTAAGATTTCTCTACCAAAGGCAGTGAAAACAAAGATCAACCAGGAGACGATACAGATGCATGAAAGGTGCTCAGTAAAGGCTGATTCATGAAAATACCTCAGAACTTAATGAGGAGTCAGAATACTAGGGTTTCGGTTCCAGCTGTTGTTCATTAGCTGAGTGTCATTCAGCAAGTCACAACGCCATCATGCCTCAGCAGCCTCCTCTGGTATAGATGAAATAACTCCTGTTCTAATTACATTGTAGGACTGCTGTGTGGATGGAACATGGTAACATACCATTGTGTTTTGGAAGTTGATAGATCACTTAGAACTTGATAGATAAATTATGAGTTCCTGGAGGATAAATGATTTTTATTCTACAGAGAACCAGTAACCCTGTTTCTAGCTACTGTGGAGCATATGCATAGGTTACCTTGTGCTGGGGAGCTGGAAAAATACATAGCAATCAGCTTCACTGGAGGGATAATTATCTACTCAGATAATTATCTCAGATATCTATATGTAAGGCAGTCCATCCTCCAAATAACCTTTAATGATGGTGGAGAAGCCTATCTGTATTATTTTCAGGTAATTTGACAAAAAGATGGATTTTAATTTTGTCTACATAGATGTACAGCCCCTTTTTGCCTAGCATGGAGCTTGTGTCAAAGGACATTTCAAAAGAATTACTGAAAGAATGATGAATAAATAATGCCATGTATATTATTATTATTAGCTTGTCTTCTATGACTCGTTTTCCTCTGTCTCTCCAAGATAGTTACAGATATGGTTTGAGTTGTGTACTTAAGTTGTTAGTTAGGTCAATCTCTACTTCTTTGGAGGTTGTTCTTTCTGCTCAGCCTGCTCCTTGCCTGCAAAGAAGCTCTCTAAGTGAATATCTGGGTGCTAAGGGATGGGGAAAGCCAACAGCTATCTCACCAGATTTATCTCTTTTCTGAGGCCTCAGCATCCTCACCTTGTGGCTGTCACTTATTACCAGTCTTGACCTATAAGGTCGATCTATGGCCTTTGCTATCTAATGTAGTATATGACAGAAAAGTAAGACATTTCATGAGTAAGACATCAAAACATCCACATAAAAATTGAAAGACTATATTTTTTTATTTTCTGAAACTACCACACAGTATGTATAGCTTATGTCTCCAAATCTGCCATCATTTAATTTCAACTTATCTCTTTCTGTTTTTGTTATGTGTTCTCTTGTATCTGTCATGACTATATTCTCAAACATTAGCCACATCAGTTTTTTGAGGCAATGTCTCACTGTGTAGCCCAGGTTGACGTTTAGGTAGCTAGCTATGTTGCTTAGGATGGTCTTAAACCAGTAATTCTTTTGCCCCACCCTCTTGAATGCTGGGATGTCAGGTTTTTGCTACCAAGCCCAGCTTGTGTTTTCAAACTAATGACATTTGGTTGAACCCACCCAGATATATTGTGTCACAACTTCAATTGCATCATAGTATTAAGTGACAAAAAATTTAACAACAATATTTTTATAGTTTGTGCTGTGTAACATTAGGAAATGTAGAAGAAATCAGGGAGATTAATGCAACATTTTCCCGATCATCTCAAAATGGCAACATACTTGGCACAGGTATACTTGTGGAAGGAATTTTCTCTTTTATTCATGCACTTGAAAAGTCATGTTGTAGATAACCAGCAGATACTAAAGAAATGTGTGGTCCAAGTGAAACCGTGTTTGTGTGTTGTTTTGTTGGGCTTACAATGTGTTCTACTCAAAGCAAAGAAGGTGACCTCAATGGTTTCCTAATAAAAGTCAGATATTTTGTTTCTCTTAGGGCACAAATGAAAGTCCCCACTTCTTGCACTCCTCTCCTTTTATATTTACTTTCCCGTATGTGTGTGTGTGTGTGTGTGTGTGTGTGTGTGTGTGTGTG
>LZPO01075854.1:594840-605280 GCA_001675575.1 Neotoma lepida | reverse complement strand
CACTAACAAGAGATGGCTAGACAGAGAAGGAATGTCGTTGTGTTGTCTAGTTCCTAGGAACTTTTAGCAAAAGAACAGATTCCCAAAGGAGGCCATTCTGAGTTTAAAGTACTTTTGAATCACAAACAAACAGCAGGGCAAATCTGTTCCCCTCAGGTACTTGCCTCTTTCCCTCAACCTAGCATTTCTAATTTTCTGAATTCTTTCTGTCTTTTCTTTTCATTTATTCCTTTGATGAGACAGCATGTTACTATGCAGCCCAGGCTAACCTTGAACTTACTTCATGCCTCAGGCTGACCTCAAATTTGTGGTGATCCTCCTGTCTCAGTCTAGCAAGTGCTGGGATGTCAGGAGCTTTCTCAAATATATATATATTCTGTAAGTAACCCCCTTTAATATATATATATATATAGCCCCAATGGAGGATGATGTTGTTAAATCTAAGCTCACTTAATCTCACTGATGATGTGACCTGGCTCCAAAACAAGAATTTCCAATGTATCCTTAAGAACCCTTAAAAAAGACCTATCGATTGAAAAAGACAAAGGGATAGCTGCAAGTAGTTAGAAGAAGATCAAGCAATAGAAGGTAAGGGGGCTGACTGAGCCTCCAGGACAGTAAGATGTGTGGAAGACTGAGCAGGTTCTTCCTTTTTCTCTTGTATCCTTGGTGAGAGACAAGTCACAGAACTGGCACATCAGATCAGAGGCAGCCTTGGAGAATCCTTTGCCCTCTGCTATCACTGTCCCTTCCTCCACATTATAAAATACATCTGTGATAGGTGGTTAGTTCAGAGCTTATAACTTGCCTGCCATAATGTCTATGAAACAATCAGCTTGATTATCAATGGGAATGCGGAGAAACAGATTACTAAGTGTACAAACATCTTCAGTTAGCTCTCCTGGGACTGCCATGGCATATGGACAAGAGAGGCTACTCTAAAGGAAAATTAAAGATTTAAGTGGCCGATACTGATGAAAACCTAAAAAAGGCAACCACCCAAACAAAATTCCTCTTTTAAAATATTTGCACTTAATATGCATATACGCATATAACATGTTCAGATCAAATCCTGAAATTCCTCCCTTGCTATCTGGTTCTTAATGCAAGTCAGCTGTGACTGGAACCAAGCATGAAGAATTATGGCTAGGACTGTGGAGCAGGTGAGCTTCTGGCTTAATAGCCAAGTGTCTCTCTTCTGGTGTCCTGAGCCATTGAGCCACTCCAGCAGCCTTTCGTCATCAAGCCTGTGTTGGTGATAGCAGCAGGAAAGTCACTTTTAGAACCCTAGGTGGGTAAGTGCTCGGTATGAGGGTGCCCCAGGTGACAGACGAAAACCAGCAAATGGTAAGAGCTCAGGGTGCGACTCTACTAGTGTTTTAACTTGAATTTTGACTACTTAAAGGATTTTAATCAAGCAGCTTAAGAATGGCTGTGTGGGCTCAGTAAACACACTAAATTAGGTTTGATTTTTTCCACTTAACCAGTGGCAAACCCAAGCAACTGCATTATTGGAGGGGATTTAGCTTGAGGGGATTTATAATCGTTTTCATAGGTAGGCGGCCAAAGTTGTAAATTTCATAAAATCTAAACCCCGACAGACTCCTGTGCATGGGGACCACGCACTTAAGAAGCTGACACGTTTTAAGCAGAGATGACATTTAGTTTAACTGTAATTTTACAAATTGTTTGAGCTGGAAGGCTTGTTACATCTTAAAGTATGTTTATCTGATTAGCTGATATAGAATTTGAAACCCATTTGGAGATTATGTTTGAGCAGGGGCTTGTCAGCCACTGTTTCAAAGCACTTTCTGATAGCAAGGGGAAAAAGAAGAAAGGAGGAGATGGATCATGCAGACCACACTATATGCTACCTGAGAGAAGTGAACGTGATCTGCTCTCTGCTCCCTGCATCGAGCACAAAGCTCTAGTTGCCTTGGGCAGGCATTTCCTCCAGAAATTTAAATGTGTTAGAACAAAGAGTGGAGCAGAATTAAGCTGGACAATAGGAATATAATTGCTGTGTGTTGGGGACAGGGATTAAACTGCTTTATTGGCTGTACTCTATGAGATATTTGTTGTCTGCAGTTGTTAAGCTCTGGATAAAGGGATGAGGCCTATTTAAATCAGTGCAACAACAAGCAGGGTCACAACAGGATCTCCTCATTTCTTTATCCAGACCAGATGTCCCAGTATGGGTCTATTGATTTGGACTCCTTGTCCTTGGGGAGCTGTGGAATTTAAAGACCCAGTGAAGATAAACGGCCATCCCGGGAGCTGGATGAAGGCCGTGTGATGCTAAATTTGGTTGGAAATATTTCCCCGCCCCTCTTCTCAGAATAGCTGACTTCCATGTATCATTAATGCTCTTCCCTGGAGTCTACGTGTCCTTTCAGTAGAGGAACACTTTTTATCAAATCATCAGTCATTTCTGCCAGAGCCCACTGCAATCAGAAGACTAGAAGGGAATGTATGGCATCCGTTACTGGATCCTTGCTTCTCTACTTTTAACTGGAAGGACAGATTGACATTTTGCCTTTATTAATGGAAAATAAATCTATCTTAGGATAGTGACAATCCAAGGTAATTTCTTATAGAAAAAGAAATGTCAGTGTAAGTAGTATCTGTTGAGTTTCCATTTCTCCTGGGTGTGGGAAGAATTCTAGGACACCCAAGGACTGTGATCTGAAATCAACATACACCAATCCCATCTCCATTCCTGAGCTTTCTGCTGTCTTCTAGGTAGGATGAATGAATATGGATAATATCTTTCCTGGCCTTTCCCAAAAGAAATCCCACGTACTCTTTATTCTTAGTTCTAGGTGCTAAGAACATAAGGAATGTGGCAGTGGCCCTCTGGGAGGTGTCCTCTTCATAACTGGGGCTCCAATTTTCTTCTAGCCCATTTCTTGCCCTTTTAAAAAAACTTGTTAGGTCATATATCTTCTCTGAGGACAGAGCCTCCCAGCTATTTACATTGTATTTTTAAATATTTCAAGAGATAACTAGAGATTTGTATTGCACTGCCCTAGAGGACACATAGAAATGCGATGAGTGTCTTGGATGGAATAGCACATAATGCAGCTAGAATGCAAGTCCTATAACCCAAAGCCAGGAAGAAATGGCATATCCGACTGAAATAAAATCAAGATACCCATAAGCTGACAAGCTTAGTGAACTGAGCCAATGTAAACCAGTAAACAGAGCACTAGGCCAGGTGGACTGGCATTTGAGTTGCCAAACTGTGATTTTTGTGATATTGTCAAAATTTGCCACCACCCATCCTCCCTTAGAAATTCCTGTCACTCTTGTCCTCCACGAGGTTTCAATTTCTTAGTTTCCTCAGTGGACAATGATAATGTTTAGTCCCTGGTGGATCTCCTAGTCATCTGGAAAAATGAATTAGATGTTTGGCTAAGGAATATTTAAGAATCCTGATAGCCACAAAATGTTCTATGAGAATGCCCTCTTAAAACATTTGCTACTTGGGAGCAGTAAAAACTGGTGGCGTGTGAGCCATTTGAGCTGAAATGATTATTATGTGGCAGTGTTACAGAAATCCAGCTCAACATCAAAATTGCTAAAAGCAGGTGGACAGTTTCAAGACCACAATGTACTAAAGGGCTTACGTAATGGGGCACATTGTATGCTGCTGACGTTTGTTTCAAAAATAACCTTCTTAGAGATACAAGGTGCCCCAACAGCAACTTTGATTTGAATTTCTTTAGAGGAAAAAAACCCATTCAGGAATCATCTGAAAAGAGACTAATTGACTTCTTTATTCTTTAACAAATTTCATTCCTTTTGACTTTTTCTTGGGACTTCATGGCAGATACAGAAATGTCTTTGGCAAAGCTTTCTCCAGCTCTGCCTTCCTTCATCGTTTTCCTGCTCTGATCCATACTACATCCGATAGGCATAAGCGACAGCACTGGAAAGATAAAACAGCACTTATCTGTGTAGTTTTCCTGCTAAATGCAAATTGTCATTCCCTGTTCTCCATCTTTTTGTCCATTAAGCACTCTGGGAAATCATCAGAGGGTTTCCCTTCCTTTCTTCTTCTGAAGCAACTTGCAAACCACAAGAGGTCAGGTCTGCCAGAAATGCAAGCCTGTGTTTTCACTTTTTCCTCCATTTCTATCATGAAGAGAGACATTGAAAACTTTCTAATGCCAAAAGATTAAAACTTCTACATGAAGATGAGGGCACATTTAGCTTATGCTATCTCTGACAGCAAGCATTTCCTCCAAGCATGACAGGAAAGTCTAGTTTCTATATTCCTAGGTTTTAGAGGAAAGTGGAGTTTGACAGTCCACTTCAGTGGATTGGTTTGCTGTCAGTTCTCTGGAATCACTTTGTATTATTCAGCTCAGAAAACATCAGAAACTTCTTCTAGGTCAGGAGAGGGGAAAGGATGTTCCTTTAAGAGCCTTCTCTGGCAGAAAGGAAAGCTCTCCCCAAAGCAGCAGGGGAATGAGAGAAAGGTTGCTTCAGAAATCTCACCTTTTCAAAATCGAGATGAGGTATGAATTACTAAACAAAGAACTCTGTACTTCTCAGATTGCCTCAATTACAAATAGATGAAGTGGAAAGAGAAAGGGATGTGTAGAGATTAAATCATGCAGCAGCGAGGACTTCCTAGAGGAGAAACCAAAACACCACAAGAGAACTGCACTTCATCTGGACACTGTCAGGAAAGCTCTTATTCTACATCGCCATGTCGTGCTGAATGCTGGGAGGACACTGGTCTATTTCCAGACTTTGCCACGTTTCTTTGGAGACACTACAGAGCTCAGGCCATTCTGTTTTGATGGGCTTGTGAACTTACGGACTAGATCACATCAGATAACTGGGGCAGTAGAAATTGACACCCTCAATTTCTTGCCAGGCTACTAAAGCCTCAATAACTTCTCTTCAGAATGGCTAAGGCACCAAATGCCTTTTATAATAAATTTCATCTATCATTCCATATGGAATGGGCCTGAAACACTTTTAGCTATGGGATACTATAGTGAACTGATTAAAAGCACATGAACTTCATAGATTCAAGTCACTGTGCTCTTGCTATGGTCAGAATGTTTGTGTCCCTCTTCATATGTTGAAATTCTAATCTGTAAGGTAATGTTATTAAGAAATAGGTTATTTAGGAAGTGGTTAGTCCATGAAACAGAGCCCTCATGAATAGGATTAGTGCTCTTATATGAGAGGCTTTAGAGACCAATTGCTCTTTCCCTAATGTGAAGATGCAACAAGCAGCTATAATTTATGAGTCAGAAAGTTCATTATTACTAGACAATGGAATCTTTGATCATGAACTTCCCAGCCTCCAGAATGGTGAAAAAAAAAAACCAATATCCATTGTTTATGAGCCACTAGTCTAATATAATTTCTTATAGCAGCCTGAACAACAACTAAGACAGGCCCTGCAGGATATTTGATCTCTGGAATGTGACTTCAATTCTTACCTTAAATGTTCTCATACGTGGAATGAGGTTACTAATGGAACTTCTTGAAATGCATGTTGTGAGGATTAAGGTACATAATGCTTGTAAAGTACTTGGCGCAGTAGGTAGCAGCCAGTGAACACTCTATAAGTGTTGGCTAATAATAACAAAAATATTACCTTATTTTTCCCACCATGAGCTCAGATTAATGAACCTTTGTCCACCATTATTGTGGTCTTGATTCATAGGAAGAAAAAATGAGACTTCTGTGTGTAAGATTATGTACTAAGTGCAGGGAGAGCTATAGGCATGACAATACCTTTTGAGTGTTGTGGAGATAAGGGACAAGAAAGAGAAAACATTGTCACTTGGAAAGGGAGAGACTAGTCATAATGCCATAATGGCTGGGAGAGACTAAGGGTCCTCAGAAATCAATTGGGTTGTCTGCCTCTCTCTGGAAGTAGAAAACCTCTTTCTCATCTCTGGACTCACTTGTGATTCATCTGCAACTCAGTCCTGCCCCAGTTCCCAGGGCCAACCTTGACCTAAGGCAGGTGGTGATTGGCTCCAGCCCCACAGATGGAGGTGGGGGTTCAAGTTACTGCACTGTTTATCTGGCAAGAGGACAGTGTCCCAGTTTTGATACCCGGGGCCCAGCCTCATTTTAAGCTTTAGTTCCCATTCTGTGTCCTTATTTTTAGAAATAAGTTTCTTCCTTGATGCTGGTTTCCAACGGCCTATTCAAAAAAACATATTGAGTGATCCTGGTAGTCTCTTATGATTGAAGAGCGACACCCTATTTTGTGCTGGCTACCACTGGAGTCATTTTCCTGATCTTCAGTCCAATAGATACACGGATGCTTGCTTCTTACAAGCTATGACTTCTCAGCAATGCCCCCCACCCCCAATTCATTTGTCTTCTCAGTATCTGTTGTCTGGACAGGTACCAATCATTACAAGTGATTCTTGTTTATTAGAACTAAATATTCCCTGCCACCATTTTCATCTTTGTTAGTTTATTAGAGATTGGTTTACCCAATGGGCAGTTCTGTTGGTCAATTGTACTTATCCTCATATGCCTCATTGGTTTGCCTAAGATCTGATTGTCCCTGAGACCAAAACCGTTTAAAACTAAGTCACTGAGAAACTGTGAAGATACAACTGTAGCCTTCTTCAAGTTTCATCTTGGTTTTTAAAGTCAGAAATTGCAGTAATGTGGATCTGATTTGCTAGTGTAGAACTAGAGGTGGGGATACAGTGAAATGGTAAATAAATGGTACAAATCTTAACTGAAGTGGTAATATTCTTGGTTGGGATGAAGAGTGCATTTAGATTTGAGAGACTTAGAATTCATAGTGCATACTTGCCAGGTTCATTAGACACGAGGGGACCAATGAGGAAAGATGGCGATACTGCTAAAGCAACTACATAGGTAGGTGGTTCTGGTACCCGAGTCAGTGAAATACAGAAGGAATAGACTCTCTGTAGAGGGCAGGCTGTGCCTAATGTGGCCAAGTAACTTCCCTCAGTTCTATTTTCCTTTTTGTAAAATAACTCTGTTGCTCAAAGGGTGGTATTGATAGTCTTTCTTTCCTGAGAAGTTATTTGTTTTAACAGACTCATGAAACTCTGAAATCTGATCAATCTTAAGCTTCAACATTAAATCTCTTGTTTTCTTGTTAATTGAAAAGCATAGAAATAAGTAACAGTGGAACTGAAAATACTTACTCCATAGACAAGTTCCCCAACCATGCCATTCCATATTTTAGTCTCTGGATCCCGTGCTCCATATTTCCCATCACCGACAATAGATAATTTGTATTTGATCCTTACGTGTTTGGCTATTTCATAGGCTAAATCAACACAATAGCCTTCATAGCGCTCATTTCCTTCCAGTTGCTCATGATTCTTTTTGTACATTACATATGGTGATTCCTTTGGGACAAAAAAAAAGAACAAAGATTACTCCTATCCATTTTGTTTTCTAAGAGACAGTAAATGCAATCAGAAGCCATTTTTCCCTCTGTTGCTATGGAAGTTAGTGTATGGAAACAGTTTTTTAAAAATTTGACTCAATAAGGAGGGAGCCTCATTCAGCTATTCGTGGGGTCATATATTCCTTGGAGCCCTTAACTGATAATTTAATGAAGTAGGGAAACATTTAAGTTTTTTTTCCTAAGTTTTGAAAATAGGACTCGTTTTCACTAGCAAAGTCTTTTGATTTAGTCAAATTGGGAAGTGCTATCTTGTTCAGTACATAAAGATGAACTAATTGCCTTTGATTTCTAAGGATGTATCAGGTAGAAGGTATAGCCAGCTCTGGCAGGCCATAGGGAAATGCTGATTTTTGTGAAGCTCGAGTGTTTGGCTCACTCTTTTTTCCATCTGCAAGGCTATACACAGTTCCTAGGATACGGTGAAGGAGAGTAATTGATCCATACTATTTAAATGTCCATACTATTTAAATTGTTTTTAACTGAGGTATGTACTTCATTTAAAAATAGCTTTTGGAAAACCATTTTAAAACTGACACTACTCCTGCAAATGTCTGTAGTATGTTGAATTTTGTGGAATACCTCTATATGGCTGATTGTGCCTTGAAATGCTCCTAACACATAGGTAGGATATTATCTTTATTAATTTACATCCTACAAGTAGCAAAAATAAAATCCTGAGGATTAGAAAAATTGTGACTTGCACAGTTATATGTAGGAGCGTTAGATCCAACATTAGAACCCTAACTAATTTTCTTTCATACAATGACAGCTCTCTACAATGAAGACTTAGATTTTTATGTCCAGATGAAGCATCATTCTTTGGGGGGAGAAGTGGAAGAGAACAAAGTAAAATTGTTCCTCCTTCATTCATCCATTCATTCATTCATTCATTCATTCATTCATTCATTCATCCATTTATGCTCTTCATTCTCTTCCTCTCTGTGTTTCTTTTGTATGTATATGACAAATGAGCACATACCATGGTGCTTGTGTAGAAGTCAGAGGGACAACTTGATAGAGTTGGTTCTCTTTCACCTATATAGGTTCTGAGAATCAATCTCAGGTCATCAGGCTTGGTGGCAAGCAACTTTATCCGCTGAGCCACCCCCTCCACCCTTTCTTCCTTCCTTTCGATTTTCTGAAATTGGGCCAATTCTCCATCTCTTCCTTTCCCTCCACAACTACCTCCATTCCCTCTGTACCTTTCTGTCTCCAATATTTCCCCTTCCATGTTGATATCACATGTGCTTAGTTTCCCTTCTCACCATCCATTAAATGTCTCTTTGCTCTCATGGACCCACCATCTAGTTTCTTGGCCTTTACTCATACTTACTCCTATTTAAAATACCCATACTTAACAATTGGAAATTAACATCTGTGTATGAGCGAGAGCATGTAGTAGTGTTTGTTTTTCTGAGCCTCAGTCGTACTACTTAATATAATATTTTCCAGTTCTTCAAACTTTCCTGGAAATTCTGTTATTTAATATGTCTTTATGGATGAACACAATTCCATTGTGTATTGTGACATTCTGTCCATCATGGAGAGGTGCTTGAGGTTCCTGAGCAGTTGTTGTGTTAGAACTTTTGCATGCATGAACTCAACACTGCCTAAAAAAATATTTTTAGAACTGCTAAGGGTACTTAGAACTGAATAATACTTTTTGAATGCTGGTGAGAAAGCCTCCTTACTGTATGTTCACACTTACCAGAATGGTAGTCACTACGATAGTCCGGTTCTCTGAGGATGCACTGTCATTGCTGATTTGCTGATCTGAGAAGGGCACAAACCTTTCATACTCATTCCAGTAACCAGCCTAGAAAGAACAGACATTTGACCTGGATGCCTCTTTTCCTCTCAAGAAATACAAAGTAGACTTCAAGTAGCTTGAAATTGACAAGGATTGATACTCTGTTTCTATCTGTTACTGCCCTCAGGATGAAAAGGATGCACACAGAGGGGTGCTGTTGTTCCTTTATCTTGAGGATTCCATTTCTCGCCTCACCATTACTGACATTCTGAAAATACTTTAACCCATCCTGTGATGATCACTTTTTCTCCCATTAAATATCTATAGCAGAAAAATGTTTGGAACTGCAGAATGCTGATATATAAGAGGATAAAGCTAGTTAGTAGCCTGTAGATGTAACATAAGATAGTTTATAATCTAAGAGTTTATCATATGGCTATATGAAATCCCTTTTATGTCTAATTCAACTGATAGTAAGATAGAAGCCAACTGGCCATATAAAATTCAGCTACAGAGAAAGGTATTTTGTCACAAGTTTTTTGGTGGTGGGTTGGCAAAATGGAAAGAGACCTATTTTCATTTTTCTTTACTAAAAATCATATGTGCTTTGGAAGATTCTGTTTAATAGCATGCTATAAAGTTGATTCCTTCCCTTTGTTCAGAAAACTGTTAACTTGTGAGTCTACTGCTTTTATATGACTAGACTCAGAAGGTCATCCTCCCTTAAAAACATGTGGTTGGATCATTCTGATTACAAAACTCTATGTATCTATGTTCCTGAGCAGATGGAAAGACAAAAACACCAAGTGAGGCTTTTCTTTGTGTATTTCCCACATATCTTCTTGTGTGGAAATGGCCTAATATTTGGAGAAACATTTCTTTTATTGTCTGTTTTGGTTACTTACTTTTCGAGAGCCCGAGACTTTCATTTCATACACATCAATGGTATAATTTGTCCTACGTCCATAAGTATCAAATTGGATGTTTCCAGTCATTCCTTGTACTTGCACCTGGTAAAAAAGGCAAAAGACAAAAAGTTACACTAGGTTTTACATCCTAGGTCTCTAGGATGAAATCTTTGAGGATTTTCATTTCATGTCATTGAATTCCATGTAGGAGATCAAGTCTTAACGGAGCTGTATTTTCTTAGCAATATGTTTTGCTCTGTCTTTAAGTTATGATGCTTTGAGTAGGTACCAGAGGTGGTTACCAGTGAGACGTTTATAACCAGTGTTTCAAAGACTTGACG
>LZPO01075854.1:562879-594795 GCA_001675575.1 Neotoma lepida | reverse complement strand
TCCTGGAACTCACTTGGTAGCCCAGGCTGGCCTATGAACTCACGAGATCCGCCTGCCTCTGCCTCCCGAGTGCTGGGATTAAAGGCGTGCACCACCACCGCCCGGCCTCGTATTCCCTTCTTAAGAGTGTACTTTAGGCTGAACTAGGTTAATGCATTCTTCTTCATTATGTTTCTTGGGGGCCATTATTGTGTCTTATCTTTATATTTCCAATATTTGAAAATAATCAGGTTTCTACAACACGACTCAGAGGACCTAATCTGTAAAATGGGAAATCCCGGAAGTACCTATCTCTCAGAACTATTTAGATGATTAAATGAGATCTAAGTAATGCCTGGTGTGTAGTGAATATCACAGTGCAGTCTATGTATATTAACATTTAAAATTATTTATTATTCTCTGTGTGTGATATGAATGTATGAATGCAGGTGCACATACGCTACAGTGTGTGTGTAGAGGTCAGAGGACATTTTTCAGGAGTTGATTTTCCCCTTCCCCTGTGAGATCTTGGGATTGAACTCAGGTCATCAGGTTTGTGCACCAAGTATCTTAACCCACAGAGTCTTCTTGCCAACTCCAAGCTGTATTAGTTACAAACCATAATGAATTTAGCTATTTTTTCAAGAGGGTTGCTCATTTATGATCTTCTGCAGTACCCCTTATTTAAACTCTGTGCCAAAGTACAGACAGGTAGCAGAGAGCATGAATGCGATGGAGAAATAATTCAAAGACTATAAAATTTGTTAGCTTTAAGGGATCAGGAATATAGAATGCTACATAACAAGATAGAAGTGCTAGAGCTGCATTGTTGTATTGAGATGCCACATTCAGAGTCCACATATGCTGTAGTGGTTCCAGGTTCTGGGCCTGGTCTTATGAAAATATGAGGCCACATCTACTGACAGATTTCCTTATCTGCTCTATAGTTCAGAGATATCAAATAAAGATTGTCTGTCTGCTTGTCAGTCTATCTGGATTTTTCACTTCCTAAGTAAGGGTCACAGCCTTCAGAGAAAAATAATCTATTTTGTTTTCTTAAGATAAACTGGCAAAATACCTTTCCCTTCATTTCAAGAAAATTACAAGCTAGCAAACAAGTCAGGGACAGTAATGGGGTTATACTGCCAGGGAGAAAATTGATAACAAGGCTTTGGGATTTTTTTAAAGAAGGGGATTTCTTAGTACCAGAAGGAGACTATGGAACTACTTTGATATGGCAGCTTGTCCATTGGACCAAACAAACCTAAGCATTAAGCTTGCAGACCACATGAAGTGACAGTTATAGATAAAGAAATGGACCTTTATTGATGCACAAATGACTTATCTAGTAGGATGGAACTGGTGCATGTCATAATGTCTGACAGAGTGGAGACAATTGCATGGGACTTACTAAGAAATTCTTCATTGCTTCATGGACTCAGACCTTCAAGTCTCATTAAGAATTACATATTTCAAAAGATCCAGCTTATCTGAACTTGATTTATGAACTAGATGGTCAATAGATGTCCTAGAGACACTGGAAACATGACTCAAGTCTTCGGTGAGCAGAAATAGAATTGGACTACCACTCTAAGTGAAGTCTATTTTTAGGGATGTGGTCTTGTATTGAATGTCAGTGACAGGTTCCTATCACCTCATTTAGAATCCCTTTTTAATCCAAATAACTGTCCATATGATTTACCCATAATTTTAATCATCTATATCTTTCTGGCTCCCATGCTAGATTGAGAGCATCTCAAGACAAGAGACATCCTTTTTTCTATGTTTTCAACACTGAATGCAGTGTAATTCAAATGTGAGATCTCCTTAGCTTATCTCATATTTGCATACCAATATAGAGCCTGATACATACCCATAGGGGCTTACTAAATGCAGAATAGATGGCATGGTTATATATTCATTTAAACAGGTCACATACATGCTTCTATCTAAAAACAGTGATTTTGTTTCTGGATGTCTTTAGAAGAAGAAAATTATTTATTGAGAAACAATTATGTGTTAGTTATGGAAAAGATGTTTGTATATCATATAATCTCACTTTTAATAAACTCAAGTAAAAAGGAATTATTTTTTAATTTAGTAAAGCATTTAGTACTTTAGATCAGCCTTATTTTATGTCCTGTTGAATAGCACAGTATTACTGTAGAGGGACCACATTGTTTTGGAAAAGGCCATTATTTTCCAGATTTTCTTAAGCAGTAGAAACAAGTTGGTTTGTAAATATAGTTGAAGGATCCATGTGATCAGGTGAGTGACTATTAAGGCCTGCAAAGAAAGGTGACTTATTTGGCTTATAGCTTGAACTTATCAGTGAGTTAGACATGCAGAAACTTTTCTGTGTGACAGGATAGTTGGTCTAATTCTTTTGTAATCATGTTTCTTATTTTCCATTCTGGTGGCCACTTTTCTCTTTGTGGAAGGTGGTGGTTTATGTTATGAATGACCAATCAATTAGAAATGCTGGCTCCTGTCCCATGAGGTTTTGTTGATGAAAACTCCTTTTGATTCACTCTGAGGCAGTTTTATATTTCACTCATCATTATGTTCCACCTGACAACACAAATCTTGTAACTGCTGGGAAGGTTGAATTTAATTAACTGCTTTTCAAAATCGTGCACTGCTACTTCCATCAAACCACACTTAGGGCACTTGTTATGGAATTGACATAATGACATAAAAGTCCACATGATAGGAGAATGACTCATATCTCTTTCTTGGAGAAAGACACAGGGGCTACTAACCTCTTTTGATTGAATGCGTCCAACTTGGCAAATTTAAGGCAGCAGTAAGAGAGCCAACTACACAAAATGATGTACGTTATGAGGCTGTTCCCAATTCTTCATTTCTGGGTTGTGCACAGAATTATCTTACGATGGCCTACCTCTTTGTTCATTTGGATGTCCCAAACATCAAGATAATTAGTTGGAAAGAAGAGATTCTTGTACTCTTGAAGGCTCATTTTAATGCATGCAGGCACATGTGGCAGGCATAAAGTAAAATATTCAGGAAAGAGCTCTTGCTTGGAAAGCTGCAATGAATGGGTGATGTTGCTCCTAGTGTAAATAATGGAATCTGTTCAAAGGACACTGCTTGAAGCCTTAAATGATCTCCTACCCAGTAAATACTAAAAACAAGTGACCTATTTGATGGTCTATCCATTGATTCCTTGTACTTTTCTTTAGGCTTTTTCTTTGCGGCACTGGGCAAAAGCCTCTTAAGTAGGCCTAGAAATGCATCATGTTCCTGCATTCTGCCATGCAGAATAGTACAAGTGTTCTTTTTGACAACAGAAATAATATCACACTGGCTCGGTTCCACAGTCCATTCGACTCATAATTTGTGTGATGAGCCCAAGGATGCTTCTGTCCTTTGTAATGCTTATCTTGAAGTAAGGAACATCTTATAAAATATCCGAATCTCCTCAGGAAATGTCACATTTGTAGAAGGTAGGTTATTTTGAACCTACTTATGCATTTAATCTATAATTTCAGAGGGTACCAAATTTCATTTCCCATCTACAGTGTAGCACAGACCCAAAAATTTATTTGCCCTAAATTTACTATATTTTTCAAACTTCATTGTAGAATTTTCTACTAATGGAATTCTAGATTGGGGTGATCATCCACATTTATTTTGTTCTATACAACCTGAGATGCTGTTCCTTTTAGTACACCCTCTTTCAGGACAGAGGTCTCATTTTTTTGTATGTCTTTATAAGGCCCACCCACTCCAACAAACAATTATCTTTACCATTTTCAGAGCTCTCTCAATATCAATTCCTTGACTCCAGGGCACAGCAGGATTCGCTAAACAGTCTCCAGCACTGCCTCTGCGGGATACATCCACTCGCTGCCTCCTCAGGTATCGGAAGGCTTCTGCTATGACCAATATTGCATCGTGTGTCAATGCAGATGTGTACTAAAATAGATGCATGGAAAACAAGATAACACGATAAATGACATCCTCCAGACTTGCCTTGTTCCTTATGGTCTTCATTCACCTCTACCTCTTGCTCTACAAAGAGATCATCCTAATTATTTGAGCTGGAAATTCTCTCTGGGCAAGCCTGACTTTGATGCATTCAACAATGATGCCTCTTACTTCATATGTGCACATGTTAGGATTTTTAAGACCAAATGGCTCAAGGGAATTTCTCTCTTGCTCTCAATACTGCTTCATATTGAGTGAGTGACTATAAAAGGCTGGATCCTTTATAAGGGAAGAAATGCATGTGATGTTAAGGGATGGCATATATAGATTAGAGAGGAAACAGCATATCCTAAAGCAAAGCTGAGTTATTGCTGTTTGTAATAGAAAATTCAGATCTGTTGTTTACTTAGGGGAAAATGGAAATAGCTAAGTTAGACAGCTTGAAATTAATTTAGAAGGAAACATTAATCATTTCTGTCTGGACCATGTTTGTAGCAAGCTAGGACCTCTGGCCAGCAATAAATCAGTTTTTGTTTCCCAGGGGGTAGCAAAAACCAAAGATGCTTTTCAATTGTAGAAAATTACATTTGTTATTGAGTTTTAAATCTGATAACGTCGACAATTTGTAGGCAATGCTTCATGATGTTACCTCTTTCAGGCAAGAATACTTACTTTCTGTTCCATGTGTACAGTGATATGTTCTACTAGGGATGAGGCTAGTCACTTAACACAAGGGATTTGATTATCTGCAGTTTGAAATGGTGGATGTTTTTCTATTAAATGAATCAACACAGCATGATTAAAATAAGCTGGTTTCTGTTTTGCAAGGGTGATGAATGCTTGTAGAATATGGAATCTTATTGACTTTTTAAAATGTAGCAAAATGTCCTAAAGGGAGTTCTTACTATATGAAAGTCTGTCCGAATACAAGTGGGAGCGAATACATTGTTGTCTCTACAACTACCAATTTACTTTTCTCATGTTACGTTTCTTTCAGAAGCAAGTCATCAAGTACAACCATAATAGAAGCATATTTTCTTTCATGAAGAAAAATCTTTGTATTTGCCCATCCTAGAACTACCTAAAGCCAACAGTGGTGATTCTCTTCCTGTCTTAATGCAGTTCTTCTAAAGATATACTAAAAGAACTGTTTGATTTTGCTCTTTATTCAGTTTCTATTTACTCATGCATGAGATTGCCCTCTCCATCTAAAATAAACCCTAAAAAGAAATGTTTGTAAAATATAGATTAAACAGCATCTGGATTTTAATTTCTAGATGATTTTCCCCAACTCTATATATTTTATATCAAGTATTAAAGAGTATTAAAGTGGTATCTTTGATTGATTCAGTACAAGGCTCAATACTTTCTTAAACTATTTGTAGGGTTTTACTTATAAGACTAAGCATTTCTTTGTAGTAAATATGAGCACATTGCATTACACACACTTGTTATTAATTGGCACCTGAGATGGTTTTCATTATCTTTTCTACAAGTTATACATCTTCAGAGCAGGAATAATCTACTCTGCAGTATCTCTCTTTATATCTTTTATCCTTGTTCATTTTCTTACACCTAATGCTGTATTTTGGAAATTGGTGAGAACCCTTAAAATAATGAATAAATGTACATTTTTCTTCTATAGCTGCTAAATTGAAACATCACAAAGCAGTGTGGTTTCATGGAAATATAAACTTTTATAAGCTCACCTAAATATAGCAGGAGGAATCATACCAGTTTAGTACATTACAAAGGATTTGATTATAAAACATTCCTCATTTGGAATGTGACCATATTCACTGAGCCAAATTAGGACACCTGGTCTGACCAAAGGCCAGGATGGTTTAAAATGGGACTGCCCTGGAAAACTCTGGCACGTATAGTCTGTACTACAACTAGTACAGTTAGCTCCAAACTAGTGAGTGACTTTAGTGAATTGTAAAATTATGTTTAGATCATGAATTTTCTAGAGCATTTCAATTGTTTCAAAATTTTGCTTGTATTAGGTTCTGATGTGACCCATTTAGTGTAGTACAGAATGCATCTCCTCTTTCATCTATGTCCCCCACTGTTCTTCTCTACCCTATCATTGTCAGGGAGAAGGGAGAACATGAAAGTATGAGAAAGAAGACCTTCCTCAGTTTCCCTTTTTAAAGGGACGGCTTTAACAGTGCTTGACTCCTCATCTTACATTGTGGACACAGTACACATTTTCATTATACCAGCCAAGAAGAATTAAAAGCTATTTTCATACTTGAATTGGTGTTCCCTCAGCACACCAATTCAAGTATACAAATATATATATATACATTTGTATACATACATATTTTTGAAGTATATATATGTATACATTTGAAAGACTCTTTGTGTACATGAATAATTTCCCCTAATTTATCTGTTTTAAACTTGTGAGTAAATAATAGGATCTCTAACCATAGGGAACACATCGGAAAAATATAGACTCTAAATATGAGTTTCTACTTTTAATATTCTTATCTAGATTTTGAGAAAATGAGCAACTTAGGTAATCTAATTATTTTTAAAGACACTTTTGTAGACAGGCAACTATTTCTGTTCAATATTTCTGTACATATAGGCAATACATATTCTATATTAGAAACTAATTCACTTGGGTGTTCTGAGATTCATGGAACTTATTATCATGGGGCAATCATATAAATAATGTAAAATCCAATTTTCTGTTTCAGACTATCAATCTTCTTTACCTATTCTCACCGCCTCCACCCTTTGCCTGATTCAGATTCTTGTAATAGTGTAAATTATTATGAGAATATTAGAAGCGAAATTCATTTAAAAATTAAAGTTAACTTATTTTCAAACACTAGATTTTTACAGGGTCTTATTCTCTATAGTTTCTTTATTTGAGGTGGAGTTATATAGTAGAATCAGTTGCAGCTGTCTTTTTCAGCATCTTTGAATAACTTCTGGGGGAAGAGCACTAGATCCCAGGATGGTTGGGAGTATATAACGGTCATATTGAAAAGCTTTGCAGAGCTGGCCTTCACTGTCTATGTGGCACGGAGCATTACCTTTAGCGGTGCATTCTTGGCTTCAGGAAATTCCCTTTCATCCAGTCTCACCCAGCGTTGTATGAACTGCTGAACCATTGGGTTTTCATTGTTGACAATCTGGAAACCTGTAATATTGGCTCCTCCATGCATGACTCTTTCCAGGGAAATGTCGGTAAAACCCTGGAAAGACAGCAAAAGGGATCATGACTGTGAGAGACATACGTTTCTGCTCACATTATCTGTTGGAGACTAAGGATAAAATGAAGGATTCTTTTCCTGGGATTACTTAATAGCAATAAAGAAGGTCTTCAATGTAAAACTAATTTGTAAGATACCATGTCTTTGAAACTATCTGCACAATGAAGATATGGTGCAGACTTCCATTTTCCTGTCTATGACTTTATTTAAGCACCACATGGAACAACGTAGGTTCTGCTTTCAAGAATATTTTGTTTCATTTATCTGTATTCTCAGTCTTCCTACACAGACTTATATTTAATGCTATGTGACTAGAGAATGTTGAAGACATTTGACCATTAAGAAGTACTATAAAAAAATCCTTCTTCAGGTGTTTACATTTGTCCTTGAGAAGGGGAGGTCCTTTTGCCCTCCTTGCTTTGGTGTATAAAAAGGCTATGAGAAATAAACTTGAGGTTGCTAAAGTAAAAAAAAAAAAAATCCTTCTTCACCTTAACATGCTAAAGATAGCAGAGTGTTTCAGATTCTGGTGATGAATATTTAGACATTTGTGATTCACAGAAATACTAGTGAGTGAAGCTGACAGCTTGCTTGTATATGATGGCATAAACCCCAGGGTGCGTCTCACATGAATTCATAAATGAGTCTTGACATCTGTATAGCATCCACCATTTGCTCCTTAACTTGCTCTGGTTACCATCTGGTGTCTTTGTCACCCAAGTTCTGCAAAGTGCTTTCCCCAGGGTTCACACCTAAGCATTTCCACATGGGCACTGCCAACTCCATTGGGTATTGCTGTCTTCTGGGATACTTTACCCAGGAATTGCCGCTACTTCTATTGGCTATGGGTCTCCTGTGCTTTGTTGCTCATGCGTTAGAATCCTTAATGAATGGATGACAGCTTTCTATATCAATAGGAGGGAGGGTGGAGGAAATCTCAGAGGAGTCAGGGGGGAGGAGACCATAAGAAGAATATATTGCATGAAAAGAAACTATTTTCATTAAAAGAAAGCAAAAATGTGCTTATAGGCAGCAGACTTCTGTGGTAGTAAGAAGGAAAAAGGTCCTAACAGATGAGAATTTCCTTTATATTTCAAATATAGGAATTGGCTAGTTCTGAGTTTTCCTCCAACATGGCTGTTACCAGAACTCAGGTGTAAAGCCTGTATACCTCATTGCTCTTGCATTAAAAAAGAAAACAAGAAAAGGAAATTAGTAGAAGAAATGGATTTATTTATTATTTGGGAAAATTGTGAAATGTGCCTGTGGCAGTTTTACTGCTTACAAAAATCAAGAGACTAAAATTTGAAAAAATATATTGATTTTAAGAGGGAGTTGAAGGAGAAAAGGGAGGAGAGGAAGAAGGTAGAAATGGTGTAAATACAGTACTCATGTATAAAATTATTTTAGAAAAATAAACATTTTTAGTTTAGATTACCTTCAGATATCTTTGTGTTTATGTGTTCATGTGTTTATGTGTTTAAGTATATGAATGTACACATAGCATATCTGTACACATGTGTGTGGAGACCAGTTGTCAATGTTGAGTGTTTTCCTCAATTGATCTTCATTTTTTTCTGAGATAAGTCTCTCACTAAACCTGGAGCTTATTGATTTGGCTAGGGTGGCTGCCAAGTAGCTCCAGAGATTCTCCTGTGTCTTCTGACTTCCCTTTTCCCACACTTGGATAACACGCATGTGCCACCATGCCCACCTTTTGTACATGAGTTTAAGGGACCTGAATTCATATCCTCATGTATAACTATTTTTTTAACTGAGCAATCTCCAAGCACAACATCACCTCTAACATTTTAGTGTAAGAAAATTTCAAATAGACAGAAACTTTGAATGTACTATACAGTGAACACCCTTATAGTCAATACTTATATTTTACTACTAATATTCTTTTGTCCACAAATCAATTTCATTTTTGGAATATATTTCAAACAAAATAAGTGGTAATTATGCGTGTGCAGATATTAATATCCTTTACCCCTAAAGATTTAATATATATGCCAATAACTAGAATTTCATGTTTATATAGTTATTTTTCTCCCTTCCTTTTTGTATTTGTGGTATAAGTATGTGTGCATATGGGTATGTGGATGTGTACATACAAGTAAATGTATCCATATATGTGTATGTCTTCTTTACAGCCTCTTCTTTTCCTTTTGAGGTAAAATTTATATTTAATGAAACATACAGTCATAAAAGTATATTCAATGTATTTTGATAAATGCATATGCCTATATTACCCATATTATTATAAATTCTTTTAATTTTCTTTTTGAATTTTCAAAACATCTTCTTTGAAGGATGATAATCACAAAGAAGTATGTGCACATCTTTAAGTGCAGATATAATATTCATATACTGAACCCCAAATATAACCAGTACTCAGAACTGCCCTGTGTGTCCCTCTCCAATCACTAACTCTGACTTTACTTCCTTAATTTCAGAGTTCTTTAAAATGACTCAGAAAATGGTCTTAGAAAATATTTTAGTGAAACACTTTCTCAGTAATTAGAATCCCCATCATCTTCCATTCATTGTGAGATACGAATTTAAGGAGATTGGAGAAGGAGCCAACTAGTTTGGTTTGCATATTAAGAATCACTCCTCCTTTCTAATAACCACAAGGCATTATAAAGTTAATATTAAGTTGTTATGATGAGTTTTATCCTAAAGGATCCCTTCATGAGAGATACTAAGACATTATTTTCTCCAATTTGCTAACCCCTGCACTAAAGTCACTAGAGAAGCAAGCTTGTGTATAAAACCTAGCAGAGGCTATCATTGCTATGAAAGTCTATTACTCAACTCCCTACTCCCCAAATAAAGAAAAACAAAAAACAGAGAATATGACTTTAATTAATAGTTTTAATTTTACCAAGTGAAAACACATTGGGCGGTAACAAATGCTGCTCAAGAAAGCTGACTGCCAATTTGCATGATGTTATGGGTAAAGGGGAAGGTCTCTGATGCCTTTGTCAGATTTCTTCTTTAGGTGTGTTAGTTACAGTCTTCACAGTGGTCAAATTGGGGATAAGGCTCTTAAAGTCTCTCAAAAGATACTCACATTAAATAATCACTGAACACATGGATGACAAAAAGTTTCAATAAAAGGGTGGGGGAAGGGTCAGTGGCAAAAGACAGCCAAGAAGGAAGGTTTTGGTGGCTCCTGCTCTGCTTTCTGTATTTGTTTTACTTTTAGAAGACCTGTTTTATTTTCTGTTTTGAAATAACTTACTAGAGTCTATTGTTGTGTGCAACTTGACAAAGTTATAACTTGAGGCTCCAAACTACCCACAGTTAGTGCCATAACTATTATAGCAAAGCTGGCTAGTGGACATATAGTACACAGACTAAAAATGTGGAATGTCAAGACTGGGAGGAATGTAGAGGATCAGTGATGAGGACAGATTTAAAGGTACACACTGCTAGACTCTTAGCTTCCAAATTTTAAGGCACTATGCTTTGTCATAAGTTGTGGTTAGATATAGTCATTGGGTTGGACACAAACAGCTCTTTATAGTTGTGTATCCTTGAAACCAGAGTAAAGACACTAAACAGAACAGGATACCCTCAAACACAGAGAGGGTACAAAAAGGAGACTCAAATGATGAGAGGGAAATGTTGCAGGGAGGGTCATGGTAAGATAATGAAGTTGGAGAAAGGCAGTTGGTTGGCAACTAGCTCACTTTCTCCACCCATCTTATTAGGACATTGTGATTGTTCATAAATGTTCAAAATTCACTTTTTGCTTGGTTGCAAGGGACGTTAAGAATGGTTTTGAGGCCAAGTCTATATAAATATTGTATAAACATAACACTATAGAAAAGATCTTTGAAACTTTGGATGATAAAAAAGAAAGAAGATGAAAGACACTTAAAATAGTAAGTTTTGGGCTACACATTACGAATAGCGGGAGAGGACGGCTGAGTACTGGTCCACATCCATCTACTTTCTCAGTATTGTAAGGAATTAAACTTTTCTACAATTCTTACCAAATTTTCCTTTAAGAGTTGCCACAAAATGGTACTAAGTTGAGAATAATGAGACCATGGATTTCTGAAATTTCTACAAGTGCAAAAATCCACATTGGCTACTTGGACAGTGAAGGGAAAATAACGGAAGGAGTGTCAGGGGTCGAACAAGGGAAGCTCAGAGAGAGGTGCTAAATAAATTGTAGTATTCAGCTAGACTCTGGACTAACTTCATTCAGATTCACCTTAGCAATTCAGTCACTGTTTTCCTTTACAAACTGCTAGCTTGTATTGTGAGATACTATCATCTCTGAGGATTGAATTAAGCCTGATTTTGCCACATATTTCCCATGACTTTGACAGAAGAGAGATGACTATGAATTATCTAACAATCATGAGAATGCACATCCAGATGGAGGAAAAGAAAGAGTCCAGTTCTTTTAGGATTGAGGATCTCAGTTAAGGGCAAGAGATGTCCAGTTCCTGAAACTCTGTGAATGATATTCAAAATATTCAGGGAAATATCCATTTTTGTATTATTTTATTAAATAATTTTCATCATATAAGACACTCACTGCCATTGGGGTGTAAGATTGGTGCTAATCTTTAAAAGCAATATAAGGACAGTAATGACAGCCAGGAGCCCAGACAGCAACCAGAATATGTGAGGAGGGCAACGGATGAGTGTTAGAGGTAGGACATAGTGGCAGGATAAAGTAAGTTAGGGGAAATAGTCTAATGCAGAGACAGGCATGGGAAGGTCATAGCTCACAGTTACTGTTATTTAATCATTTAAAGGAATTTCACTGTTGAGTTTGTCTGCCTGGCCTCATAGAAAAAAGTATATTGAAAGGGAGTCTCTCCTAAATCTCTGGAAAGATACTAATTTCATAGATATGATAACAAATTCCAAATGAGAAAAGGAGTAAATAAAAATGGGAAATATCATTGAAAAAACAATGAACTTATAATTGATATCTAAGAGGCAAAAGTAGTTTGTTTATTTATAGCTTACCAGTTTCCAATCTAACATGTATTCAAACATGTTATTTTAAAATTACATACTGCTAGATTGAACTGCTGGCATTTGCAGTTAAAATCCCAAGTAACAAAGAGACTTCATTGTCTGGAGAAATTTAGCAAAGAAAACATGATGAAAGAGGTGACCCAAAATTATGTACATGGGAAGAGAGTGAATGAAAAGACAAAGGGAGTGATGATTTTCCCTTCTACCATGGTTGAAACTGTGCTGTGTTTCTGATCATATCTCTAGACTACATTTTGATATATGTAAATATAGTCTATAGATACAGGCAATAGACTAGATTATTTGGATAACTTATACATAGACATTAATATAAGGGAGCTTACTGACAAATACCTAAGGTATAAGAAGAGGAAGAACAGGGTGATTGTGGCAAAGGGGGAATATTGGAGATTAATGTTTTTATTAGTGGCAGATATGAAGCAGTTTCCTTTGCCTCTTGTCACAACATGTTCAGGTATTTTGAATATCCAAAGATATAACTAAGGTTCACTTCTTGTGCTGACAAGAATATTTGACTAAAACTCAATGAGACCAGTATGTTTTCTCTAAAAGAAAAATAGAACAGAAACTTTCACTTATTACTTGGGAGGTAGAAGGAAAAATGAAGACAGGAAGATAGTGAAAAGAGCAAAGGAAGGTGAGAGACGAGTGTTGGCTACTGGGCAGGAACTGGCTGACTCTCAATTCACCTCTGCTCATCGGACATGGCTCAAAGCCTTTTTCATCACACTCATCATATTTCGCTTCAGGGCATTTCACTTTTTCACAAGCTCTGACTAACTTTCAGTTCTTGAGATGATCACCTACAGACCCAGAAGTGGGAAGGAATATATGCTGAGTTGACTGAAAAGTCCATAAATAAAATAGTACAACAGAAACAGCCACACCACACCTGGAAGGTTAAATGTGAGAACAGTTGTGTGAAGGTTACTGGTAGAGACAAGAGTGTCAGGACACAACTTAGTAAGTAAGGATAGAAATTGGACAATTATTGCTGAGTTTCCTGTTTTTCTTCTGACATGGCCCAAAGCCTACAACTTTTCCATCAGTATGCTAGATTTTATGGGTGGCATGCACAAATATAACCTGTAGGTACAGAAAACTGAGATTAGATGGGCAACTTCAGCAAAGACGTCACCAAAATTACATTCATAATATAAGAAGGATTTTTTTAAAAGCAAGGTTTGTTCTAAGGAGTAGAATAATCAAAGTGGAATCACTTTCTATAAAGTGCTGCAGCTGACTGGATCTTGCTGTACTTTTCTCTTTATCAAGTCAGCTGGCGCTACTAATTTACTTGCTCACAAATCTCCCTCGAGTTTGATTTCTCCTCATCATCTAAAGAAGTGGGACTATTTTCCCAGTGCCACTGAAACCTCTATAAATAAAACAATGTAATGGAAGTGACAACAATAACCAGAAGCAAAACAGGAAACACCAATATATGCAGGTCATGAGTAGAATGAAAGAAGGGGAGAGAGAGTGGGCAGCACTCGGTAGACTCCTGCTGGCCTTCTAACATGATCCAAAGCAAAGCATGCTGTCATTTCTATTACATGTTGCTGCATTCTGTAGCTTCTATGAGTAAACATAATTCACAGCGTATGGAAAACTGAGATAAGTGTCTCCCAACAACTTCATCAAGGACAGTGATGTGACAGCAATAATGACCCCACATCCCAAGAGTAAGTGGGCAAGAATGAGGGTATGTTCAAAGGGGACTATTGGGTGACTACTTTTGTATGGCGGAGGATACTTGCAGGTTCTTGATCCTGCTATGCCTCCTATTATAACTTTCCAAGACATTTCACTTTTTCTTAAGTTGTAGATTTTATTTTGTGAGCTGGCCACTTGAAAACATTATGTGGGATATTGAATTCAATTCTCACTTAAACCTCTGAAAACAATGACACCATGGAAACGTCCACTGAGAACCTAAAGTATATAAAGGAAAATACAGGTGTTAAAGTTAGTGATAGAAGTTAAGGCTCATGTCTCTGAGGAAGAGCTTGCTGGCTGCTTGTTCCTACTCACTTAAAATCTCACCGTGTTTAAGGCATTTCCTTTATTCCAATGTTTTACTGGATTTTTCTTTTGGAGCTACCAACACACCAGTCTCAAGTTTGTATATAAATGTTATCTTAGCTTGGATTACTATTGCTGGGAAGAGACACCATGACCAAGGAAACTCGTATAAGAGAAAGCATTTAATTGGGAGCTCGCTTACAGTTTCAGAGGTTTAGTCTGTTATCATCATGGTAGGGAACATGATAGTAGACAGATGTGGTGCTGGAGAAGTAACTAAGAGTTACATTGGGCTTGACACGGACTTTTGAAACACACTTCTTCCAAGGCCACACCTCTTAATCCTTTTCAAATACTTCTGCTCCCTGATGACTAAGTGCTCAAATATGAGCCTATGGGGGCCATTCTTACTCAAACTCCTGTAAAACATCTTACATGATAGAAATGGTTATCAAACAGCTGAAATAGGTAAGTAAATAAAAGGGTAAAGAATAGTGGGGCAAAGAAGAAAGTTAGAGGAAAGTAGTTGGTTGAGGGTAGAATCTGCCTCATTTTTAGCTCCCCATCTATCTCTATCATTTGAGAATAAATTTTGATTTCTCTCACAAATTCCTAGACACAACTCCAGACATAAACAGACATACTCCATTGCATTTTGCAGACTGAGGCCTGGTTCCTCACTAAGCCTCAGCAAAATACTAATTCAACTGAGATGACAGACAAAACTTCAGTTTGTGAGCAATTATATGAACAAATGAGCTAGCAGTGTGCAGTGTGATACTGTTAGGATGCTCCAGAGCTGCAGGGAGCCATGATTCCCAGTCAGGCACTCCATTAAGGGTAAACAAGCAGAACCTTCAGTGGGCTGTGGAGCCAAGCTACAGTGTTCAGTGAGTTATGTATGGTAAATGCACCTTCCCTCCCCCCTCTGTTTCTCTCTGGGTCTCTCTCTATCTCTCTCTGTTTCTCTCTCCCACTCTCAAATTCTTTCTCTGTTGCTTGTGATGGCTTTGAACTCACAATCAACCTGACTCATTTTCTCTAGAATCCAGGGTTATAAAGTCCTTGCCACTGCCATGGCTTGATTGAGATGCAGTTGTTGATTTACTGTGTTTTAAATTTATGATGCATTCATCAGGAGGTAAAATCTGCCAAGTCAAGGAACATTGGTACACCCAGAATTGCCAATGCTGGGCTACATGGCAGTTTTATTTTTAGAGTTTTTTTTTTTTGAGAAAATTCCTTATCACTTATCAAAATGGCTGTGCTAATTTATATTCCTATCAACCATGTATAAGAATTATCTTTTCTCTAGATCTTTACCAACATTTTCAATTAGCAACATAATGACTAAGAAAGCTCTCTATCAATTTTGGCTGTATTTTCTACCAAAAATTGTGCTCCTTTTTCTTCTCTTTTTTTTCCTCTTCTTTTCTTTTCCTCTTTCTCTAATGATTTTGTGGGCTGTTGCACACTTTGATGACTACTTATGGACCTTTGTCTTCTCTATTATCACATTCCCTTCTGTACAATAAGTACATTTGTATACTCACTCTACAATGTCATTGCTAAGTTACTCCCAAGGTCCCTGTTGTACTAAGTGGAATTTCTGTTAAGCCCATTTTATTATTTCGTGGGGATTTTAACAATTACAACTCTTGATTAGATACTCAATTACTTTTGTGGGCTTACACTAAACATCAAAATCAGTGCTACTTGCCTAATTGCCACAGTGGTATCTTTTCCTTTGGTTGTCTCAGTGAACTTTGCACAAGGAAGTGATTAGAAGATAGAAGAGTAAGCAGAGACAGAGAGATTGAAAGGAAGCCAGTGATCATATACAGGGTGAGTTCAATTTCTTTTCTCCGTTTTGGATAACCAGACTATAACCCACAGCTCCAGAGAAGCTAGGAAAAAAGCCTCCAAGAGGGACTCATGGATCACCTTGGGAAGGGGAAATAGATGAGAGCTCCATGAGTAAACTGGGGACAAGGAGGGGCAATAGAGGGGAAGGGATGGGGGATGAGAACATATGGGAACAGGATGTCGAGCTGGGGGAAAGAAAGAGTGGGAGAGCAATGAAAGAGATATCTTGATAGAGGGAAGCTTAGGGAGAAATCTGGTGCTAGAGAAATTCCCAGGAATCCACTACCAGCAATAGTGGAGAGGGTGCCTGAACTAGCCTACCCTGGTAATCAAATTGGTGAATACCCTGTCATCATAGGCCTTCATCCAGTAACTGATGGAAGGAGATGCAGAGATCCACAGCCAATCACCAGGTCAAGCTCCAGGCACCCAGTCGAAGAGAGGGAAGAAGGATTCTATGAACAATGGGGGGGGTCAAGATCGTGATGGAGAAACCTACAGAGACAATTGAACCAAGCTAGTGGGAACTCATGAACTTTAGCCCAACAGCTGTGGAGCCTGCATGGGACTGGACTAGGCCCTCTGCATACAGGAGACAGTTGTATAACTGGGTCTCTTTGAGGAGCCCCTGGCAGTGTGATCAGGATTTATCTCTGGTGCATGAGCTGGCTTTCTGGAGCCTATTACCTATGGTGGGACGCCTCATTCAGCCTTGATGCAGGGAGGAGGGGCTTGGTCCTGATTCAACTGAATGCACCAGGCTTTGCTGACTCCCCATGGGAACCCTTACCCTTTTGGAAGAGGGGTTGGGGGTAGGTGGGTGGGTGGGTGAGCACTGTTGCTTATATCTGATTTCGGTTGTATAAGAGGAGCCATGACTTTGTGCATAAGAAGTTTAGTCAAGGTCCTGCAAGCAGTCCTTGGTTAATTCTGTAAGCCCATTATTCACAAATTTGGTGTTTGAACAATTGGCATTCAACACAGACTGTCCCTAATTTCATGATTCAAACTTCAAAAGTTTCAGATGACTTTGGCATTATCCAATCTCCATTGACTTACATGTAAGCAAATAATTTTCCTTTCAGGTAGTGTGAATAACTTAGACCTGGAAATACACTCATTTGATGCTTACTTTTAGAGTATTTATTTTCAAGATATTATACAAAGATTTCTTGCACATAGAATTGTCCTTGTGGTTCATTTTGTACGTAGAGGAGAACAAGCACAAGGTAAGGTAGGTGACTTTTACTAAACTGATAATAGATTATGAGTGAGAAATGGGAAAGTGGCCTGCTGGAAGGAAGAGAAAAGCAGTAGAATGTGGGCTTGGAAGGCTGCCAAGGACAAGCAACAATCTATCTTACCATTTGCATGAAGCTGACTTTGTCTTTAGTGCTATTTGAGTTGCTCATTTGGGGGTGATGCCTCAACACAGAAATGCAAAGTAATTGTGGTGGCTTAAGCTACCAGATTCCTAATGAGAGACACAAGTCTTTTTCTGGAAAGCAGATCAGTTCTCCAGCAGGGTGGGGGTGGGGTTAGTGCGAAGAGAGGAGTGAAAGATTACACCATACTAATTAGCACTTGATTACAGGTTACTTGAATTGTTTACTAGCTGTTTTATTCTCTAATCCAATCACCAAATATACTCTGAAATTTTCTAAGTGGTGAGAATGGTGAGCCATATCATACATGGTCACTACCCCAATGGGACTTCAGTCTATTTGGAGCTATTTATAAGGATAAAAAAGTATTGTGACTTTATAACTACTACTGGTGAGGAAATCGCCTCTAATATCTTTTATTTTATTTTTAACAGCTTTACTGAGGTATGATTTATTTATTGTAAAATTCATCCACTTTTCTTTGTTGACTTTCGAGGCATAAATCACATCATGTCCCTCCCCTGCTTGAAATGTATCAATGACTTTCTATTGCTCTTTAACCTGCCTAGTAAAGCCTTGCTGTGCTCGAGATAAAATTGCATTTTGTCAATTCATGGAAAACATGGTGATCAGAATCTTGGCATGTGATGTTCTGTTTAGATGAATTTTTTACTGTTTTCTCAGGTAAATAGATCTTTCTAAGCCTTTAGAGCATCTTTTTGACATCACATTTCTACAAAACTTTCACTGACTACAGTACGAGCAGTACTGATTTCTTATATTGTGTTTTCTCTTCATTCTTTGTCTATCTCCAGGCCAGTTACTATACTAGGCATGACTGCTCTCATCAATATGATTATAAGTTTCTCAAGGGCATGGTGTTCTGTCTTCTTTGTAGTGGAGTGAATGCAATTCTGGGCACTAAAATTATATATATAAAACCCTAGAGGCTGGTGAGTTGCCTCAGTGGGTAAAGGCACTTACCATCCAGCCTGATGATCTGAATTCAATATCTGGAATCCACATGATAGTAGGAGAGAACCAACTCCCACAAGCTGTCCTCTGACCTCCATATGTGTGCTCTTCCCACTCCACCCCTATACACTAAAAATGACATAAAAATGAAAAGAGACTGTGCATAGTTTCAGGGTTCCACTACCCCAAATGTGTGTAGATTAATGCTGGTTCATTGACTGTTGAATGTTACCAGGCAGATGATAGGAGGGAGAAAACAGAGCAATTACCACCAATCTTTGTAGCTGCTTGACTTGGCTAATGTCTACTGAACATGATACTAAAATGTTAGACTTACATTTGATGTGTCTACATTTGATGATTTCACTTTTAAAGAATTTATTTTTGTTACATTTTTATTGGTCCATGAAGATTTGGGATAAATGAGTTCATCTTTGTAAGTAGTTAAGAAGCTCTCTTTTAAAAAGAGATGTACTGAAGCATTTAGGTTTTGACACAAGAAGAAAATGGATAAAACAGCAATAAAACAAGCAAAAGGGAAGAAAGAATAAGCACTGGTTGAGTTCCGACTCTACTCAATACTTAACATACACAGTGGATTGCTGTTTCCAATCTCTACTTCTTCAGGAAAAGGTAGATTTACTACGCAGACTTTTGGTTCTGCTGGCAACCCAAACGTGAGCTCTAAAGAAAGCGTGGATTCAGTTCTAAAGAGCTAAATGTTCCACGTAACAGAGGTGGGGGGCCAACATTAAAACATCAGGATGATATATCATGGATGATGCTGTGGCCAGAATAAAAGGAAAACTTACTGGCAGAGGAGCTAATAAACTAGTTTATAGTTTCAGTTATTAACATTTTCCACATGAAAACTATAATAGAGTTTGCTTATAAATGACAGAGGGACCACAGCCCAAGTATAGACAGTTCCCACCTGATAATGGTCCAAGTTAAAATTTTTATTTGTCTTCGAATTGTGCAAAACTGTTATGCATTATTACAAGCTATATTTTCAGTTTTGGTATGTTCTGTGACTAGTGGTATGACACTGTGCAATGATCCCAGGCAGAGGTAGTGAGCTACTCCTACTCAGTCATGTAGCTGCCAGAGTAAATGACAATGCTCTGCAGTGTCCTGTGGTGCTCAGCTATGAAATTCAGTAGCTTAGGCTACTAAATACATTATCAAGTTATGATATTTTCAAACTATGCTATAACCCCATAAAATCATGGAACACCTGTGTATAAATCTTCTAAGTAGCCTTATTTTAGAGACGGCATTGAGAAGCCTGAGAGAGAAGATGTAATTCTACCAGCTCATCTTGTTAAAACGTTGGCTAGGTGGTGATCTTTTGTTGTAAATTTCAGACAGGAAGGAGGGAAGGGATGGAGATGCAGAGAGACATGGAGTAGCATTTTGGAGGAAGAGAAATGAGTGTCTAAAGTAGTTCACTTTAAGCTGGCTAATGCTTGTGGCCCTTAACAGCATGATAGGGGATTAGACTTCAGACAAATCCCCCATTCCTCTGTCTCTTGGTATTCTACTGTATTATATCTCTGTTTTAAGAAGAAACTGAATCGTGAGCCACCAGAGAGGTTGTATAGTCAGGAGATGTGACTGTGTTTCCTGGCACTTGGGATCAGTGGCAGCTTTTCCCCCCGAGCCCACTTCTCTCGCCTACAAACCCCAGCTCCAACCCAATGACCTCTGTGTTTATATGCCATCTGCTGAGGAGATCACAACACGTGGCTCTGAGCATTTGAATTTTTATATAGAACATTACAATTGGGAGAACAAAGGAAGGGGAAGCAGAGAACAGAACAGGAAGACCTGGAAGGGGAGGGGAGCAGAAGGGACTAGTTTGTATTGGCAAGCCAAGCAGCATGACTCAGTCTCATTTGCTTTCTCTTGAAACAAAGCAGGTTCTTCTCTGTTTTAGGTTCACTCGAAGATTTGGTAAGCACAGCAGTCATTTCTTCAAGCCTAGGTTACTCCTGGGTGTACTTCTGCATTCTACTTTATGAGTGATAATTTTTGTCTTAGTAAAATTAAAAAAATGGTGTCATCTACTATCTCTCTCCCCATTTCTCCTGACATGCTATTATATGAGTGAGGGAGATATAGAGAAAAGACACAGCAAGAGGGAAAAGGCAAGGGGAGCTATAGAAGGGAAGAGTAAGAGACCAGGAGAGGTAGAGCAAGAATCGATTAGGGCGTGGAGGTAGCAGGACACAATATGCTTTTTTAGATGCATTTCATTTTGGGACAGCTTTAAAACTCAGATTCACAAAGCTTTCCTTGTTTTGGGTTTGTTTGTTGAGTCAGCATCTAAACATCCTATCCCACCCACCTCCTAAGTGCTCACACTACATTCCAGTCATGCCATGCTCAGCTTGCTGTCCTTGTTTATAAAGGTCTTTTGTCCTTGATCACTTCATGCTCATAAATCTATAGTGTATGCTTCATAGTTTTATATCTCTGCATATATGTGGAGGTCAAAGGACAACCCTTAGAAGCCTGTTTTCTCTCTCTATCACATGGGTCCTAGGGGTGGAGCTTTAGTTTTCAGATTTGGTGGCAAATAGCTCCACCTACTGAGCCATCCTGCTAACCCATTTTTGCACAAACTCTTATGTGCCCTTTGTGAAGCTGACCTTTTGTGCTGCTGAGATGCACGGGTGGTTTGAGAGGGAAAACTAAGTCACTTCACAGACAGATTGTCTGTAATACTTTGGGCAAGTTGAAGTGGAGTATCTTTTCTGAGTCCATTTCCTGATTGTTTAAAAAGATTTGAGAAGGTGGCAGGCAAGAAGTCTCTACTCACAGATGTTTTAAGATGATCAAAGAAATTCCAAGAAGATAGCAAGCACAGCAGGGAGGAGTCAAAGATGCATTAACTCCTATCCCTTTCTCCCCTGCACAATACCCTGCTTGATTGCCTGTCCTTGATATTCTCTACCGCCGGCAGCTGACATTACCTCACTTCCACCTGCAGGGTCAGTAGCTGTCTCCAACACCGGGAAACTGTCAGATCTTGTAACGCAGTGGTTAAACGATGCAGCACTCAGTGTGTCCTGCTACGGCTCATGTTTTCCCCTGGGCACCTCAAGTACTTGGATTATTTGGCCTGATTTTTGGGGTGTCCTGAACATCTGCTCTTGGACCATTTCAGCCTGGATCTAATTTGTCTTGTGTCACCAGCTGGGCAATGTTGATTAGTTCTTGGGACCCTCAACTCTGTTTAGAAGTTGGCTAAGGGCACTCACAGTCCTCTTGGCTTTTGCCCCTCTGGACTGGTTTTCATGCTTCGGTCTAGCCTTAAGGACAGCAGGCCTCGGGTTTTGCTCCTCTACCTGTGTGCATAGCATCCACCCAGTTGCTGTGTTCACCCTCTCCTTCACAGTCAATCTGGGTGACATCTAAGAAGGAAGAAATACAGAACTAGAAGTGACCTTGGAGTGTTTTAACATTTTAGTCTTAAATATGCCACCTTTACATTTTTCTATTTAAATCTGTATCTGAGCCAAAATTTACCTAAGTTTTTTTACATTGGCTATATTTTTGAGATTTAAACAGCTATTTCTGCTTTGTTCTAAAAATGGTGTCTGTGAAATCACAGACTTGATGGCATAGTTATTTTTAATATATATTTAATATAAATTCAAAACCAATAAGCTCTAAAGAGGTTTTGCCATGTACTACTTGACACTTGCTTATGCAAATAACCCGTTCTGGGAAATACTGATCTGGTCTATCTCCTCCATCTTGCAAATTAATAAACAGGTGCTTGTTAAATGAATTCTAAGGATTTGAACTTGACTCTTAGCTCATAGGCTACTGCTTTGGTTTGCATCAAACCATACTACCTCCATCCTTTATATCAATCCCTAATCTTTTTTAATATTACATTTTTATTTATTAATTAAATATTTTCATTTATTTTACATCCCAATCGTAGTTTTCCCTCCCTCCTCTCATCCTGTTCTCCCCGCTCCTGACTCTCCTCTATACCCCATCTATCCACTCTTCCTTTGGCTCCTTTCAGAAAGGGGCAGGTCTCCCATGGGCTTCAACAAAGCATGGCACATCAGGTTGAGACAGGACCAACCTCCTCCCCTGCAGCAAGGCTGGGCTAGGCAACTCAGCATGGGGAACAGGTTCCCCAAAGCCAGCTCAAGTGCCAGAGTCAGGTCCTTATCCCACTCCTAGGTGCCCCACAAACAGACTAAGCTAGACAACTGTCACACATATTTGGAGGGCCTGGGTTGGTCCCATGCAGGCTCCACAGCTGTCAGTCCAGAGTCTGTGAGCTCCTATGAGACCAGATTAGTTGTTTCTGTGGGTTCCTTTGTGATGACCTTGACTCCCCTGGCTTGTACAATCCTTCCTCCCTCTCTTCAACAGGATTCCCAGAGCTTGGGCCAGTGCTTGGCTATGGATCTCTGCATCTGCTTCCATCAGTTACTAGATGAAGGCTCTATGATGACAGCTAGGGTAGTCACCAATCTGATTACAGGAGGTGGTCAGTTCAGGCACCCTCTCCACTGTTGTTGGGAGTCTTAGCTGGGCTCATCCTTGTGGATTCCTAGGAGTTTTCCTGGCACCTGGTTTCTCACTAACTCCGAAATAGACCCTTCTCTCAAGACATCTCTTTCATTACTCGCCTCCTCTGTCCCACCCCAATCTGCCCAACCTAATCTGTTGTGTTCCCATCCCAGCCCCGATTTTACCTAGGAGATCTCTTCTATTTCCTCTTCCCAGGGATTTCCATGCATCCCTCTTTGGGCTCTCCTTGTTACCTAGCCTCTCTGGGGCTGCGGATTGTAGCCTGGTTATCTTTTACTGTACACCTAATATCCACTTGTGAGTGTGTACATACCGTGTTTGTCTTTCTGGGTCTGGGTTACCTCACTTATGATGTGAATCATTAATTTTAACCTAGGATTTTACATACAATATCTGAGCTACTATTGTCGACATATATGAAAAAATTAAATCATGATACATGGTATGCTTGGTAATACAGTGTAAAAGGTCCTGACTTGGGACCCTGCCATATGGGAGAGAGATGCTGCTTAACTGACAGGTTGCATACAGATTAGTTACCTCCAGGGCCTAGAGCAGAGGAACAGCACTCTTCTAGAGGAGAACACAATTAATTACAGAGCAGCCCCTAGCAAGAAAAGACATCACCAATGGATATGGAATTTGTAAGAGACTTCCTTAACTGGAATGTCCACTTCTAGCCTGACAAGATCACATCTCTGGCTTGTGTTCCTGGTAGAATCTTTTGTTTCTCCCAGAGATTTTTAGCAAGATACGCATTTCTGAGCCTTTTCCCCCCCACTTATCCTATACACACCGACCTGTGAATGGCCTCTGTTGAAGCATTCGTGGAATTCCCACCTTCTCCTTTTCGGACTGCCTCTAAGGAGGTTTATGTAAAAGGACATAGAAATCTTTCATAGCTATGTAGAGCTGAGGATGGAACAGGCCCCTTGGTGCTATGGTGCAGGTGATTAGAAGAGGTCAGGCAGGGTGAGTGTTCTTGAATTTGCATTTGTGGAAGAAAGGAGTGCTTCTGTGCTGTTGTAACACCAAGACTGACTAGAGTTTGTTCCCCCAAGTATATACACATCCTCAGTTCTCACCCAGCTGGCTCCTCTTGGAAGGCCAGATGGCTCATCTTGGAAGGAAACATCTTAGTTCCACTTCCTTTTTTGACCATCCAAATGACTTCTAAGTAGTTTTGTTTTACTCTGCATGTGTATGTCATTGCTAGAGGTGTTTGGAGTAATTTTATGTGCTTTAAATTATCTGGAAACCATGATAGGGACTATCTGTTTCATTATTATTATCAGAGTTGAGTAGCAGTTTCTGTATCTATTCCTCAAATAATATAGAGTGCAGGGACTTATGGAAACTACATGGCTGAGTTCAAATGAAAAGAAGGTCACTAGAGGAAAAAGTGGCAGCTCAAAGCACAATGAATGAGTTCATGTTTTCATGACTCACACTGACATGATACTACACATTACTTTCTTTTTGAAGGAACAGATTTTGCTTGTTCTTGTAGGAGGCATCTCCCTAAGGTCTCATTATCCTGAATTGTGTCCTCCGGATTCAGCTCACCATTCATTTCTAGAACATTGTAGTAATCTTTTTTCCATCATCCCTCTGTGTCCCTTGCTCTAGCTTTCTCTTGCTTTTTGTTTGCTGTCTCTTTGTGTGTCTGTGTGTCTGTGTCTGTCTGTCTGTCTCTCTCTCTCTTTCTCTCTTGATCAAACTCCAGCCTTTGTGCCCTTGTGGATATTAGCTAAACACTGTAAAACTGAGCTACATCCTCACTCATTGTACCCCCAACTTGGTCTTGCTATGTAGCCTAGGATGGCTTTGAACTTGGAATCCTCTTGTCTGTACCTTCTAATTGCTGTGTTTATAGGAGTGTACCGCCATGGTAGATAGCAATTCTCTCTTGCTGTTCCATCACTCTGCAGGCTATTTTTTATGGGGGGGGTTGGTCTGGATTTCAAAATTGAAAGCAAAGCATATCTGAAAGACTGTTATTAGGCATAAGGAGGCCTAACTGGAATTTTAGAATAGGAAGGGTTTCTTTAGGTCATCTTATACCAACTGAGACAATCACTGACATGAATGGCCTCAAATCTTCTCAGGCAGAACTTGTCTCAAGGAGTCCAGTGAGTTGATAGCCTCTAGCTTCAGGTGACATCAAGATCTGCCTTAGCTTTCAAGAGAAAGACGTGTTCTTCCTTGACATCTACCAGGCAGTGGTTGATCAAAGTGAGGCTGAAATGACTTGCTATTTGAAGTCTTTGTAAAGGATGTCTTAATTGTTCTGGCCAAGACTTCCTCAGAGATACACCATATCTGTGGCTCTTTCTTGGTCAGTCTCCCTCTTTCCCTTCTTTAGTGGTATCAGGTGTACATTGTGGTCTGGAGCCTTCCCTTTGTACTACTGTCTCTCTTCCTTGTCTTTCACCGGTATCATTCCCAAGAAATATCTTGCCTTTTAAATTATGTTTTAGCATCAGTTACAAGGGTACCACCCAACACATGGGGTAATCCTCTCTATCCCCACCTCTACATCCACAGTAAGGAAACAGAGGTTTCTATGGTTACTCAAGCAGACCAAAACATTCTAAATTCCAACTCGATATGCTTTCTCAAACTTCAGTCAACTATGTATGACTATAGCTACTGTTTGCAGACTTATGAAGAAACCACAAATCCATTGTTTACTTAAATATTAACCATTATTTCACTTTTGTTAAATCTGTTTTAGCTTCATGTGAGGTAATATCTGAAAAGCTTTGGTTTTAATGTTCTAATTATATGTTTGCCTAATGGTTGTTAAGGTTGAAAGTTTTCATTAAGTAAATACTGGTGTGAGCACTGCCTAAAGTCACCTCATGCATTGTCAGTAAACATATAAAGGCCCACATTTTAAACACTATGTTGTATATCTAACTGCTTCGTGGAACATATAAGGCTGAGGGAAAGATAAAATGAGGGGGATGAAGGTAGGAAAATGGAAGAAGGAAAGCAGACTATTGGTTAGGAAGAAACTGAAAAACTCATCAAAACTGTCTTAGGTGCCTTGGTGCAATAGCCAATATCTCCTGCCATACCCTAATCTAACCTCCATTGACTCAAAACATCCCTTACTTATCAGATGTCTAAAACCCAAATTGAGTGTTTTTATATATGAACTAAGGACTGGATTTTTTTCTCCTAAGAGAATCAATTCATTTATCCTCAAATTAGATGGAAGTGCTCCACTTTGAGCAGCTTATTGAAGCTGTACACTAAATCAGAAATTAGTAGCATTTGGATGTTATCTAAGAAAAAGGCTTGAGTAGCATTTCTTTTTTCATTTAAAAACATTTGTAAATAAAACAAGATACTTGCCTTAATTTAAGAAATCTAAGAGCACAATTAGAATAATCATTTACCATTGCTACTATTCTTTTGGTTTAAGAGCTTTATAATGAGCATGATTTTGTTGTGCTAATGAAACAAAAATATGATTTGGACTCATCTGATAATTTAATAGATTCTTAGTAGTATAGTGATAATGTGACATCCCCTTTTCATTCTGTAGAGACAGTATTACATAGAATCTTTACCAAATAGGCATTTCTAACTTATAAGCCATTTTGTTGCTCACTGAACAAGTTGTCCTTTCAGAATAAAATATGGGGTGACCTTGATGGAATACTAGCTTCTCGGATGTCATGGATTTTAAAGGCATGAGGCATTTGAACATACAGATCCAGGTTGTGTTTTGTGTAAGTAGAAAGGTACATCATCTTGTATCTGATTTTGAAAAGATTTGTTAGCCTCTGACAGCACAAATCAAGGACTGGTGTGCATGTGGACTTGGATTTATTGGGACTCATTTTCTTCCATCCTCTGTCTCTTGGTTTGCATTTCAAACCTAATTAAAACAGTTGACATCCAAATCGAATCTAAGAATAGTGAGGAACTCTAGCTGATTACTGTTACCATTATTGTTATTATTTGTGCTGTCAGAGATGGAAACCCATGCCTGTTTTTCCCTAGGCAAGCACTCTACTACTGAGCTGTTTCCTGGGTCATTTTTGGAAAGTTTTTATTTTGAGACGGGATCTCACTATGTTTACCAGGATGACCTTGAAGTTTCTCGGCAGCACAGGAAAATTTTGAATTCTGACCATGCCTCAGCCTTCCAAGTAGCTGGGATTATAGGCTAGTTTCACCAGGCCCAACTCAAATTATCTTTTAAATAAGAAAAGAAGATAGCTTTGATGCTGAAAAAGACAGCATAATAGAATACAAAGCTACCGTAGGCCAGTTTGGGTATTTACTGAATTTATTTCTGTAAGCATCTAGTGAACACATCAGGTGCTTCCTGTATTTCCTTTACAGCTGATTATAGATGACACAAACTAAATGGACTATATTGCCCAGGGACACTAGAACTATTTTTTTTTTGTTCTTACCAGGTTAGCAAGCATGTAGTGATAACCTCTTGAATGTTTCCCCAGGATCACAACCTGCAGAAAGAAGAAATGAGAAATATTGCTTATTCAGGGGCATTTTTTCAATTATACAATCAGTGGGCTGGCTGGAACGAATGCTTCTAAATGATCAACAATATGGTGTGATTTTTTTACATACAGTAGAACCACTGCTAATTAGACTATGTTCCCTTTTTGCTGTATTTCACTTGTAGCCAGATAAAACAGCAATAGTTGTCAATATCAAAGTTAAAATGTCAAAACAAGGGGATAAAAACACTTGAAACTTCCAGGTCAGTAGCACTATTGTCACTTAAAATAGATGGCAAAAGCAAAGCAGATGATCCTTCACCCATGAACTGGATTTCTGTACTTAGCTGGTGAGATGGAAAATGAGCTGAACTTAGCATACAAATTAGAAAATAGAATGTACTGTACATTTTTTTTGTTATCTGGAAAGCTTAGGGAATAGAGCACTCAAAGAATGGGGTTAATGGGATTTTCAGGTTAACTGAGGTTGTTTTTTTTTTGTTGAAAACTTTTCTAAATGGGTGCCTGCCTTTTTTTGCCTTAACATGAATGATGTGTGGCCATCTGTATATCTTTTGACACTGAAGGCAATGCCCTAGGGTATTCAGAGTGGATTTCCTTTAGGGGACATTTGGCAATGTCAGACAGCATATTTGGCTGCCATTACTGGGAAGTTTGCTATTAACATATAGTGGATAAAGCCAGATATGCTGCTAAATGTCTTCCAATGTTTAGGACAGTCCCCATAACCATAATCATCTGGTCTCAAATGGCAGTTGTAGTGAGTATGAGAAACATTTCCTCAGAGTTGTCATAATTATCATTATTTTCTTAAGTAGTGCTGTGTTACATACTTGGCCTTCAGTTTACAAAGTACACTTCATTGTCTCATTATGTCAGCGGGCTAAATATTTTCCAACCAATGAATCGGCTGTTTTTTCTTTTTCTAAATGCATAAGTTTATTTTCTTGTATCAAAGTGCAGCAAAATTTTTGGTTCATTAAGCATTTTGTCAAACACTGAGGCACTAGCACTGTCCTAGATACAGGGAACAAAGAAGGGAACAGTATAAAGATTAAAGGAACAACCTGATGTGCGTTCAGGTTTTGTACCGACCTGAAGCTAATATTATGATAAGTAAAACAAGGGAAAACTATGAATATAATGTTTGGAACAGGCCTCAGAAGGATGTAATGCAAGTTAGAGGCTATAGGGTCAAGCTTTGTTATCAGTTCCTCTTTTGATACAGCTGGATGCAGCTGTCAGAGGTTTGAAAACAATGAGACAAGGCCTCAGAATTGTCCACATAGCAAACTGGAGGTATATATGAAAGTCTGCAATAATAATAGTTATCACAACTGCCCTTATTTTAATGTCTAAAAAAATATGCTTGCCTTGTACTAGATGTTGTATGTGTGAGTAATTCCTAGAAAATTTGAAGTCTAATTTTACACATGAAGAATCACAGCCCAAAGGTAGTTTAAATAATTTCTCCAAGGCTAGATAGCCAGAAACGGTAAATCTGGAATTAAAAGCTGGCTCTTTCTTCCTATGGAAATACTGGAAGTGCAGTTAGATTCTCCATATCTGTGGTTTCCATATCCATACTTCTAAACAACCCCACATTAAAAACATCTGAAAAATCATTTCAAATAGAACATATGCAGACTATTTCCTTGTCTCTGTTCCCCTAAGCTGTGAAGTACTATTTATTTAATATTTGTGTAATAGTAATGGTTAATACAAGTAACATACATGTTATTTAAAGAATATAGAAAGATGTTAATAGGATTTTTTGCAAATAGTATGCTGTTTTAAATAAGGGACTTATACACCCACCTATTTTGGCAAATATCAGAGTTGGAGGACTGCTTTAGAACCAGCTCCCTCAGCACGACTGTATGTCATATTTTAATTTGCCTCATGACTTTTCAATTTTATGGTGGTGTCTAAATTGTATACATGCAGATATTACTTTTTGTTTATCTGAACTGATAGCGATGGAACTCAGGGCCGTGTGCATGGTAAGAAAGTCCTCTACCACTTAGCGCCATTCTCATCTCTGGAACAGTACTTTAACCATGCTAGCTGTTTTCTAGTTTCAGTACAGAATTCAATACATTACATGAGCCATTCAGCAGTTTCTTATAAAATGGGCTTTGTGCTAGATTATTTCACCTGACTAAAGGCTAATGTACATGCTCTGAGCTTGTTTAAAGTAGATTACGCTAAGCTAGGATTTGAGGTAGGGTAAGGATATTATCTGCATTTTGACTTACTATATTTTCAATTTCCAATCATCATATTAATGCAAAATGCTGATGATTGTTCTAATTTTTTTGCAGAGGAGGTAGACAAGATATCTAAGGTATGAAGCAAAAAGGGAAGGTCCCATAGAGGGTACAGGTTTAGGTTGGCCCATATAAATGGAATGGTACCTTTGAGTAGAGAATCATGTTTACTTTCCTGTTATAAGGACTCAAGCCATTTGTATGTGTGTGTGTGTGTGTGTGTGTGTGTGTGTGTGTGTGTGTGTGTGTGAGAGAGAGAGAGAGGGGAAGAGAATGAGAGAGCACAAGAGAGATGTTTTCAATTAAATTAAAATATGAGCCACATTTCAGACTGATTATTTATGAAGGAAAAGAAAGGTTAATGAATGTCTTGAGGGGTGATTTCTCATGCTGCCATGACACAAAATAAGCTGTTAGGTGTCTTCTGGGATGTATTCTTCAGTGTCTGCTTGTGAGAAACATCCTTGCTGGCGACATTTGTTAACTTTTGGTAGCAAGTTGGGACCATACATTTGTTGAATTTTTAATTCACTGACAACCCTCAACATAATAAAACTAGAGGGTTTTGAATTCTTCAAGAAAAATGAGCAATATTCCTAAGGACATGTGACAAACTCAGAGAAAAATAAGGAAGGCTGTTTCAGTGGAGGCCAAGTTTATTGTACTTTTCTACATCAGGAAGGCAAGAAGGAACAATAGACAGTGTTAGTGTCATTAGAAGAGCCATGGGTGACAATCCAGAGGTTAGGTTTGGTCATACACTCAATGCTTGACTGTGGACTCAACTTTCTGAGCCTCCATTAACTTATCCACAATTTGGCTCTTGCTCTCCTAGCAGGGTTGCTACCGTCAAACTGGAGAATATTTACAAATATATTTGAGACATGAATAATGACATATGTCGAATTACTTCTACATAGAAAGGGGTTGTTCATCAAGACATTGTGTTTTCAGCTTCAGGAAAACTTGAAGCTATTAGAATAACTTTGGTCCATGCCCAGATGGTGTGCTCAGAACAAATGGACTTATTGGAAGGTAGTTCTCCCCCATCACCCTTTCTAGAGTTAGCCTTAAGTTGGAGGATATGGGAAAGTTATCTAAAGATAGGAACAGTTAGGAGTCACAAAGCTGCTGCACTGAAGCCCATAATTAATTCTTCATCCTTGCTTTTAGTGCCTTCTTGACTCTGATTTAACATACAGTTCTTACCAATCTTGGTTTTCCAGTTCCCAGTAAATTAAACACTGCAAGCTAGAAGGGGTGTGTATGGAGGCAGGGAGTGATATTAGGGAGAGGTGCATTAGTACCAGAGGAAGTGACAGACTGACTTAAAGGAGAAGGAAGAAACACGAACAGAAAAGCAGACAACATTGTGCTACTGCACAGTATAATCAGGGATGCTTGTTGTGAGCGCCTGAGTCATCAGACAATAGTTCACTTTGATCAGACATTTCTGATGAAAATCCCAGGGACATGGAATATGTTTTATAGAAGGTTTCCTACAGAAATGCTCTCCCCAGCTGGTAAGAGAGTGAGCTTCAGTTGTCTTAAGATCTTCTGTGGAACTGATTATAATCCTACTGATGGGAGCTAAATGAGGCCTCAGTGAGAAATGTGCTATATATTTTTTCTTGGCCTTTCCTTTTAAATTTGCTTTCTGGGAAAGGGTTGTGAAAATAGGGAGGCATGGGGATATTGAGTATAATATGATGCACAAAAAACTGGATAGTTAATAGGAATGTTCTTGTTCTGTTAATCCTCAATCTTGATTCTTTCCATCTGTTACAGATGAACAAGGCATAAATTGTACCTTACTTATTCAATGACTGGTAACCAAGAGAAGATTCAACTTTGCTTTTACAGTAATTATAATAGATCTTTCTGAATTAGTTTCAGAACTTCATGGATAAAAAGCTGTTTTTACACTCAGATGTGACATTTAAGGAAGAAATACCAAGTTCCCACATCCATGTTCTGTAGTCACTTTGCTTTTGTAAGATTTGCTGTGGATGATAGATGGCCTGCTGTGATGGCAGACACGATAAATGTAATAAGGAAGAAATGTGTGAAGCGTAGATAAAACTCATTGTTTTAGGAAAATTTATTTTTATCTTCTTATATAGCATCTCA
>LZPO01075854.1:549131-562844 GCA_001675575.1 Neotoma lepida | reverse complement strand
CCCCCCCCCGCCCGCCAGCTACAGTTCTCATTCATGGAGCAGAGGTTCGTTTGCAGAAGAAAGGTCTCATACATACTAACAAACACTGGGCCATGCAGACAGTGTCAAACTTTCTGTCAAGGAAATCAGTGAATCACAGTTTACTCATTTGGGGCTGATTTTCCCTTCCTAACCTGCCCCTCAGCCAGTTTTCTGTGAAACTGGATATCTCTGAGTAGTTAAAAATGATTTATAAGACATTCAGTGTTTTTTTTTTCTCAAAGAGACCCTTCCTTTCTCAATTTTATGTTTAATCTAGACATTTTCATAATTTTAGAAATTTGAAATGAAATTGCTCCACAAGACTACTTGAGAGAGGCCCACATATCCTCTGGGAGGCAAAAGCATCTGTTTTTCTATGCTCACATTTTAGAAAAAAAATATGTGTGTGAAGAAGTGTGTATGTTTTTCCCCCCTTAGATCCATCTGGTATGCAGATTAGGTTATTTGCAGACCTAAGTAGCTCCATGTTTAGATTTTCTACATCAGTGCCAGAGAAGGATCTATGGAGAAAGACTGATCTTGCGTTGAATACAGAACATGCCTTGATGTTCACCTTAATTTCTTTTTCTTTGATTTAAGTGTCACGTGAACGCTTGGGCAAGGGGGTCTGGGAGAGAAAGTTGTGTTTGTGGGGAGGGTTTCTGGTTTAATTCACCAGGCAGTTTTCCTTTACTGTCTGCAAGAAAAAACATTCTCTACGTTCAATGAAAAGATATTTTTCAGGTCACATCTGCCTTCTTCTTTCTCTTAGTTGAAAAAAAAAGACATTGTTTTCTTTTGGCACTGGATATAATTTCAGCAGTGTGGGGAAGCTGAATGAACAGTATGCTGCAGAAGCCAGCCTGTGAACATGCCACACCTTCCAGAAGAGCTTTCCAATATGATCATAGCTGTTCATCTTCTTCAGCGTTTGAGTCTTAGTAAACATATCAGAAGCAAATTCCATTAGCATTATTTCCTAGTAAGCTTAATGTGCACACACTCGCTCTCAAGTCGGAATGCCAGAGCTTTATATTGCAGTCATCTTGAGTGAGTGTGCTGGATTAGTGTGGGAGAGAAAACAATGACCTACACCAAAGTCAGTCCGATGGCAGTGGAGGGTAGGAATGTTGCACACACACACAGAGACTGAAACGTTTCCTCAAGAAGACAAATGTTCACACAAAAGAGGAATCTTGTCAATGCTTACATTGTCTGTAGGGAAGCTTGTGTAGAGAGAAAGGAATCGAAGAAGGCAAGAAAGAAAATTCTGGAACGTGAGGGTTAGAGGGTAAGAATTTTTTACCAAAGATCATCGTTTGGGGTAGCTCTGTGCTTCCCAGACTTTCATATTCCATTTATCATAGCTTACTGCAATATGTGGAAGATTTAATAGGAAGAGGCAAGAGAGGGTCATTAAGGTGGCTCAGCAGTTAGGGAAAATAAGCCTGATGACCTCAGTTTGATCCCTGGATCCCACAAGGTAGAAGAAGAAAACTGACTCCTGCAAGTTTTCCTCTAATTTACACATTTATACCATGGTGCGCTTGCACGAGCGGGCACACACACACACACACACACACACACACACACACACACATTTTAAAATACGTTTAGTTAATTAATGTTATTTTTCTTCTTTTTTGACACAGTATCTCACTATGTAATCCTGGCCAGCCCAGGAACTAATTGTGTAGTCCAGGCTGGCCTTAAACTTGTAGCAACCCTCATAGCTACCTTCACAGAGACTTTTTTTTAAAATATGCACAAATTTATTCTAAAAAGTCCATTCAAGGCTTTGCTTTCTGTAGGTGTTTTGTATGCTCATTTATGCTCAAAACATTCTAATTTCTGGGTTTATGACAAAGACCTTCTGGAGAGCCTTTATGAGTGATGAGTAGCAGGCATTGAAATGTGCCCTTTGAAATTTTAAAAAATGGAATATCTACCGATCCTCTGATGAAATAAGTATAGTATAGTTCCCATATAAACAGGGTACTATAACAGGTCCTCTAAACTAGGTACTTTAAGAAAAGGTACAGTGTTTGGCAATGCATCATGGCAATATATAGTATCATTCTATAATAAATTGCCTGATAATTATTAAAGGTGATGTATTAGAAAAAAAAAAAAACATGAACCTTGGTGTTATGTGGTTCTGGATTCACATCTTGATGTTTAGTTATTAGTTTCATTACTGTGTGCAAAATTGAAGTGTGAATGTAGAGTGCAGTATTAGAGACCCAGGTGTATCTCCGACTGATGAAGCTTCCAGACAGTGGAGAGAAAGCTCCTGGTGTGCATAAAGAAAATAGAGTGGTCTCCTTTTCAACTTCTTAGGTATGCCTCTTTGAATAAATTTCCATTTGTAGTGTTTTCAGTATTTGACACCCTAATCGGTAAAAAATGTTTGATAGTTGAAGTGAATGACCATGTTTATATTTTCAAAAATAAAGAAATATCTCTCAGAAACACAATGCGATTTTCAGGATAATTGCTTACTTGGCAGCTCCCTTCCTCTTCTGGGAGCCATGTCATTTAAGTGGATCTCAATTTGCAAATGGATGACAAGTGACTGAGGCTAAGTTCATGGGTGGGGTGGGGAGAAGGAGGGCAAAACATACAATTCTCCAAACTCAGAAATGTTTCCTTTGACCTTTCACTCTTTCTGTTTGAATCTGGCATCATCTTGCCCTCCTTGCCAGCTTCTCTACCTTTATGATCACACTGGCATGCAAACAGTTCAAGCAGCCTGAGAAGAGCTGCTGGCGTTCAGCCAAGCACAGGGAGCTTCTGAATGCCACTTGTTAAATATTCAGATTTTCTGAGCCAGTTGATAAACCATGGGTAGCTTAAAATCAGCAATGCCGGAATTATTAACCCAGAAATCAACTACAAACTAACACTTCTGTTGTTTGACAATAGCTCGTTTTCTGGCACACCACTGGAATCAGAAGAAATGTGGATTAAAGTCCTTAATATATGGAAAGCTGCCTCTATCAACCACCTTTTAATTTTCTCTTCTTTTAATACATGTTTGTTGAGTGCTCAGTCTGTGCCAATTGTGGGGCTAGACCACGGGGAGACAGAGGTCACAAGAATGTGGGCCCTAGACTGGAGGATGTCACACTTGACTGGGAAAGACAGCCAAGTTAACAGATGATTAGAACCCAGTGGGAGAAGGGTAAGAACAGAAATGCGAACAAAGTACAACTGAGGAGAGAATGATTAACTCAACTGCTATAGACAGAAAGTACTCTGTCTCCAATGAGAAATCTACAAAATATTTTCTTTGGCTTTTATAAGTGGGAACCTGAAAACAGGTAACTTAAATAGAATGCTATTCTGAAAATGAAGAGAGAGGCTATTTCTCTTGATTTCAGGAGAGTCTTGCTGGGTTATAGTGCTTCAATGCTAAAGGAGAGGTTTTTTAAATTAAAAAAAATATTTATTTACTTTAAAACAAGGTCTCCATAGTCTAGGATAGCCTCAAACTCATGATCTTACCTCAACCTCCATAGTGCTAGGCTTATAGGTATGCACTGCCATATAAATCTATGTTTTTGCAGTTTTCAAAATTAAATTATCATTATTTCTTTTCCCCCTTCCCTTTCCTCCTTCAAACATACCTCCCACCCCACCCTTCCTTATTCTCTCTCAAATACATGGCCTCTTCTTAATTATTTTTGTTACACTATATGTATTGAACCTGCTGAGTCCATTAATGTTGCCTGGGTGTATGTTTTCAGTGCTGGCCACTTGGCACAGGATAGCCAATTAGGGACTGATCGCCAAGGAAGACTAATTCTCCCTTTCTCACCAGTCCCTAATTGCCTGCAGCTTTTCACACAGGGTTGGGAGCCGTGTGAAACTTTTTCCCCCTTTTGTATTAGCATGTCTAATGGTGTTGGAATTGTTTAGGTCTTGTTTAGGTGGCCAAACTGTTGAGATTTCATGGGTGTAACTTCCCTGTCCTTTCAAGGATGGCTTTTACAACCTTTCCTTCCCATCTTTAGAGTTGTTCTCTGAGCCTTAGGCATAGGGTTGTGTTGCAGATGTATCACTTGGCACTGGGCATCCCATGGTCAATTGTTCTCTGCATTTTGATCCGTTGTGGCTTTCTATAATAGTTTCTGTCTGCTGTAGAAAGAACTTCTTTGATGAAGGGTGAGAGCTCTACTTATCTATGAGTGTAAGCATGCTATTTAGAATGCAGTTAAGAATTTTACTGGTTTAGTAAGGGGGCAACAATAGGTTCTTAAAGGAGAGATTTATATTTGAGGCACTATATATAATATAAGCATTTGGTGTTCGGTAACCAGGTCTTATATAAAAAGTTGTGACTGAGATGATGGTGGGAGAAGCTAAGTGAAAAGGGCTGTGTAAATTAAAAGGCATTTATCAGTTATTAGCTTTATGATCCCACGCAAGTTACATTTCATCCCAGCCTTAGTTTTCCACCTGTAAAATAGGAAATACAGGGGATATAATCACAGGAAGGAATAAAGTAGTGTAGTCACCAAGGAAGGCTAGATCGTTGGGTTAGAGACCCTACTTTTCATTGTAACTATGAGCAATTAACTTATGCTTTCTAGGTTTGAGTAGCCTACACGGAAAGGGCATCTATCACTAATAGCTACTTCATAGAACCAAATAAGAAATGTGTGAAATAATGTATCTTTAGCTCTTCAGACAGAGTCTAAGTGTTTGTCCTATATTGGCTATGCTCTTTTCATTCTCCTCCTTGCCTTCATCTTTCCCTGCAGAAATCATATCTATCCGTCAAAACCCAGTTCACAGGCAGCCTCCTGAATAAAGCCTTGCTTGATTTCATGTCCCTCAACTCAAACAAACAAACAACAAAACAAAACAAAAACACCCTGCAGCTATGGAGTGAGAAGAATGGAGATACGTTAGTGCTTGGGGACAGAGGGATGCTGATGCCAATTTTTAGGATAGCACTGGGAATAAGAGGGAAGGAGCTGAGGTTTGCAATTGGAAGTTGGGTGTTGAAGATGTAGGTTTAAAATGATGAGAAACTGGTGGTAAATCAACCACAAAGTAATGCGGCTTCTATTTACCCCTCCCTCAGGGAGAAGGGAAAAAATCCCAGATGGGAAAAGGCCTTGGACAAAGGCCTTTTGGTGAGTTATAACAGAAAACTAGTTTTTTTTTTTTTGTGGGCTAGTATTTTTTCAAGACTTGTGTAGAAGTGTAGTAGCTTGAATGAGAATGTCGCCCACAGGTTTCAGCATTTGAACACTTGGGATCCGGATAGTGGCAATGTTTGGGGAGTACTAGGAGGTGTGGTCTTGATGGAGGAAGTACATCACTTGGGGCAGGCTTGGGGGTTTCAAAGCCTCATAACATTCCCAGTGCTTTCTTTGTATCATCCTCATGGTAAAGGATGTAAGCTCTTAGCATCCTGCTATAGCTATGCCTGCCGTTTACCGGCATGATGTACTCTTATCTCCCTAAAACCGTAAACACAAATAAGCTCTTCCCTGTATACATTGTCTTGGTCATGGTGTTTTATCCCAGAAACCAAAATGACTAATATAACAAAGCACTCTCTTAAATGTTTATCTTCTATCTATCTATCTATCTATCTATCTATCTATCTATCTATCTATCTACCTACCTATACATCACCTATTTATTCATTTGAGGTAGGATGTCACTATGTAGTCCAGGCTGGCCTAAAATCTCTATATAGTTCAGGCTGGACCTGAACTTATAGCAATTCTCCTATTTCAGACACTCAAGTACTGGGCTTAAAGAAGTGTACCACCCCAACCAGCTAAAAATTTTTTTAAGATTCTCTCTCTCTCTCTCTCTCTCTCTCTCTCTCTCTCTCTTTCTCTGTGTGTGTGTATGCACGTTTTTGTATATGTGTGTAGGCTTGAGTCAACATTAGGTATCTTCCTCAATTATGTCTCTATCTTATTCTTGTGAGACAAGGTCAGACAAGTCTTCTCAGAAAAGTTTGGCAATTGCCTTAGGACTCATGGGCATACAGGGTTGGAGATGGAGGTCAAAATCAGGTTTAACTGACTCAAAAGCCTAGTCACTGTTAGCAGCCATATTACTACTACCACCAACTGCTGTTGATAAGAATTGTCATTACTATCGTCATTATTGCAGGGTGATCAGCTCCCATCATGCATTCTGTGTAACAAAGACTATCTACTGTTATTATGTCTGATTACCTAAGTGGGGGAACAGTTGAGGCCCAACTCTTTAGAAAGTCTTTGTTGTGGACATCCTGGGAATCTCCTTTTGGTTTCCCTAATTAGTTCATGAAGCTCATTCTTGGCTCATATGATCATGACTCCAATTTTCGATTCCCTATCAGCATATGACATGAATTGTCATTGTTGAATCACAAGCTGCACTTGCGATGAATGTTGGATAATCAGAACAAAAGCACAGGAAAAATAATTAGAGGGACCCAAAGGGAAGAAACACACAGCCTTGAACAAGAGACTGTGTGAAGGTTTCAAGGACTCAGTCCCTGAAGCTCTGACAATGTATTTTGATCCTTGTCTGAATGCAAATGAACAACTCCATCAAATCTTAGGCAACTTGTCACAGTGTGTGTTATTTAGCTAGTTAATTAAAAGTCTGAGTGAGCCAGGGCCTCTCTGCACTGTGTTCTGAAGATAACCAAACCTGTGTTCTGACCAGGCAAGTTAATTTAAAATAAGTGACCTCAACTGGGTAATGGTTGCAAGTTCAAATTCAAGAATCATTATAATTAGTCCCAGATGGATCTTAATTGTTCTTTCAGGAAACAAAGGAAGGGGTGGGGAGAGAAGTAGCTAAGCACACAGTAAAGGTTATTACCCATACCTTTGGAAAGCAAGGGAGTGACTCTGGCAGGGCACAGTTAATGTTGTACAACCAGAGTTCCATTGCTGCCTTTCCAAATACGTGGTACATAAAATGGACTAAATTTTTCAGGAAATAAGGAATAGAAGGCAGCAATGTGTGATCTTAGGCAAGTTATTTAACCTCTGTGAGCCTGTTTCTCAGTGTAATGGAAAAAAATAAAGTCACTATGAGTCTTACCTACTTCAGAGGGACAAAATGAAGTCTTGTGAAAATGTTCTAAAAACATGGAAGACTCTAGAAGACAGAGTTTATTCTTGCATTAGAGGAAAGCTTCCTCATCAACGATTTGGGGTTTGGGGGTATAAGGTTACCCTAGGTATGAGCCTTGAAAAATTTTCCTAGACTCTGCTGCAAGAAGGTACCTTCTGAACTACACCTGGAAGACGGTGGCTGGAACAGAGTGCACAATATGTGCAGCACCATTCAGTGTGGTGAGCTGGGCTTTTCTAATGCTTAGGAGGTATATCCCTAGGCTCAAAATGATTTTGGAGTTTTTGGAAGAAGTTAGAGCAGAGCACACACATGTTTAAACTTTCTCCCTAATGTTGTGAAATCAGACCCAATTCATTTAACATATTATAAAATAGTAATTATTAATATAACATACATTAAATATATTAAAAACTAATTCTAATATATATTAAATACATATATAAATGTATTTTCCTTGGTGCTGCATGCTGGCACAGCACTATGGTACCTGAGATGGAAAAGTAAGTCAGAGTTACAGTGGGATGGCCTTATTCTCAATTCTTTTTTTAAATGAATATTTAGGTCTCCCTTTAGTGCTCTGATAAGTTCTTATTGCAGCTCTGATATGTTCTTATTGCATATATTATATCTATGGCCATACTATCCTACACAAGCCCAATTTCATCTAATTGCCTCTATCTCCCAAAGCCTTGAAAGCCAAAAGTCATTAGACAGAATTTGTAGAATGCTCAAAATGAAATAAGTGAAAAAGAAATTATACTGTAGTGGAAAGTTTTGGAAGAACAGTAATTCGACCACTTAGGGATGTACAAAACGGCTATTTGGAAATTCTTTTCTCTCTGCATCTTACATTTTCAACAAATAAAATGATGTTCTGAAGCCTATGTGAACTGACACCCCCCAGCAGAGTATAAACATCTAAAACAGAGATTTACAACCTATGCCTACTGACAGAAATCATAGCTATTTATCCTTCAGTCTTAACTAAAATGTACTAAAAGATCTTATTTTGAAATCATTATCTAAATTCAGCCTTGTTAGAAGCAAAACAAATAGCAGGGGTTGTGTTTCTTTGAAACGTATTTCTAAGGGCTATGTGCTGCATCCAATATTAATCTTCACCACTAGGAAATACCCATACATGGCTTTGGTGGGAATTTACAAAGGTTTAAGTCGTAAGTACAGTAGTCATTTCTGCACATCTAGAAGGCTCCTGTTGTGCACCAAAAATAAAAGCCACATTGTGTATGCAATGCTTACAGATCTGAGGATTATCTCCAAATGAGAATTGATGCTCCCCTCATCCTCAGGACAAAAAGTCAGGATATGAATTTATTTAATTCAACAAATATTTACTGCTAAGCATAGCAGTACATGCACTTAATCCTAGCATTTGGGAGACAGTGGTGGATGGAGCTCTGTGAGTTTGAGGCCAGCCTGGTCTATATAGCTAATTCCAGAACAGCCAGGGTTACATAGAAAGACTCTGTCTCAAGAAAACCAAGCAACCAAGCAATCAATGAACCAACCCACAGACCCCAAATGTTTATCAAGACCTAGTATGTGTCAGGCTGGGATACAGCACGAACAAAGCACAAAACCCTGTCTTCATGAATACCATCTTCTGTTTCAGTTGTCTAATGATCACTAATTTTTGTGTTTGATGGATTCCTATCTGGTCTCGAACTCTCATCTTTTCCAGTCTATTAACTGTTTACTCCATACAGATGTGTGTCCCACCATCCTACTTTGCCTATCATTCCTTGGGGGGAGAACCCCAGATTCCTGCTTCATATTGTGAGTGTTTTTCAATGTAATGCTTTATAGGTAGATATTCAATGATATCTGTGGGTGACATGAATGAAAAGGATACAGAAATGGGGGAGAAGGATGGGTCCTGGGACTCACTTGACATGTTATTTTTCTAGTGTGATATCCTCTTTTTTTGTTGTTTTTCGAGACAGGGTTTCTCTGTGTAGCTTTGCGCCTTTCCTGGAACTCACTCGGTAGCCCGGGCTGGCCTCGAACTCACAGAGGTCGGCCTGCCTCTGCCTCCCGAGTGCTGGGATTAAAGGCGTGCGCTACCACCACCCGGCGTTTGATGTGCTCTTATGTGAAAAGTCTATCTTTAACCTTAGCACCAGTTCCTTGTGTTTGGGTAGGACGTGGGTAGAATGGGATGGAGAAGACAGATGGCCATCAAGAGAACTCATGCATACTTGGCTATTTGGTCCTTGTATTGGCATAATCTGGTATCTACAAGAACATGGGCACTAAAATCATACTCTTAAATCCTTGTTCTTTTATTCTCTAGTTGTGATACAGTTATACATGCTAGACCCTCTCTTAACACCTCAATTAAAATGAGAAGGTAGTTGAATGCCTAAGCAGTATCTTGTAATTTCTGAAACTATGTTACACTATTGGCTGGTGGAAAAAAATTGTTTCTAGAGGGTCCAAAGTTTATGGTAAAAGGTCAAGTTGCGTTCTGACCAATATAGCCCATGATTTTTTTTAAAGATTTATTTATTTATGTGTATACACATGGGTCTCTCTGTGTGTATGTGCACATGACTACAAATGCTCTTGGAGGCCAAACAGTGTCAGATCCTCTGGAGCTGGACTTGCAAAGATGCAAGTATTGGGATCAGAACTGAGGTCTTCTGCAGGAATAGTACATGCTCTTAACTGCTATGTCATCTCTGCAGCCCCCATAGGCCATGCTATCAGTAGGTGCTTTCTACCATTTTACTTTATGGCATTTTAATCAGCCTCAAGTTTTCATTTGTTGCTGCTTATTGGCATTCATCCTGACAAATAAGTGAGCATTGCTATACATAGGCAAATGGAAGTGTGCATTCCTTCCACAAAATCATATGAATTTCACTTGGTTCTCGATTACTCAGTTAGCTCAATCATAAGGGGACAGGATTCTTGCTTGGCTAAGTCAGGCTGAGTTAATTATATTTCCTTTGCCTTCCTGTTACAATCTGTGTTCTCCTTTATCAATGCACTTATCATGATGGATTGCAATTATCAGTTCACTGGGATGAATCTCTAGTCTTGAGGGATGGAAGATACCTTTTTTACCTTTTCTTTAAACTTAGGGCTAGTTCTCACCCAAGACATGAGAGATAAGCAATATGAAAATGGAATGTTGTCTTGCTGAAGCCATCTCCTTATATTTCACCAGATCCCCTGGGAAGGATTGAGAATAGTGGCCTCCTCCTTCCTTATTTTGGTGCAATTAAGAAGATAAAGCTATGTATTTGTTCCTCCCACATCACGTAGTATTCCTATTGTGGAGAGTCTAGGAAAAGGATGCTTAAGTGATGGGTCCTTACCATAAGCTACTGAGTCTGAGCTGATCCTTTTTATGCAAAGTGTCTATATTAGATAATGTTGAACTGTCTTATAATGAGATTGCAGACAGAACCATTCCCACGAACCAAACCTATCTTCTTCTAGAGTATAGTAAAGGGAAATTTATCACCATCTGACAACGTTTCAATAAAGCCGTAAGCAGAGCAAATATTATGGAACTCATGAAGAAAATTTGCAAGCAGGATGGCTTTTTGTATATTTGGAGAAATTATAACATTTTCTATTGGTTCATAAATACTCTAGTAACAGGGCCATTATTAATGTTGCAGTTTATAATTTACTGCTACAAGATTGCTGCATGAGTATTCCTTTTTTCATTAATTCTTTGAGAATTTTGCACAATGAACTTTGATCATATTCACCTTCCCTCCCTGGATTCTTCACAGATTCACTCCTCCCCTCATCCTCTTCCCAGCCAACATTGTGTCTTCCCCCCTCCCATTAATGTCAAAATTTGTGCTGCCCAAATATTCTTGGATGTGTGACCTTCCACTGGAGCACGGTTGACTTGTCAGAGGCTAAGAAAGTCTAGAGGGTGAGTTACAGCTCATATAATGGCAATAACTTTAAAAGGTAAACTGGGTAGGGTTTCATGTATATTATCTTCACAGGATTTCAAAATCACTGGCTCTAGGGCTGGGGAGATGGTTCAGTGCTTGTGGTAGAAGCATGAGAACCTGAGTTCAGATCCACAGAACCTATGTGAAAGCCCAACAACAGCGGATGCTTGTAACTGCAATGCTGTCAGGTAGAGACAGGAGGATTTCTAGGGCTTACTAGCCAGCTATCCTAGCTAGCCAAATAAGTGAGCTCCATCCATAGCACCCACATAAAATTGAGGTGCAGCAGGGTATGCCTTTAATCACTGTGCTAGAGATGCAGAGAGAAGAGGATCATTGGATGGAGCTTGTTGGCTAGTTAGTCTAGCTGAATCAATATGCTACAGGTTCAGTGAGAGACCCTGCCTTAAAAACATAAGATGGGGAAGCAATTGAGGAAGAAACCTGATGCTGACCTCTGTCCTCCTTATGTGAAGACAGACAGACAAACAGACATGCACACACACACACACATACACACACACACACATGCACACACACACAGAGAGAGAGAGAGAGACAGAAACAGAGACAGAGAGAGACAGAGAAAGAGAGACAGAGATGGAGATGGAGACAGACAGAGATTGATCCCTGGCTATAGCTAGTTAGTGGAGTTTTCTGGTGGAGGCTGCAGTTGGTAGAGTCACCTGGGAAAAGTATTACTGAGAAGTATTTTTCAAGAAAATCTCTCTTTCCTTCCAACATGGATACTCAGTACTTTATTTTCAACAGGTGGAGAATTAAAAACAGCTGAATCCAGGTCTCACTCCTTGGGGAAAAGGTGTGAACAACACTCCTCCTCTCTGAAGACAGAAATGCCTGAGGATTCAAGTATGGGCCTTTTGCCACCCCTTATTGATGGGACTAATGCAGAAGAGTTAATGGCTCTGCCGGGAGGTGCACTTTCCTGCCACTACTTGCAGCTCTCCCTGAGCAGCTTGGTGGTGGTTGCTATGGATACCAAATGGTGAAGGGGTTTAGGTCAGTATTCTAAAGATTGTGTTGTGCTTGAGTGGGTGAGACAGAAATGAAGTTAATGTGTGTGAAAAAAAGGATGTGTTTCCTTTGCACATTTGAGAAAACTGAATCAAAGCAGCCCATCAAATAAAAATTGATTTTCTATTGGCCAAGGAAGAGGGAGGAGGAGCAATTTATTGAGTAGGAAGTTCTCAAGTTAAGTACAAGCAGTAGTATGAAATACGTCAAGAGATGTGCAAAGGACTCTCAGAACTGTTGAAGTGACATCAGTTGAAGGCAAGGCACTTAGGAGTGGCCATTAAGAAGCTTTCTGTAAGTATCCTCTTTGACTGTCTGGGCATTCCTTCAATGCGCCTGATTTTCATCTCTTAATTCAAGACATTGTAGTACTGAGATCACACTGTATTGTGATTCTTTTCTCTTATTTACCTTCAAAGGGGTCGGTATCTATTAGGCTCATATGCAGTGTACAGTGTGCAAATCACTTATTCCCTTTTCCTGGTGTTCATGGTCCTCAACTTGGAAGGCATATCTTTTACCAGTAGTGAATTTTGTTCGAAGCTCCACTTCTTGCTCCACTTTTCTAAAGACAGGGTCTCACTATGTACCCCAGGCTAGCCTGGGGCTTGCTGGGTAAAGCAGGCTGACCAGGGACTCAGAGTTACAAGTGACTCTGTCTCATGAGTGCTAGGATGAAAGGCATGCACCACCATGCTTGGCCTTTCCCAGTTCTCAACAATAATTTAGATATAACTACAGCTAAGATTGCTATAAGAGATTTAACTGAAGACATGAAAATAATTTCAGTTCATGCACTTTAGATCAAGCAGTACTTTGTAAGTCCAGTTCACCTCACTGTGGTAGGCAAGATGTATTTTGCCTACTGAACCACAATCAAATAAAAAATGAAATAATTGTCACTGTTTTGGTGCCACTCTCAAATCTAAACCTTGATGATGACATAGGAATGTAGCATCGTGCTGCAAAGACAAACAAGAAGACTCCCTATGTTCTGGGAATGTCCTTGTGGTTCTCACAGGTGTGTCACTGAACTCCTCTCTGACTCACCCAGGTCAGACTCCTTCAGGTTATAGGCACTTTTGTTCCCTGTTCAGTTCTCAGGCTGCACGATCACAGGTTCCTCCCTTCATTCATTCACTCCTACTCATGAAGTGAGGTATGCAATTCTAATTATAATGCCTTATATTTGTAGACATGCCCTCAATAGGCATCTTAGAACGCCTTAGAGAAACTGCCTGATTCATCCTAAAGTCATGCTGGAAGGGCAGGGAAGGATTATTTTCTTTTTATATTTCATGGCTGACATCACTAAAGTGACAAAAAGACGAGGGAGCTGTGCAAGGGCAGATGTGATTTTGAAAAGGAACTTATGTAGAGTTTTAATCTTTGGCCACAAGCTGTATTCCTCAGAAGATACTTGGTCACATGCTATCATGTTTTCAGAGTGAAATGGGTAGTATTTGTTCAGTTGGGAGTCTGTTTGATAGCTATGTATGTTTATTAAAAATAAGTTGGCTGGGCATGGTGGTGTACTCAGGAAGCAGAGGCTGGTAGATCTCTCTGTGAGTTTGAGACATGGCTAGTTCCAGGCCAGCCGGAGGTA
>LZPO01075854.1:486132-546814 GCA_001675575.1 Neotoma lepida | reverse complement strand
GAGATGCATGAGCTATGGACCCATGGCTGAGAAGCCCCGATGGGCCCTCATCCAGAGACAGATGGAAGCAGATGCGAGATTCATGGCTGAGCACCATGCAGAGCTCCAGGGGTCCAACTGATGGGAGAGAGGAGAGGTTCAATGAACCCATTTGATTTGTAACAGGGTCAACTAAAAGCAAAAATGATATTTACATCAGTTTTATTGTTGTACTTGTATTGGTTCCTATGTTTAAGATCTGGGAATAAAGTACCAGACTTAGTCCCAAAATTCTGATGTTATGGGGGAGGGGTGAGTATGTCTTGATTCAATATACATTTTTTTCTGTTTTCCCCTTGATGTTTCCATATGCAAAGGGCATACAAGGAGGAGGAGAGTAGTTGATGTGGATATAACCAGGGACGTAGGATAGGTTTGTAATGAACAAACAAATCTCAGTTAATCAGAAGCCAACTACCAGAAGCCTTTAATTAATAGGAATTTTCCCTAGGCATTTTCTGGAAGGGCTGATGTGATATTTATATCTATATATATGTGGTACTAGCTTTGATCAAACATAAACTCTTATTAACAGGGACATGCGTTGTTCTGTGCTCTAAGGATAGAGGTAAATGATGAACTTCCTAGTGGTGTTGTGGCCTTAAGGGAATATTATCTCATTCTCCTTATCATCCGTCTTCCCAAGTCTCAGAAAAGCTCCCTGATGTTCAGCCTTTCCAGAACCTCAGTCAGCAAAACCATTTAATGACGGTCACTAGCTGGCAATCTGAGAAAGCAAGAAAGTTGGCTCACACATTTGAGATAGTTGTCATATTCTGCCTTCCAGAATTATTGTGTTTCCTTATCAGCTTGTTAGACTGTAAACTTCCTTAGGAAGGAAGACTTACTATTTTCCACTTACCACGTTTAGCATGAGGTAAGACAAAATAGATCTGTTCTCTCTCCCCTTTTCTTTTCCTCCCCTTTCTCTTTTTTAACTTTCTTTCTTCCTTTTTCTCCCTGTCTACCTTCCCCCATTCTCCCCCACAGCCTTTCCTCCCTGTCATTCAATGCAGTGCTGGAGATTAAAGCCAGAGCATTACACATACCTTACCACTGAGATATACTATCGCTATCCCCTCCATCAATATCTCATTAATTGAATTCTCTATCTTGTGTTTCAAGGCACTGGGAATCATAGTTTCTTGGAACTGGATGTGTATAGGAACATTTAACACATTTGCTTTCGGGATTAGGAAATGAGGAACATTTTGAAGTCTTCTGGCTTCGGGTTAAAACCCAGGTCTCCTGCCTCAAGCTTGGATATTCTGCTATATAAAACTCCGGATATCTTCCTTCATCTCAAAGAGTCTTAGTCCTTGAGAATTTTCAGAAGGAACTCTGAAGTTAGTTAATGAAAAGTAATTAGAACTTTTGTTGATTTTTAGAATATCCCTCTAAGCCTCCTAGGAAATAATCAAGTGAATAATGAGGTATCAGATTTTTAAAAATGAGAAGAGGAAACTGTTGGTCTACTAGGAACATTGCCTTTCTTTTTGAGGCCAACAATTTCTATCATCTGAAACAAACAAGAGTCTTTCTGTTCCAAAGTAATGATCTTGAATGAGTTTTTTCTTTCTCTTTTCCCAGAGAGGATTTGCTTCTAAATATTCACCAAGCCAGTTTAGGAGAAGTATGACCAGATAATCAAGCCATCTTTTTTTAATGAACCAAAGCTAAAGTCCCTCAATATAGACTTCTATTGTCTGTTACCAGCTCCCAGGATAAACATTGTTGTATGTTAGGGAGAAAGTTTATTTTTTACTGCCAGTGATTGTCCAAGTCACCTAACATATTAAAAGGTTTCAGTGCAAGTACAGAGTCCTACTCACTTAAGGCTGGAGAGGACATTAGGTTGAAATTGAGAGAAGTCATGTTTACAATGGATATTTCAGGTTTTTCTTTGACAATGCTATCCTATAGTTTGGAGGTACATTTATTTTTGCTTCAAAATATTTATTCAAGTGTTTCCACAATGTTAAGCATGGAAATGGGGAAAGAAATGGCACAGGAAAACAAAGAAGAAAGAATAGGATCTTTTCTTTTACTGTTGAATCTAGAGGCAGCCAGAGAGACATCATTCTTCTGTTTCCCTCTTCCCTAATCTCCTATGGACAAGCTTTCAAATATAGATCAGTGTGTAGAAAAATACTTTTTGGCTGCCTTTCATCTCCTAGTGTGTGCTACTTGGGCTGTGTCATTTCTTTCCCTATCCCAACCACTTTAAGTTTCTCTCTGTAATTTGCTTGTCTCATTAATCCTTTTCAAGGGCCCCCTTTGTTACTTAACCAATCATGGTATCTAGTGGTCTCTAGTTCTTGAACTGAAGACATGATGATTTCATGTTCTTGCTTAACATTATGCACTGAAACCATTTAACATATTACATGATTTAGATATTCACTGGCAGTATGGAATAAACCTGTTCTATAACATGCCTTTTTTGTGCGGCCAATGAATTTCATTGAGGTTACTAACAGAAGCATGGAAGAGGGGTTTCTTTCAAGAGCATGGACACTTTACCAGTGGCTACACCACTGAAGAAAGTATCTCTTCCTTCCCCAGTAACCATTAACTGCCTATAGAAACTCAGAGAGAGAGGTGGAGCCTCATGAGTTCCCCTCCTCTGTCATAGCAAGAGGTTAATGAATAAAAGCTTGTGTGCTGCCTGCTGTAAGTTCGATTATTCAATAGCCTCTTGTAGCAGGGGATCAGCATACCACAAGGACTCACCACTTCCTCCAGCTCTTATGTTCTTTCTATTCCCCCATTGACCTTGTCTTTTGTGCTGTTCCCTGAACCTGTGAGGGTGTAATAGACATGTCCCATTTATGGCTGAGCATTCAACAGTCACTTAACTATTTATTAACTTTTATTTCTGTGTTTGTGTACATACTTGCTTGTCTGTATGTGCACCATGTACATGTGGGTACCAGAGGAGGTCAGGAGAAGGGATCAGTGTACCTGGAATGACAGCCACTCAATGTGAGTGCTTGGAACTAAAGGCTGGTCCTTTGCAAGAGCAGCCAGCGCTCTTACCTGCTGAGCCACCTCTGTATCCCCATATAATCACTTATTCTCAGCACTACGACAGGTTATGATTCTCTGCAGCTACCACTATTTTCTTTTCCAGATTTTCAGTAGCATAAAAGAGAATGGCTAGAGGTTAAAGCAAAATAGATGAGGGCATCAGGAAGATTATCTGGGCTCCTCTTTCACCCACTCCAGTGAGAACACGGAAGGGCATTATCTTCCAAAGAAGTAAAGAGTATTGCTCTCTTCCAGGTCTACTAGATGCCTAGTTTATTTTCTATAGCAGTCAAATTAGTGGGCAAGAGAGTCCACTACTGAAAAAAAACTACCTTTCTAAACCTAGCCTCACTAAAGAATACCATTATAGGCAACTTCAGAGCTACATTTATGATGAACAAAACTGGGAAATACAGAAAAATTGACTCCCCAAACAAACTGCATATTCTGAGAACGGCATTAATGTTTTTAGGCAATGAGAGCTATGAATGAATAGATGCACACTTGTTCTTACCATTTTCTGGGCCCATAGCCAGAATCCAAGTGAAGGGCCACAAACATATATGAATGCTTAAATTCCTAAAACAAGGTAAGCCTTGGCTTGACCTGTGTGACAGTCAGTGTTCTATAGCTTGTTTCTAGAAATAAAGCCATAAGCTGATGGAATAAGATTCTCCTCAAGACAAACTCTCCTACCTGTTATATACAAGAATCTGCTGGAGGTGGGGAAGGGCAGTGCAGGGCAGGGTCTAAAGGAAGGACCTTTGTTCAGACCTCGTGGTGGCTAAACCTACCCTACATCTGAGGAGCGTGGTTTCTCAAGTTCTCTAAGGAGGCAGTAAGTTCCCCCTAAAACTCTCTTTTCTGACTTGGCCATGCCACAACATTCTTTATGCCTTCCAAAGCTTTGTGATTTAAGTAGCATGGAGATAGAGAATGAACTTATTTGGAGAAACTTAGATCCTAACGTCCTTTATTTTGGTTTGGGAAAGCCAATTGGAAACACGGTGCATTTTCTCTTGTTTTATGGCACAAATTGAAATTTTCTCCTATTCTGCCTGACCTCCTCTGAAACTTCCTGGGCCTATGTGTTCTGATTTGGTGCTTCCAGTTTGTTTTTTGTGTCTGCCTGCTTGTTACCTCCCCCCGCCCCGATGCTCAGCATGCCACTAATCTTTTACTCTTAAGACCACAAGCAAAGAAAAGTTCTTTGTGTTTCAGAGTTTGTGGTACAAGGAGTCCTCTATAGCTTGACACTTCAGGAAGTAGTTCCTCTCCTTAGGGTCCAGTGGTGATGGAGGGAGGAGGGAGATCTATGGCCCTTGCAGTTCTGCTGCTCAACTCTAAGCACCCACCTGAAATACTTCTCCAATAAATATTTACACCTCTATTTCATGCTTGGCTTCCTAGGTGTTAAGGTGGGGGTGGGTTGGGGGTGGGGCATTGCTAGTCACATATTGCCAGAAGACATTGGTAGGACGATGGAGGTCACAATTCTTTGCCTATTCTTTAGCTATACTAGTTTTATACACAGATCACTCTGGGCAAGTCCTCACAATATATGCCTTTGTGGGTCTCATTCCAAAGCTGAGTTATTGTGGTACTGTAAGTAAATGAACCTGTTTGTTACAAATGAGCACTTCAGGAAAGCATCGATTTGAGGGTGTATTTTCAATTCTCTGTGTTAATGGGATATGACTCCTCATCAAGTGGAGAAAATATCTGTGAAATGCCTGTTGTGTAAACAAAGCCACTTCAGGCCTCATCAGGATGCTTATCTTATAACTTTTGGTTGAATAAACCCCAACTGAAAAATTCAGTCAGATGCAGGGCCAATTAGTGCAGTGATTAATTGCGTATGCAGCCAGATTCCCTGGGTTCAAATTCTAGCTTCACCAATTATTAGTTGTATGACTTCTAGGTCTCTTTTTCTTCCTCCTTTAAAATTAAGATAATATTTCAATCTACCTTACAGGGATATACAAATTTTTACATATATATATATGTATATGTGTATGTATATATTTTATCTTTAAATATATATATATTCATAGTACATAAATGGTATCTGGAATACTATAAGCACTTAGTTCTTTTTGTTATTAAGAATGTCCAATTATCATATGTAGCACAAGATTTTTAATTCCTTTAATTATTTTAAAGGAAAATCTAGTTGATCCTCAAATAGTGCTTGAGTTGATTGATCAATGTGCGTTACCTAAAGTTACACTGAAGATAAAAGCAGAGGTGTTTGAACATGATGAATTCAGTGAGATCCAAATGCGATATAACCCTAAATGGAACCGATAGCCTGGAAAATCCATAAGGACACCATTCTTGAGCAATATCCTTAAATGGCTTATTTTCCTAAGCAAAGAAAATCACCATGAGCAAATAGCTTCAGTGACCAGATAGTGAGTGACTACCAGGATTGAAGCACTGTGTTTTGTGCTTTTTACACATTACCTGATGTGATCCTCAACAGCCACTGAAGGATGGTAGTGAGACAGTTGTTTAAGTTGTGAAATTAAGTCTTAAATAAACAGGTATTTTCCTCAATGTCACACGATAGAATAGTGAGAGAGCTAGGATTTGAACTCATGTGTCCTTGCTTCCCAAGCTTATGTTTAGTTAAACTGTACCACACACAAAACTATTCTTAGAGACGAACCCAGATTGTCTTACGTGGTAGTAAGTCAACTTAATGTTCTGCCAGAAGCATTGGGAATAAGGGTTAGGGGTTGGCCTGCTTCCGTATTGTTTTCTTAACAGGCTCTTTTATATCACTCATGAAAAGATGCTGTTGCATAAGAAAGCACCAGGAAAAAGTTCACACAGTCTATCATTTTGCTGGGTAGAACAATGAAACATATTGGTTTAAGTCCCATTTAGTCCATGCTATAATTTAGGCAAAGGATATACTAATAGTAATGTTTAGAAAAAGAAAAAATATGGTAAAGAAACAAGTGGAGAACATTTAAATCTCTTTAAGGGGATAACTTTCTGGATATATGATATACAGACAAGTTAGGAACTGCAGTCAACCCTTTGTAACTTCTGGTTCTATATCTATGACTTCACCCAACATGGGATCAAAAACACCTTTAAAAAACACATCTTTACTAAATATATACAGACCCTTTGCTTGTCATTATCCTCTGAATAACATAACAAACACATATAGCATTTATATTTTATTCATTATTGTCAACAGTCTAGAAATGAATTAAACTATACAGGTGGTTATGAATAGGTCAGATACAAATGTGATGCCACTTTATAAAAGGAGCATCTATGGAGTTTTGTACCTGATATGAGTCCTGGAAACACAGATACCCAATAATGATGCTTTTTTCCTCTATTCATTAAGTGTTCTATAAAGATCTTTATTTGCTAGCACACAGTATGAATTTGAAATTTTTGTGCACTTTAGAACAATATTGAAAACTTTGTTAATATTAACTTTTCACTAATTCAACATAGTCTTGCCTTCATACAGTCTGAACTGGGGAGATTTTCCTTTCTTCCACTTGCCCTTCCTTTATAATGAGTCCTTCCTAGTACTGACTGTCTCTCTAGTCCAGTTAAGCTCATTTGCTGTAGTACTGTCCTTAGGCATGCAGAACAGTTGGTCAGTGCCCTCTTTATGGTAACTCTTTATACTTGAGCATGGTGATTAAACTGCTCTTGGCTCTCTTTTACCAGGATAAACAACCCCAACTCATAAAGCCTTTCCTCCCAGGCCCTGTTGTTTAATGCTTTATTCATGTTCTTGCCACTCTTTGGATCATCTCTAATTGCTTTGCCATGATTTTAAGATAGAACCTGATGAGCGGGCCACATTCAAGATTGATGAGTTATTTAATGAGTAACAGAAATTAAGGGAGATGATGCAATTGAACACAAGAACACTAGACTAGGAGTTGGAAGACCCATGTTTCACACTTCCTCTCTCACATACTGATACTAAACTGGAAGTCATTTTTTTTAATTTCTTTTTTTTTTAAATTTAAGCAAATTTTTATTCATTTTACATACCAACCACAGATCCCCCTCTCATCCCTCCTCCCAATTCCCCCAAGCCTTGGCCTCCACCCCCTCCTCCAAAAGGGTAAGGCCTCCCATGGGAAGTCAGCAAAGCCTGATCCATTCTCTGCATATGGGAGACAGTTGTGTAGCTTGGTCTGTTTGTGAGGCCCCTGACAGTGGGATCAGGATCTCTCCCTGGTGCGTGAACTGGCTTTTTGGAGCCTATTACCTAAGGTCGGACATCTTGCTCAGCCTTGATGCAGTGGGGAGGGGCTTGGTTCTGTCTCAACTAGATATACCAGGAAGTCAAATTTTGACAAGTCATCTAGAAGTCTCCAAGCCTTAATCTATCATCTATAAATTTGGGATAAAGACATCTTCCCTGCTGGCATGCTATTGTGAAGTTCAAATGAGACCATTTATGTGAAAGTGCTTTGTTTTGGCATCAAAGTGGGGTACCAACACTAGAGTATCAGGGACCTTTCCAAATGATTTGTACATATTAACTCATCTAGGTATAGTTTTTATTTTTGTTTTATTTTGAGAAAATAGAAATACAGGGAGGCAGATAATTTGCTCCTTGTCAAAAAGCTAGTAAGTGACAGAATCCATTCATGGTCCCTTGATAAGGTGATATGGTCCCTTGAGGGTGAGAGAACCTACCTTGATAAATGAAGTGGAGATTGATGGAGAATGATACAAGATATCAATCAACTCTGAGCCTCTACACACATGCACACAAATGCACATGCACTCACATATGTGTGCACCCCCAGGAACACACACATGCACTCATATGTCTATATATATGCATACATGCATGCAATAGCAATTAATGAAAAAAGAGGCCATGAATTTGGAGGAGTGTTGGAAGGGTACATGGGAGGGTTTGGAGGGAGGAAAGGGAAGGGAGAAGTGTTGTATTATATTATAACCCCAAAACAAGATTTAAAAAATGAACTATTGAAATTGGAAAAATAAAACAAAATAGTGCTCTAATTCTTGGAGTCAGGATCTACAGTTTTCTGATATTCTCTGAGCTCTAAAAACTTACTTATCATGGTCTCATTTGCCTCTAACTCTGTCAATTTCTATGGTAATTCTTATAGTTGTAAATGTATGATACCTTCCTTGTAGCTTAACTGTTACACAGAGATACTAATAAAAGATCAGCATCTAACCGATTCTTCTTCTCTACTAGTATATAAAGATGTGGAAGAGTTAAAAAAAAGAACTTTGGAAGAAATGTTATAAGAATTTCTATTGCTCTTATAACTCTTTGAATATTTTCAGGAAAATAATAATGTATATAATGCAGTATGGACATAATGTTATATAAAACTTTATTGAAAATCTGATAGTTGAATAGTTGTACTACACTACCATACTTCCATTATTACCTGAGGGTATGTGGAGTACAATATGAACTTTATGCTTAAATCTGATTTATTGACAATTGTGTTATAAAGGCATCAAAGGTTCTTTTAGCTCAGATAGACAAATGAAACACGATTTTGTAGAAGACTGTAGAAGTTTTTCCAGGAAAAAATTCTAAATGATACTGAAAACACTTAAAATATGAGGCTGTCTTTTAGAACTTGATACTCATTGAGTTATGAAGGTTATTATTGTCATAAAATTTGTGTATTATACCATGATGTTTGTCAGAAGAATGACTAAACTCCAATGAAAGGATTCAATTTCTTTTAAAAAGCATTTTCTTTAAAGAAATGCCATGTTGAAGTTGTTTATTTAAGAAATTTGTTTAATAGAAAATTATTTTATAAATAAATAAATTTCAGCAAAAGGAAATAAATAGCAACCATTTTATTATGATTGGAAGAGAAATAAGCGGAGTTGCTATTTTAAAGATTTAAAAATGTGTAGTCTAACAATCACCTTATATGGCTACAAGTACTTTTTCTTTTTGAGTTAGCGGTTCTCAACCTACGGGTTGCAACTCCTTTGGGGGTCACATATCAGATATCCTGCATATCAGATATTTATATTACGTTTCATAACAGTAGCAAAATTATAGTTATCATGTAGCAATGAAAATAATTTTGTGGTTGGGAGTCACAATATGAGGAACTGTATTAAAGGGTCACATCATTGGGAAGGGTGAGAACCACTGGTTTGGGTGGAACTGTAGCCAAATCTCAGTGAAACTTACTAAAGTGTGCTTCATCAAGTGTCTATCCTACCATTCCTCCCTTACTGTGCACCATGAACTTTGTGGCACATTCTAGCCCCTACTTTGTAGAACATATGGTCTCATAGGAGCTAGTCAATGGTAAAAAAAAGCAAACGTGTTGACACTTCTGTCTTGTTGTTTTTTTAAGAAGATAAATGAATAAAATGGCATAGAGGGTATTCTGAGGGATATTTTGAAAGTACATAAAGAAAAAAGGAAGACAGAAAAGTGAGACATGAAAAACAGAATTTTTGAATTTCAGCAATTTGATTTTCTCCCTCTGATACTGATTTTTCTCTCCAAAATTTTATGCCTTCTAGGGAGGTCATATTAATCTTGTGTGGTAGAGTCAATTCTGTGTTTTCCATCATGCAAATGAGGAAACTGGGGTATAGATAGTTAAGTGCCCAAGGTTTCGGAGGTATATAGAACTCAGAGCTTTACCCATCACTTTTTCCATTACACAGAGCTGAAAAACCCCACAGTCCATATCTTTAAGATAATATTGGATAGTCAAGAAGCCAAAGTCCCCAATGGAAAAGAAGGAAAACAAAAAAAGTGTGACAAGAGAGATGTTCTTCTGTTTGGGCCCATTAAGTAGGTCACCCACTAAAAGGCTATTTTGGTCTAAACATTTTGGAGGGCATGTAGTACATGCAGCCGCATCACTGACCTGATTCCTCATTTTTAAGATCGGAGAAAATCAAAGGAAGGTTTTTTTTCAGTGAGGGAGAGCATGGATCATTTGTGTTGCTCAGGAGAATGTTAGTTGAGGAACTAACCAGGCTTGTGCTCTAGATTTTCCGTGAGCTACTATCCATTAAAGTAGTGCTGAGCTTAACAAGGGAGCAGCTTTGTACTTCTAGCCTGTAGCACCAGCAGTTTTCCCCCAGTCCCCACCTCTCCCTTCCTCTTCTCTTTTTTCTTTTTGTCTTCTCTTCCTAATAGGGATAGATCTGACAAACTGTTAATATTTCATTTCCCGTAAAGCAGCTCTCACAGGCCATGGCTGCTCACCATAATTTCGATCTCGGAAGCTCTTCTGGCTTCCCAGGCACACTGGGGTTGAACTAGAATTGAAGGTTTCCCTTACAGTTTTGTTCGCGGTAAGGCAGGCACTTTGTTATTAACTGGCAAAGGGAGAGTTTTGAGGAAAATAGTAAACTTTCACCACATTTCACTTTGGACCTCTATCCCAAATACATCTTAGTACAAATATTTCTAGTAATTTTAGCCTAAAATGTCCATATTCATGCTTAATAATGAAAACATCTTGGCCCATTGGGTTGTATTTTCCCCTTTATCTTATTCAATTTTTCTTAAAAAATTGTTTATACTTTTTAAATATTCCAGTGATGTTCTTTCCCCTTCCTCAGCTCCTCCAGATCCTCTCCCATCTCCCTATCCCCCCAACTTCATGTTCTTTCTCTCTCTTAAAACAAACATAAAAGGAAAAACCAGAAAACCACATGGAATCCAATTTGTATTGAGCAACTGGGCATGGGGCCTGCCCTGGAGTGTGGTTGATCTAGCCAGTGACACTCCATTAGAGAAAACTGATTTCTTCTCCCAACAGCTATCAATTATAACAGGTATCAATTGCAAATAGCTTCTTGGTTAGGGGTAGGGGCTTCATGTCTACTTCCCCTTCTCAGTGCTGGGATTTTGTCTGGCGTAAGCTTGTACATGTCTGATGAATATTCAGCTTGCTCCTTTTTTAAAAAAAAATGTTCACACTTTTAAAATCAAGAACATTTCCTTATTATGTCATCATATTTTTTAATACACAGTATGAAAGGTATGGAATAATGTGCAAAAAAGAAAACAAAAAAGGATAAATTTAAGGGGATGAGGAAGGACTGGATGCAGGTAATGGACTTGCCTTATAAAAGAGGATATAAAGCTAATTGTTTTTTCTAATTCTAATTCTGACATTGAATCTTTTTAGTTTTGGTGGTGATAAATGCATAAAATATGTTTGATACTGAAAGTGTAAATTTTAACGTGACTCTTCACAGTTTCTGTTCCAAAGGCCAGTTCTAACCGAATAGAAGTTCATGACCTATATAGACTTTGGGTCTGGTTAATTTTGGTGTATAATATTTTTATTTATTTGCAAGATTTTTTATAAAAAAAGTTTATGAAATTAAAAACACCTTAAACTGTTATCTTCCTCTTCCACTAACCCAGAGGGATAACTTAGAATAATATAGACAATTTGAACCTGGTAAGTAGTATTTACCCACATTCATCTACAATAGCTGATGCTCCCTAGAAAGGTTTGGGGAAGTACATATTCCAGTAATGAGAAACAAAACTCCTACCTGTCAGCCTGCCTAATCTATTGTCTGTTCCCTGTTGGGAAGAAGATATAAGAAAGGAAGGGGATTACTTTGAAATAACCAGCTATCTATTAAACAGAGGAGTGGAGGGGTGGATTTATCTGATATGTACCATTAAATTGCAGAGAGATTCAAATTAATCATGTGATGCAATTATTTATTGGCTTAGAATTTCTTTTCTTTTTTTCCTGCAGCCACTAGGGAGGAAAAAAGGATTAGAGAGACGATGAAAACTGTTGGCATGCTTAGTCTGTTGGCTACTTAATTTATTAGCAGATACGGGAACTGCCTCAGGATGATGCTTTAACGTGCAGGCAGGGAGTGGACTAAATAGTAGACATACCTGTTCCAAAATTGTGTTAATCCTTTCGACTTCACAGTCAATCAAGTATCGCTTTTCCTGCCTTCTGTCCATTTCTTCGATGATGCGCCTGAATTCCTGGATGTCCTTTATGTTTCCCACAGACCTTGCTGTCACTTGCCAGTTGTTTTGCACTGCTGCTTCCATAATTGCTTGTAGGATGGAAAACCCTGAAAGAAGGAAAAACAGCTATACTAATTCTTTTCCTTTTCAAAATATTTCTGTAGGTGTTAAAAATTCTACTGAGTTTCTATTCACAGTCTACTGGGTCTTTTCAAACTTGATTCACTGGAGAGAGCAGGTGAACTCACAGCTTCAACTCCAACTCTCCAGATAGTTGGCACCTCCATTTTGGTGATTTGTTGTAAAGGAAAAAAGATTCTATCATTTGTGAGCCCCATGGGGATAGGTGTTTCTCAAGTTACTGTTGTTTTGATATGCATTATCAAAATGTCTGTGGAACAAATGCCAAGAACGTCTTATGTCTGACTGCAGTCTTCTCTGTTGCAGTTGAAGCTCATTTCTTTCATCTTTCACTTAAGAATTCTTCAGAATTCGAGGTTAAAAGAAACCCACAACAAAGAATGAGGAATAAATTTACTAGTGATAAAATCTTATTAAAACTGGTTGAACCATACATGGATGTGACTATTGAACAACATAAATTATGTCACCCAGGTAATGTCACTTTGATTTTGTGAAAGACAGCCTCCAATGCAGACTATTACTCTTTGATTACATAGGGAGTCTATAAAGTATTCAATAAAATTAATTTGGGGGAGTTCTTTCATTTTCCTGAATAAAATTTATCAGGAGTTCCTGGTTCACACTATCTAATTTATATCCATCAACCCTTAGCAACTAACATCCTGGAGCTCTATTCAAAGAAAGGAAAGATCAGATGCTTGAGTTTGGGCTAATATATCTCAGAATTTTGGAGGTTGAAGCAGGAGGATTGCCAAAAGTCCAAGGCCAGCCTGAGGTACATACACAATGAGATCCAGTCTCAAAAATCCCAAAGGGAAACCAAACGGACAAATAAGCAAGCAAGCAAACAATCCCCCACAAGCAGTATATCTAAAGTACAAAGCACAAAGGCACAAGCATTGTTTACATACACTCTTTTAGAGTAGTCACGTCTCCAATTTCATATCTCCAGTTGTGCTTCTTGTCTGCATTTCTAATCTGAGTATAATCTCATCAACAATAAACAGCTTTATTGGGATATTATCAAAACAATCTCTCTATTTCCAATAAGAGTGAGTGATAGAGATGATTTGCAAATCCCAAATTATCTGTGACAAAGCAGTTCAACCATCACAGAAGCAGAGGATGGAGGGAGATGGCGATGCCTTTTGAACACACTGCAAGTTCTCTGCTGTCTGGGGCCTACCCTGTGGTGTAAGCAGGCTGTGGTTCAGAGTCGTCCTCACTGTACCATAGAAAATGGTATTGACATTTGGAGAACATGCTTCAGGGAGATGGCGGCAGTGACTCAGCCGGTCATTATAACTCCTTTGTGTGCTGGGTGTGTGCAGGAAGATCACAAACGAGACCCAAGGACTTGGTAATTTCCAAATGAGCAATTTCAGCATAAGAGCTCAAAATTACAGATCAGAGTAAATTACCATTGCTTTAAATGTTAATTCTTACTTTTATAAAACCAACCACGCATATTTATTTCTCAGATTTACATTTCCATGTGGGTTTAGATGTCCTCTCTGCTTCAGTGGGAGTTGAGGGCACATAGTGGGCCAAGGCATCGGATTAAGAAATAAACATAGGAAGAAAGAGATTAAAGCATGTGGAAATCTTTCTTAAGCAGTGTATAATAAGGCCTCATTATTTTGAATGCCACTAATTAAGAATTTATGAAAATTCAGTAAAGCTGTGTTGAATTTTGTTTCTGGACAGAAAATATTGGCTGAATAATAACAGTGATGAAATTACATAGGGAGTCGTTGATATATTTTAAGTAAACTTTTAAAAAAGGCTCGTTAGCAAAATTCAAGTGTTCATATGTTTAGTAGAAAATCCAAATTCTTGTCATCTCTGCTTAATGGACCTTGTCCACAATTTGAGATGACAGAGAGCAAGATTAATCTCTTTTCCATGTGACGATCTTCCACATTTTTTAAAGCTGTTAACATGTACTTTAACCTTCTCTTACTCAGGTTAAAGGTGTCCCAATCCTTGAACAATTCCTTTTATGGGGTGATAACCATTTTCCTTTCAGTTCTACTCTTTTTAATGGATAATTCTCAATGTTTCTAAGCATACATTAATTTTGCATGATAACCAGTTTCCACGATGACACCGTCGTACATGAACACAAAGCATTTGTATCATATTCATCTCCCATTATCCCATTTTGTCCCCTTTCCATTCCCACTACCTCCTTCTTCTTCTTAACTAGTCTCCCTTCTATTTTCATGTCTTTAAAAAATGATCCTTGAGTTTCATTAGGGTAGCTCACAGGGACATGGTAAGGGTTTATTTCTAAGAGCATGACCTTCTCACTAGTGGCTACACTACTAAAGAAAATGTCTCTCCCACCTTCAGTAATGATTAACTGTCTCTCCATACTAGATACTATTACCTGTCTAGAAGCCCTTAGGGAGGCGTGGGTCTTTATGGGCCCTTCTATACTCATGACAGGATGTTGATTTGTCAATATTTTATTGATCCTGATATTTTAGATATTATCTGAACAGTGAGTGTGGATGGCAATGGGATTATTGCTTATTTTGATGTAGGTTATTTTAGCAGCATGGAGCTTCTTGGAACAAAGTCCAGGGCCATATGAATGCTAAGCTAGCACCTTACTACTGAGATACAGCCCCAGCCTGGATTGGTAATATATTTATAATAGCCAAATTATAGTAATTTGTATCAAGTTTGGATTCAGCAGAACCCTGTTACTTCTGATAAAGCTTTACTCTAACAATTTACTGTGCATGTATTGACATTTGTAACATTCATTCCATTCTAACCTACTTTATCTTTTCTTTAATCCCTCTCCCTGTACTGGTCCCTACTTATTTTGTTTTCATGTTCTTTCATATCTGGAAAATGCTATCATCTACTCACATAGTACTTTGTTACCTATTTAGTGTAACTGCAACTTTGTCCCTTTACCAAGCATACTCTGCTACCTGTAGACCTTTCTGGGTGTTTCTCCTCTTCCCATAAAGCTTCCTTTAATGTCTTCTCATTAATTTCCGCAGACATGACTTGTTTTGATTTCAAGATAAATAAATTACAAGCAATGAAAAAGCAATTTGAATAACTTTCACAGATGTTTTTAAAATGCAAAATACAATGGACTAAGTACATTATAGTACACACATACACCACACACACACACAAACACACACATGCACACGTGGAATGTTACGCTAAAGTTTAATAGTCAACAATGTACATACACTAACAAGGAAAAATTTCCACTATATATAATATAGTATGTAATGTAGAATGAAAAAACTAACAACTCAGCACTTATAATGTAATTTTATTTTATTTTTCTTGCTAAAAAGGCTCATGGTTGTATACATTCTGAACTACTAGTGTTTTCTCAGAGATACGGGATTATGAAGACATTCCACATTCACTGTCATTTGGTTATATAATGTTTGGCTCTTTTACAAGAAGCAGGTATTGTTCTCTGCAAGGATAAAACCGATAAGATTTTAAAAGTTCGGCTCATGCTGTCCTCTCTGAGCACAAGCTGCTAGAATATTCAGATGACAGATCAACACTCTGTTATGTGCTTTCTCTTAATAAGCGAAGGTTTTTATAGATCTTTTTATACTTCTGTTCTTTGAACGATGGGAATGTGTTACCTAATCAAAACCTATGCAGAAGAAGCACACTGATTTTTGATGAGTGTGTGTCTGGGATCCAGTTGGCTGTGAGTCTTTCTTAGATTTTTCTGAGCAAGTCACAACCATGGCATAGCACAGCAGTGTCATTTTCCATACAGAGTTTCCCTGTGTCTGCTTGAACATGGGGCTATTGCACTCTAGAACTCTGGGGGAAACGGTCAGTTCACTTCAGTATATGTCAGCGAGCAATCCAAGCAGATCTTTTTATTTGTTTTCCCACCCAATTTATCATAGTTTCACTGACTCTGTTACAGCTGACCAAAGCATAAATAGAAGCTTGAGGGAAAAAGAAAGAAATGTTTGACTTGGCAGAGCAAAACCAGGTGCTAGTGTTTGTAGGAGGTGAGGTTTGCAACAAAGCCCTGGCTTTGTAAAAATAAAGCCTGCTGTTTTAGCAGCTTCAGAATTGTCATCTACTCTGCATGAGTTTTCACATGCCCAGCTTTGTGAGTCTCAAAGCTACTTTGATTTGAGTAGCAAATTATCTCATCTGGATTCCAGACCACCATTGCTGTTCATGCCCTTACTCATCCTTATTTTAAATAGTGAGAGCTGCCATGTAGATGAACTGGCTGATTGTGAGCTTACCCTCTGCATTTGACCAAAGTAACATGAGAGTATGACAATAAAGAAAGGACAGGGCAATTAGGCATGAGGATCTGGGTCATAGCCATGACCAGTTGAGTTCTAGTGCACTGCTTATTGGGCTGCTGTTAGCAAACAAGGGGACTATCTGGGTTAAAGGCAGTGTATGGATGCTGTGCTGTACAACCACATCATCCTTCGTTACCAAAGGGCTTACTTCTTCTGCTGATTGGAAAGTTGTTGGTGGAAGAGAGATGCCTGACTTAAAATTGAATCTCCTCCCCAGGGCATCCTGCATCCAAGGACTGGCAGCAGCAAAGTATAAAGGCACAATCATCTCAAACTCCCAGTGGGATAGCTAATGGGCCACCCCAGCTTCAGAGCTCTAATGCCTTGTCATGGGTGTGCCACAGCTCTTCTTTTCTTAGCCAACTTCATGCTTCTCTTCTCCTCACAAGTGGTGCCAATGAGCAGATTCATCAAGAACCTTTTGGCATGTGAACTGCCATTTCAACATCTGCTCTTAGAGTGCCCAGTCCATGATCGTTAGTTTGACCTCATAAAAGGGATGACAGCAGATACAAAAGGCTCTCATAGCTACATTGTCACAATCATTTTCCCAAGGAGAAAGGGCCAGAATCATTGTCACAGTCTAAACAAAATGTAAAAATATTTCATGCTGAACAAATTTAGTATTTTCTCTGTCAAAAATAGGAACAATCAACAGGATTTGGGCATACAGAAATTGGTAATGAAGACATCCAAGAAAATATACCAAAGATGAACTTCTTTCTGCTTTATATCTTCCAGTAGGGGCTGTCACCACCTGTTCTTACTCAGAATTTGCACTCAGAGCCACACTTGTCTGTACTTCTGACATTGTATCTAACAGTGTCCCAAATGACAGCCTTCACAGAAGTGTTAATTGACATTTATAGACATTTGTGCCTGGTAGAGTGTCTTAGAGGGTTTGTGACAAAAATTCGCAAAGTATCTAATGGCTAGCTCTTGCTTACTTTTCCTGACTACCTCCTCTGCCTCCTAGACTCTCATGTAGCATAGCCTAGCTTTTAACTTACTACATAGCCAAGGCTGACCTTGTAATCACCAAGTGCTAGGAGTACAGGCATGTATGATCATATCTGACAATATTGCTATTTTCCCCTTCCTTCTTTCCCTCCTTCCTCCCCTCCCTCCCTCCTTCCTTCTTTTCTTATTTATCATTTTCTTTTTAGGTCCATTTATTCCTTGAGTATGGCTTATTTCGTCTTCTTTTTAAAAAATTCTAATAATGTTAATGTCTTTATTGCATCTATAATATGCGCAATGTCTAGTTTAACTCAGTTTATTGTACTTCTAATGTTGCTTCCAATACATTTTGATAAGCAAGTGTCTAGCATTTTTATGAAATTGGTATTCTTGTTCATTCAGATGAAAATTGCTCTTTTATTCTTATGCTTGTGCTCGCCTGGCTGCAAAGCCAACCTTATACAACTTTATACTCTCTATTTCTTAAACTTCTTTGATCTCCATGGACTTTGAAATAAATTTATCTTGTATGCAGTGGCAAAATAAGGACATGGACTAGCTTGATCTAGAATATGAAGGTGGTTTCAGAGACGGAAGTGAACAGGAAAACCACGGAGGCAGAGGAAAGAGAGATGATGGGCACAATCACTTGTTTTGTGTTACATTTTGCCATGTCTAGGAGACCTGATGTATAAAATTCTGATCTCAGAGCCAATAATTCAGAGGATGATTATGCATATCACAAAATGTACTTTCCCTTATAAATAACTCATGGAAAGAGTCCCATAGCACAATTGGATCCATATTTTATAGTTTTGTTGTTGTTAGCATTTGTTTTAGCTTCATTTGAACAGTTTAGTATTATAAAAATCTATATAGTGATTGTCTAAACTTGAGATGTTAATACAGAAACTGTTCCGATGTGAAGAGCTTTAGACAGGAAGATCAAAAACCCCTCTCTGTTTGCATATGGATGCCAATCTGTGAATTTTATGGAATATGATAAAAACAAATATTCATTCACACCCAGCCCAATTTACCCATGGCAAATTAAGATTTCCCTGATGCCTTTATTCTTCCTAACCATGTTTATTTAAGTCATTCTCTAATTAAGAACTGACCCTCTGCAAATATTCTCTTGCTTATAGCTGAATAATTAAGATGGCCCTTAGCTAATTTGTGGAACCAGTGAACATAAGGTGCTCTCCAGTTTTGTGTCCCTTAACTTTTCCCTAACAATATTTCTTTCAATTCAAAGCATGATCTTTACTTGTACTAGACTGTCCAATACTTTTGTGAGCCTGCTCCCTGGAGAATTTATGTTTCACAAACTTAAAATTCAAAGTCTTAAAGAATCAAGTTTTAACTGAGAATTTCTAGACAATAATTGATAGGGTATTGTTTGTCAACTTCAGGTGTTCCAATTACCCTAATAACTCACCAAAGGAGGCAACTGCTACTTGTCAAGTTTAAGGGTGGCTCTGAAGCTGGCAGTGCATATAATTCTACATTTTCCATTTTTTCTTTTTCTTCCCGTTCTTCATTATGAACCTTGTCTCCCTGCTGGTGAATTATGTAGTTCATTTTCCTCACCCTAAGCTGAGAAAATATGCCCAAAGAGATATGTCAGTTTCACTGAGTGAATGTACACTTGCTTCCTATTATCAGTTGCAAGGGAATTTAGAAGACCATCTGGAGGAGATGTGCTCAACGTCTGGGACAAAGCAGAATAGGCAAGCCTCCGATTGTCAGCCACTCTAGGTCTGATATAAAAATATAAAAGCAACAGGAGTTTAGATTAAAAGGAGTTCCTACAGTACTATGAATAATTCTTTTATATTTATGTTTGGTGCTTAGGTAATTGTTCTGGGATAGATTGCTAACAATGTAAATTCACCAAGGGCAAGAGTCATCTACAAGCTGCACTGTGGACTGTTGAACACTTAATAGATGTTGTCATGGTTTGAATGTGGAATGTTCCCTGAAGATTTATGTATTTGGAACACTTTGGTGTCTACCTGGTTGTAGTGATAGAAAGGAGAGTGGGAGGACATGCCAGCCCGCTGCCCAAGGAGCAACAAGATGCCAGCAGACCGGTAACACTATGGCCATGTGGCAACATATAGATTAATAGAAATGGGTTAAGTTATAAGAGCTAGCGAACAAGAAGCCTGACCTATAGGCCATACAGTTTGTAAATAATATAAGCCTCTGTGTGTTTACTTGGGACCAAGTGGCTGCAGGATGCAGGTGGGAGAGATTTGTCCTGACTGCAGGGCTTGGCAGGATCAGAGAAACTCCTGGCTATAGCTGATGGTGCTGTTATGAGAGGTTCTCTAAGCTTTAGGAAATGGAGACCAGCTAGAGGAAGGGAGTGACTGCGGGAAATCTTCTTGTCTTGTTACCGCTTTATTATCTGCTCAGTTGAGAGTGAGCAGACTCACACCCCTATGCTATGCATTCTCCACTATGATGGACTGTGCCCATAAACCACAGGACAAAAGAAACCCCTCTTCCCATAGGTTGCTTTTGGACATGGATTTACTCATAGTAATGAGAAAAGGAACCAATGTTGATAGCATTCAGTAAATGCTCCTGGCCACTAATATTTTCTAACTTGGTTTCTTAGCCCAGTTGGAAGTAGTAATTTCCAATTTTGATTCCGTGACTAAGTCTCCTTTCTAAGAAACTGGTGAGTGGCTTAGCATTCCTTAGGTACTTGGAGAGGGGGAGTGCCATAGAAGCCAATCAGGAAATGTGCTTGGCAGTTTAAGTTGGTCAACAGTGGAGGGAATGCCATATACATAAACAAAAGGGACCCTATTTATAGGTGAGGGTCAGCTGTTGCCAATTGACCAAAATGCACCTTCATCCCAGTTCCAATTTATTATGGATAGAACCCAGTGACTACAAATTAAAGAGACTGCCCACTCTATTACCCCTCCTGCAGCACAGGGTGACCTTTGATGGTGTTTCCAGAAGTGAACATACTTTATGTTAAGTATCCATACTCTAATCTTTCCTTCTGTCACAGTAGTTTATGTTGTGCCCTGTGCCTGTGGAGTAGTCAAGTGTAACTGACCCAAATTGAACTTGAGCTCGGAAAATATGTGCTTGATTTCTATTAAATAGGAGTCTTTTCTATGATGAAACTCTTAACATTTTTGAACTACAGATGTGAGGATAGATTGGTGGCTAACAGTGAGCAATGGGGGAGGATTTATGGCAAGGATGAAAGGTGTCTGGATCTGCTTACAGAATGATATGGCCTGTTTTGCTTGCCGGCCATTCCTGGACAGCTGTATCTTCTTGATCTTGATACTGCTGGAGGTAAAGGTAATATTAAGTGCAAACCCTTGCCTAGAGGACATAGAAGGGCTAAAAATGAAGTCCTGGAAACAAAAGATATGTATGACTTTGTATTCCCTGGGCAACTGAACCTGTGACAATAAGTTGAGTCACTGATGAGGAGAAAGGAGAAGAATATAAACTTGCAAGTCAAACCTAAGTATAATCCCTCCTCCAAAATTTATGAGTGATATGCATTTATCATGAACACACAAACTCCTCTCTGAGGCTCCTTTTCCTCATTTGTCCACTTAAAATAGCTGTTTAGTGTTGTTGTAAATATTAAATGTGGTGATATGTATAATTGTTCAACACAGTGCCCAATTCAGGATAGGTATTCAAAAACTGTTAGTTTCTTATCTTGTCCAAACCTTGACAATGAAAGAAAGTGAGAGAGAGAGAGAGAGAGAGAGAAAGAGAGAGAGAGAGAGAGAGAAACCAGTTCAGCTTAAAATCTGAGGACTAGGGCTGGAGAGGTAGCTCAATGATTAAGAGTACTTATTGCTCTTGCAAAAGACCAAGGTTCAGTTCCTAGCGCCCACATGGTGGCTCACAACCATCCATAACTCCAGTTCCAGGGGATCTGATGCCTTCTTCTGATGTCCACAAGCACTAGGCACACATGTGGCACACATACTCATATACTTGCATGCAAAACACACATACACATAAACAAATCTTAAAAAAATAAATAAATACCTGAGGAATAGAGCTGAAATTTTATATATCACAATGCATAAAGAAAATATTTCATACAAACAATAATTTAAATAGCACTTGACAATAACCCTTTAGAGATGGTGGCAACCCTAACATAGTCTACAAGATGGATGTAAGAGCCCAGAAAAACTGTCTCAAGCAGATATTTTCCTGATAAATATGACCTGAGTCTTGATGAATAGAAGGTTATTGGATGGAGGTAAAGCCTTGCTAGGAGGACAGCCAGAAAAAAATCATTGGAGGATAGAGATGTGCAGGCTATATGTAGTGCATGAGGATTCGTGGAACTAAGAAAGATGAACCAAGGCTAAGCTCTAACACCTGTATAGATTACAGTGGGCCCCAGTACCAAATAGGAGTCCCAGTGTGTAAGAGAAGGAAGGTATTTTTTTAATGCCCAGGCTTGCTGTGGACTTTCTGGCTTCTCTATACAAAGGTATAAAATGAAAGAGGAATGGATTCCACAAGGATGTCATGAAAAACTTACAGGCTAAGAGGAATGTATCTGTCAGAACACTTCTATTGAATTTAAGCTTTTACTGTGTACCAAACTTAATCCTATCCAGAGAGCAGCAGAAATGTCATTTTACGTTAATACTGAAAGTTAAAAATAAAAGACAAAATATATGAGTAGAGGACCTATCATTGAGCCGAGTATTTTCCTCTCTGCTCTTCAGTTTCTCACACGCACACTGAATAGACCAATGTTATCATTAGTTCTGGCTCTCATATTTTAAATTGTAAGAGATGTGGTAGGCTTTTGTTCACCTCAGATAGCCTGATGTCTTGCAACTCAGGTACAATTCAATCATTTTGTCTAGAGGCCAAGATATGAACAGGATGAAACATTAGTTTGTAATCTTCTTTCATACTGCTAAATACACTCTCTTTTCCCTTCTGGACAAACCCAACTGAAAGAAAAAGGACAGTCAAAATAAGGTGATCTTGGAATACTTTTATGTGTTCTTAGTGTATGGGCACAGGAAATTATTTTCATTGTAAATTTCTCATATGCGAGGACAGTTCTAAAATGTGGTGTTTTGTAGCTACCTGAAAATGCCATTGGGTACTTTGGGCCTAATAGAACACATATCATGCAATCAAGTGGAAGAGCCTCCATATCCTTAACATGGTTTCTCTGCATGATGACATCTTTCGCATCACCTAGAGAACTGATTTGAAGCTATTGGACTAAGAAATGCTTTGTAGACTAGGTGGGTTTTCACATCTTTTTGGTATTTTTCAGATTGCCTCCGAGGCTTCCCTGCTTCCAATCCATCTATCTCTTCTGACGTCCTTATTTTTGTTAATCTCCTAGTTACAAATTCTGAGTGCCACCTTGGATTCTTTCATTGCCCTAAGCATGTGTGAAGTAAAGTTAATTCATGTTTCATGTGTCTGCCTTCTACTTTACATCCCCAATACTGCTAGCTGTCTTCAAGCCATTATTCGTATATGCGTGGGCTATTGCAATAGTCCTTTCCCTTCCATCCAAGCTGCTCATTCTTCTGATTATACTACAGCCATGTCATTCTAAAAATATTCAGAAGTATTTCCTTGCAGATATTAAAAATTCTCTAATTTGTTTGCAAATTAAGATTTACTATCCAAGAAAATCTTAGGGAAATAGTTAAACCGAATCAGCTTATGGTTTGTTACTTTAGCATTGTAGAACTCAGTTCCTAAAGTAAAATGATATTCTATTCCTAGAGATTCCCTACTGATTGTATAAATAGGTACAACCAGAAAGAATCTGAAGGATAGATGAAAAGAATTCAATTGCACTAAGAAAGAAGTAGAAGGTGGATGTTAGAGATGAAGGAGAAAAGAATAAGAGAGAATATCTCTTTAAACATTTCTGTTCACTTATCCTTACTCTTTCTCCTTATTGTTTCACTTGGAAATTGGTACATTGACTAGAGTTATTGGGGTTTAAATCAATGAAACAAAGCCAGACCACTATTTGGCTAGCCAATCTTGAGGAAATTGTATAGACTCATAGACTAGATAGAAAGAAGCTAACTGACACTACCAGTTCTGGCTTTGATTTTCCTTCGTCACAGGATATATCCAGCTGGGCTAACATTTTGCAAAGGATAAACAACCACATGGCTGTGACTGAATTTAGAAGTGCTTCAGCTAACTAGAATATGAAGGGGGTTTACAAAGGTCAAGTCCATAGTCACTGACACTTAAGGTCCTACCTCTGATATTGGATTGCTGGGAAAGTTCAATGGCTAGAATAAATGAATAGAATGCACTTAGGAATCATAAAGTCAGTCATTACAATGGTTGATTAACTGAGAGACTAGTCAGCCAACACTCCAAAGCTTCTGTGCTCATTCAGTGTACCTAGTAAGAGAGAATGACTGAATTCTTCACTAGAAGTTTGATTTTACTAGCCACGATGCTAGCTCTTAGGTGTGATTTTGAGTGAGAGATAGAGTTGTAATATCATATGTACATGAAAGTATTGATCTGTTGAAGAGTTAAGTATTTACCTAGAGAGGGAAGAGCTATAGCACACGGGGAATCAGTTCATGGTAAATGTTTATTTCTTTAGCGTGGAGACCCCAGCAGAGGCAGTAATGGATCTGTATGGTAAACACTTGTTTCCATGAAGCCACTGGGATGTGAAGGCATGGAGCTGTTCTGTATCTTCAGGCTGGCCTACTTTTAAATCTGTGTTAAATTTGCCAGTGTTTCTTAAAACTGTTTGACAACTCCCTTAGGCCATAAAACATGTTTATATTTTGGATTGAAGCCGGATGATCATAATGCTCTGGAATCTTCTTAGGGAAACCTTCCAATCTGTAGTGTTTAACTCTCCAAATACCAACAAGGGAGCATCTTGTTACTTGCAACAACTTGGATGAATCTGGAGGGTATTATCTTAATTGAAAATGAGCAAGGTACAGAAAACCAAGTATCATACCATCTCATTCATTCTAAAACTATTGGTCCCATAAAGTAGAGAGTAGAATAATTGTAACTAGGAGCTAGGATGGGTATAAAGAGAGGCCATAGGCGAGTATTGGTGACAGGACACACAGTTACAGTTAGAAGGAATTAATTTCAAGAGATCTATTGTATATAAAAGTGTCTATAGCTAATAATGATACATTCTTGAAAACTACAGAATGAATATTAAGTGTTCTCACCACAGAACAATGACAGTATGTATTTATTATTTAGATTTAACTATTTCCCCACGTATATGCACACTCTACCAACTTTTGTAGAAGCTGAAACCTACAATGTTTTTCAGATGTTCCTTAAGATTTGTTGGCTATTTTCAGTGAAGAACACAATCAGCTGCAATACATGAGATGTTGATTTTGGGAATCGAGAAACAAGGCAGTCAATTTCTACTGAAAATTTATGTTTAAGCAACTTCAGGGGTTTTACAATTCATACCTTAAAAGAGAAATGGACTTTCCCTGTGCAGTATTGTATTGGTAAGCTTAATGACACCTGGGCCATCAAGGGATACTTTGCTCTCTACTGAGGAACCCAATAGTGTAAAGGGCACATTGCCTATAACTTTAGAATTGTGACAACTGCCCAGCTTAGCTGGTCCCACTTGGACAGAAGACTTTTTCTCAGTATGAAATAAATGGCTTGTGCCTTGCATGATGTAGCTGCTGCTTCTCTCTTAGCCACTGATGCAGATCACAGCATGAGTGATATTGTGGCAGCAGCCATCCAGAGCCACTGTGAAAGTGGATTCGATGAATGAAGCTTCTGGATGCAGAATGAGTTTGGTCTGCATAGTTGGCTGCACAAAGCAGAGAAGATATCCAGGACGGCTTATGCTAATAGCCCAAATCCAAAGAAGGGTAGTCTATGGCAGGTCCCACTTTGACACACTTCTATACAGATCTGCCTATAAAATGTTCCTTTTAGTCTTAATAGAAAGGAAGCTATTGTTAAGAAAAGAAGTTAGTGTACCAGTCTCTTATTCTAAGCACACTAATTGGGTTTAACTCATTCAGAAATGGGATATACATTCCTTCTATTTGCAGAAATCTCCATCCCAATGACAGAAATCATAAAGATGCTGTACCTTTGCAACTTAATATACGCCCTATGAACTAGCAACATTGGCATCACCAAAGCCATTTGTTAGAAATACAGAGCCTTTCAATCCCTCCCTATATTTAATGAACTAGAATTCATTTTAAACAAGCTTCCCATGTGATTCATTAGCACATAACAATTTGAGTAGTAATGGTCTTGTCACTGCTGTATAATTACTCAAACCTACAGTTTGGCTGTTAACATAGATGGGCAATTCAGGTGTATGAAAAGCTCAGTATTCAGTGGATATAACAGGGAGAATGAACGCTGATGAGTTAGGAGGAAACTGGGTCATGAACTGATAGAAGTTTTGAGAATGTCCACCTTGTTGACCATATGCCCACAAAAGCCTTTTGATAGCATTTTGAGAAATTTATGCAGCTGATTTTGTGACATACCAAGTAACACATAAGGATCTTCATCTTCTGGGGATAGTCCAAGGCTACAACCAAAGCAGATCAGGGGAAATCCTAGCTTCACTAGGCTGAAATAGACTCTTTCGTATTCACTTCAAGCAGACATCCAAATTCTGTCTCTTCTGTTGTCTTTTCCACCATCTACGGAGGCTCTCACAGGTCTGTAGCCAGACTAGAGAGTATAGCAGCTTCCTATGCTAGGAGGAAGGGCTGTATGCAGAGAAGTCCTTGGACTGAAGCTTGTAGTACAGAGAAACAATCTAGTGGGACTGTATTCATTTCTTTCTCTCTGCATGTGTAGCATGGTGGAGGTAGACACCTGCTAGAGATCCTTCAAACTTGCTCAGAAGTGAAGAGTGGATTATTAAAGCCACCTGGGGAAAAACTACAGCAGCATATCCTCTGTCCTATGTAAAATACTGCTATATTCCAATTTTTAAAATTCACCCAAAGTTTGGCCTTCAGTGGTTATTGGCCTTCAGTGGTTATTTTGAAAGAATAATTCTTGTAAATTTCATATCAATTTTTACCAGTTTATAAGCCATACAATTTTTTGGTCTTTTTGGAAAAAATACAAAAGAATCCATATGACAATAAAGAGAAATATCTTTTATAAGCTTTCGCCCTGCCTACCCCCTACTCAATTTAGTCAGCAAGTGATATGTGGTAGGACACAATTTTACAGCTGATGAGATATTTGCATTGATGGAACTCTGAAAGTGGCCCCCAAGTGGCTCCAGGTTGTGTCAAGGGTGAAGTTGCTGTGCCAACTTTGTTCTGGCTTTGCCATAATTGTGGCTGAAATGGATATGAAAGGTATTTCTAAAGTATTTCCTGTCCCCAGAGCTTAAGAGTCCCCTGTGCCATTTTAATTTGAGCTTTTTGGATTGGAATAAAATGAATAAGCAGAGGAGGTTAATTATCCTAATTATAAAAGAAGTAAAACCATGGTCCTTTTAGGTCAGGCATTTGGACAAACCTCCCTTTGCTCTGCACATTGGGCTTTAGAGAGTTACTTGGATGCCAGAGGAATCACAAAGCATCTCTCCAGTCCTCTGCCAAAGTCCCTGGAGCACAACAGAGGGGACTTCTTTTTCAGGAAATGGTGTATGATCAGTCTGTACCCCAGAGCCAGAGAGAGGGTTATCTGGAAGTGGCAGGCAAGGGGCACAGCTCGATCAGGATAACTGTGTTGGTCCAACCCCAAACTTCCCTACTTTGGTTTGGATGCCACAAAAGCTCATCATAGCTTGGGGAAATACTACTGTTGTGAGCATCCTTTTCAGTGTTTCATGACATTCTTTTATTCAGCTGGCTAAGGCTGTGATAGTATCCTTTTTTACAAGGCATACTCCTCTGGATAGGGAATTCTGGGATTTCCTGGCTCAATATTTTGTTATTGCATCTCTTGATTCCTAGAGGCAACACTTCTGTCTTCTCCAATGAGCCATTTATTCTCAGACTAGATCAGACTAGATCAGCCCAGGTATCTCTAGAAAACATGATTTAGATGAGGTATGTCTGTCACACAGTAGGTTTATCCCTTCCTTCCTATTAGGTAAGAATATGATCAAGACAAAAGAATCACCTGTTCTGCTTCCTGGGTGATATTTTTTATGTATTATATCTGTTTAGTTTGTGATCTTGTGACACGGGGAAGCATAAAGCCTTACATAAAGCTAAAGTACTGATTGTTCAGTATTAAAGATCAAACTGGCCAACGAGTCAGACAGATATACTTTTAAATTATCCACACACCCGTGGGATGAATAAGGAAAGAACTTAAAATCCATCTTTCAAAACAGACCTTAGATTGTTGAGTGATCAGTCTGTGAGTCTATGACAGTTTCCCTAATTCATACAGCATAGTCCAAGAACACTAACGTCAATGACTCTTAACAGAATGCTGGAGAAAGTGGAAGTCTCAGTAGACATTTCATCTACCAAACCCTGCTTCTTCCTGCTTTTCCTTCTCTATCCACCTTGTCTATTCAGGCTTTGAGATTTACTTTTGATTATTTGCAGCAAAAATAGGAAATCCAAGGTATGGACAGTACTGCATAATACATACATTTAAATTTACTTATATTTAATTTTACAAGCTTTTTGTATTTTGTATTTGAATGTATCTACATGATGTTAATTTAACTGAAAAGACATGGTCCTAGAGGAAATAGGAAATGATTCCAGCTTCTTATACTTATCTTTCATGTGTGTTTTGCCTTTGACTCTCAACACTCTTTATCTCCATCTCTTAGGCTTATAAAAATACTAACCCATGTGGAATTGCTTCCTTCTGACTCTCTCTTGTACAGACAGAATGGTTGCCAGCTTTAGAAATGATTGGAAGGGCTGGGGTATAACTCGGTGTCAGATGCATAGGGCCCTCACGTCAATCCTTAATACCACAAAAATTAAGCAATCAATCAAGCCAAAATGAGAGTGTAAATTTTTAGAAATGGAAAATAAACAGAAACTTCGTGGCATCAGAAAAGCATTTGATGTGTGGGGAAAGATGTCTCAGTGAATAAAGTACTTGCCTCACAAGCCTGATGTCCTGAATTCAGATCCCCCGAACCCATGTAAAAATCCAATACAGTATTGCATGCATCTTTAGTCTCAGCACTCCAATCGGGAGATTGGGGACAGAGACAAGACAAGCTTCATATAATCAGTTTGCCTGATGTATCTCATTTCAAATAAGTTGTAAATTTCTCTCTCTCCCTCCCTCGGTAACCCCCCCAATACACACACCATGCACACAAACAATTGAAAAAAGAGGATTTCATGTTATCTACATCTTCATCAAAATAAAGAAAATGTACAAGTGGTGTTTGGCAATACACAAAGGACTTCTGAGATAGCTAGCAAGTCTTCTCATTGGCAGTGATTTGAAGGATATTTTATAATACATTAACTTGTGCATTTGTTTTATACTGCTTCCTATAATTTATGTTATGCTAAAATAAAAGCAGGCCACTAGAAACAGGCCTGGGATTAAAAGTAAGATATTGGGAAAAACAGATGTTGATGATGCAGCTCAGAGTCATATCGGTATGATAAAGAACTAATGCCTTATAATACAGGACACAAGCCTTCCAAAGTCTTGGTATTTATTTTTGGTATATGAAGCATTTTTTAAGACCTGTATAGAAAATTCATATATTGGGATATAGAACTGATATAGACACTGTAATGGTCATGGATTTATAAAAATATCTTGGTCTTTTTGTTTATTGATATTGTTTTGCTAGTTTTGACATTATTCTCTTTTGTAACCAGAACAGATATGTCACTCTTCACTAGGCAGAATTGATAATGGAATTTTACTTTGTGTTTGGGTGTGTATGGGTTCAAAATCAGGTCAGGTGGTATGAATTTGATTTGAAAGTATTTTTTTTCACAGGACTAGAACCTGAGTCCTTTATTTCCTTTATTATAGGAGGAAGCATGCATGGGCTACTACTACATGGGGAGTAAGTTGTGTCTTCAGAGATATTTAACACTCGCAGAACTTTTGGGGATTGTTTTTGGCGTTTTAGCTATATATCCATTTTGGGAGAGAGGATGTAGAAATACATTTGAACCTACTGGCAAAGGAAATCTGAAGGTATTTTGTTAAGACTGTGGCCAAATACCAAGACTGCCTGTGGTGTTCCTGTCAGTAAGTAGAATTATCTGTGTATTTTTTATTTGATATATTCTAAAGTTCTCTTCTCCCTTTTCAATTAATAATAAAAATTTGATTTCACAGTATCTTGAGACCTTTTGGAAGCAGCTGCCAAACTGTCCTTTATTGAATTCTCCAAGCAGCTTCCCTGTGCTTGTCAGATAGATGCATTCTTCTTCTATGGGAGTGGCCCTCCACATTTCAAAGATACCCTTCACTGACTTTCTGTAGCCTTCCATGGGTGGGATAAGCAAAATATCTTGGTCGATTTGTGCTATAGTCCTGAGACTGCTCCCTAGCCTTCGAGACTTCTAAGGCCGATGATAGAAGGACACTGACTGAATTACATTTCCTTTGAGCTAGGCTCTAGAAAAATTGTGTTTAATGCCATATACATAGAGGTCAATCAAGGAATTACAAAGATGATGCAATTATTGGACATCAGACTTAGGAAAGACCTTAGATGTCATCTAATCTAGTCTAATATTTTTTATTTTACAGATGCATACACTACAACTAGAGGGTATGTTACATGCCCAGAAAATTGTAAATGAGAAGGGAGGGAGGCGGAGGAGTAACTTACAGTAACATCTAGATGATTTGCTGGGTACTTGAGCACTAAGCAGAAAAACCCTTTGTAGCTATGTTATTGTTATTGAAATGCTATCTCTAAAACCTGTATGTCCAATTTCCTTTCATAATAAATATTATCAAATAAATAGTGCACAATTGTTTTTGTTGCCTGAGAATCTTTAGTATCTTAGGATTATCATTTCAACATAGATATTAATTACTCAGGTCTGGAAAAGTAAAAGTTGGAGGAAACCAGCCAAGTGTACACTGACCCTGGAACAATCCAAGGAAACTACCACTTCTACTAAATCTGTGCTGTTATCTGGTCAGAGTTTGTAAATAGTTCTTTTTTAAAGAAATCTGGGCAGAAATTCTGGCTATTTGACTCATTAGAGTCTGGTTGATTGAAACTGAACTGTAAAGAAAAGCCAAAAAATCATGGAGCCTGTTTCTTGTTGGCCAACTACTCCTGGGCACGGGGCCTGCCCAGTATTNGTTTTGATTTTCAGTTTCTGTTTTTGTTTCTGAGAGGGAGGAATAGGAGGGAGAGAGAGGATCTTGGAGGAGTTAGCGAAAGGGAAAGAGCATGATCAAAATATATTTATTGTATGAGAAACATTAACAAAAAAGAAAAAAGAAAACCAAGTGTTATTTCGGAATTTGAAAAGAGGCAGGCACATTACAGGCCTTCAGCAAATTCTCCATGGGCTTAGTGCTAAAACTAGGGCCTTCGGACTGATGAGAGAGCCTCCCCATAGAAGAAATTATTGTAAGTGTGTTCCTGGCATAGAGAAGTCAGAAGTTGAGGTAGAGAATGTGGAGCCAAAGAATGCTCCCCTGCTGCAGAGTGACCGTATGTAGAATGAGCACAGATGTAAAGCTGAGATCACCAAGGGAATTTCAGGGAAAGGCTGCAACTTGGCAATCATAGCACTTCTCCAGGTACATGTTTCCTTCAGTGTTTAAATGGCAAATCACGCGAGTCACATCAACAGATGAGAAATTATTTCCCGGCAGTCGATGTCCTGTGAACAAGTTGTATGTTCCTAATACTATTTCCCATACACACCATACTGTCATTCAAACCCAGGTAACACATATTCCCTGGACACGGGCTTTTATTTATTTGAATGATCTTTGACTTGGGAGAAAAAAGCTTTCTTATCTGGACCAAAATACTGCTCTGAAAACAAGTGAGTGATTTTATAATTTGGTTGGTCAATGATAAATCTAGATCTTTTTAATACTACTATATAATTCTTACTCTTAATATGCTTGTTCAGTAATTTAGAAATATACACAATAAAATATAAATGCATCAAAATTAATTTGATTTATATTTTTTCATGAATTCTTGGAAGTAATAGGATATACGTGTAGGTAAAAAATGCTAAAGGGATTTACTAGAGAAATGTTTTGCTTTGAAACCTGGATTTGAAATAGTCCTTTGAAATCCAGGCATAGAAAGGAAATCCTGGTGTGGAGTGTGTAATATTGAACATGGGTCCTTTAAGGTTTAGACAGAGCTTGGAAGTGCCGAGGGAAAGCCATGAGCTTTGCAGTAGCTATTTTCACAACCTTTCTCTGACCTTGTCAAGAGATTAAAGATCTTCGGTGGAATTTTCTGGTTTATAGGGAAAGATATCAGTGTTAAGAGAGGGCACCGGCCCATGTTGACCTTGACATCTCTTGAGATATACAAGAGTGGCTCAAAGCAGATAGAGTGACAGACTCGTGTGATGAGTCTCAGAAAGTTAGCAGTGTTCTGCACTGGTTAGCTAAATGCCTTCGATTATATCTAACTCCCATTTGTCTATAGTCTGAGGCCTGTGGGTGGGAATATTTTTATATGTAAGAGGAGACTGAGGCCCAGAGAGAGGTATGGTGCTAGAGTCAAGGACAAAACACCAAGGATCTGTCTGGTCCCAATGTCACAAGACAGGAGAGAGGAGAAAGATTTTCTATCATACAATGTAAAGCTAAGCAGTGTGAGTTCTGTATATCACAAAGAAGAGGTCATGTTCTAGCTCTACCCACTCACTGCCTGTGTGACTTTGGAAAAGGTTTTCAATGTCTCTATGCATAAATTTCTCTATTTATAACATAAAGACAGCAACCTTGGATATTTATTGGATGGTAACTATATGCTGTCCTAAGTGTTTTAGACATATCAATTCTTTTAAACCTCATGACTACTTGTGAGGTGCTATCTCCTTTTCATAGGTGAAGAAACCAAAGCACAGGGAACTTAAGCATCTTGCCTATGATCACAGAGCCAGTGAATATTAAAGACAGGATTTAAATCCAGACATCTGATTTAAGTACTGCTACATTTAGCCACCATAAAATACCCAGCACATTGAGTTGGTATGAAGATTAAACTGGATTATATGTGAAAAAGTCTATTCCTAGGCATTGGAAAACAGTATTTGATAAATAGTAGCTATTATTACTGGTTTTCAATATATTCCCAAACACTGACTAATAGCTTATAAATGATTCCTCACCCCAATAGCCTTCCATCAATAACCCAATTCACCTGATCTTCTCTATGATTGCATTATTGCAATGGAAACTATCTAATTTAGGATTTGATTATAGATTATTCTAGGTTACAATTATGCCTCTTCCTTTGTATTTCCTAAAGAGTTAGAGGGGTTTAGAAGGTGTTTATGAAATGGAGCATGCAGTGTGACTGCTGTAACGGGATGAACAGATATTCCTATAGTGTATTCATGAATCACATGCGAATTTTTATATATGTGGACTCCGCTTTTATAGGCCTAGAATTCTACTTCTCAAAAGACTCCAAGTGGTGTCTATGCTTCTGCCCTATGGACTCCATGGAAAGCAGCAAGGCTATATACTCTGGTAACTTTAGAGTCTTCTTTATAACTGGTATGTGTTTGGAGAAGTATGATTGACTACATTTGATAAGCAGTGAGTATATGTCACTGCATAAAGTGAACTCCAGCATTTTATTTGAATAAGAAGTAATATGAAGGACTAATGGTGGGCAATCATAAATTTAGTAAGTCATCCTTAAAGGCACTACCCCATGCACAGCTGTTTGCTCACAGTTCCCATGAACAATGTGAAGATATGTACAAGGTACAGGCTATATGTTATTGTGGGCATTGTCAGTCAGCTCTGGGTAAGTTTTTCACTTTCTGTTCCAGTAAACTAAGTGGACTTTGCATGTCCTAACTGAACTTTGGATGGAAAGTGGTGTAATTATTTATTTCTGTACAAGAATTAGTAATGCCAATTATGCCTATTTAGATTTGTTGGTTGTAGTTAACACTGTCTTTTCCATTGCTTATTATTGGAATAATTGTGTCAAAGTAATTTCTGAGGGCATACAGCATGATTTTTCTTCTCCCATTCAGATAATCTGAGAGTTTCACTGTGTTGAGAAGTAGCTGGAGACCAGAACACATGTGTAGATTTGGGTGTAGGAGATGGAGGGAGTGGTACTGGGAATGTGAGAGGGAAAAAGAAAAAAAATTGATTAATGAACATAGTATAAGAGAACAATATCCAAGAAATTTATACTTTTCTCAAAGTAAATTAACCAGAAGCAGCATAGGCTATAGGTGGCACAACTGAGTAATACAGACATTGGGCCAGAAGTCAGGGAACATACAACCAAAGTTGCCCTCTACAATTGTCTGGTTGCAAGATCATGGAAGAGTTGCCTCACCCTCACTATGCCTGGCAATGTATTCATAGCAGTGGTTAAAGTTCAGATGCAAAGACTTTGTCTAAGGATAGTAGGCTATGATCAAAAGTGGTATACAAAGTCAAGATAGCAGGGGAGAAGAACTGGGAAAGAGCACACACATTTGGTTGTACAGTACCAAATGGTCATCCCTAAAGATATATCAGATAACATTATATGGACTCAACAGGTTATATTTAGGAATATATATGTATATATATTCATATACATTCATATATACATATATGTATATATATATATATATATACCTTTAATATCTTCCATTCTCACCTTGGAATGGAGAGAGAATGGCATTTGGTTTTTCATTTTATATATATATAGGGAGTTGGAAGAAAAAATATTTACGTGTGCCAAATAACAGTTATTTACTTGATATTTTAAAGAGTTTTTAGATTATAATTTAATTAATAAGAAATATTGCCCTACTTGCTGAATATCTTTTGTTTCAGGGAAAGGGCACATTTTATTCTACTCCCGTATGGCTTATCTTAGTGATACACTGCAACATCATAAAGGGTGGAGACAAAACAGAGGCATAGGAGATTGGATGGTTTCTCCCAAATTCTGCCAATTATATTCTTTATTGAAAAAATAATACTATGAGCCTTGTGTGTATACTTATGATTTGTTTCCTGCATGTAAAAAGTCAGATCCAATCAATGTTACTCCCAATGTTCTCCTAGTCAACTGGGGTTTTATTAGAATAATTTTAGCTTCCTATTTTTATAGCTCCTAATCCCCAGTAAATGAGCTGCAGTTACAGCTATGGACCATGCTACTTTAATCATAGTGTACTTTAGATGGTGTCCCTCTCTCAGCACCACCATAACTCAGAACACTTCCGGGGCATGCTATTTATATATCCAACTCAGTATCCTGTGACATAAAGAACCCTTCCATGCCATTCATTATAATAAAGTATGTAAGGCATGACTCTTGATCTGGGGGCTTCAGTGCACAATAAATCCAACCACACACTGTTGGCAGTGCACATAATTATAAAATATGCAGAATGCTTGTTATTAACTGGTTGCGTGGAGAAGATCTACTGTGTCATTCGGGACATATTTTGGAATGGCACTATAAGCAAAGATTGATTAAAAAAACTCCACATCTCTCCTATACTTTTAATCATTCAATCTCTAAGAATTATGTAAGCATTTAATGAATGGGAAACAAGAACCGTTCACAAAGACTGATAAAAAATTACTGTTTGCTTCTTAAGTGAAGTAGATCCTGATTTTGTTTTAATATGAAATTACTTAACATTTTTAATGTTGTCTATTCAGAAATAGAGACCGAGTTATAAATCATCTGGGAATTATCTGGGGAGTCACCTAATAGTTTTAAAAACAATGAAAGCCACTTGTACTCTTTAACCATTTGAATTCTGATAGGGTAAATGAACATTCTTTGGCCAAAATTTATGCCTAGCAGGCAGGCTTTCTGCACATTAAAACAACAGCAACAAAAGCATTAAAGGCATACTCACATTCTTCTGCTGTGAAACTACTGCAGTTAACTATAGGACACTTGTCGAAGAAACAGAGCTCACAGGGATTGTCTGAAAGCCTCCAAGGATACCGTGAGCCTCTGAGGGGAGAGGCTGCAGGCATGTAGGGATCAAAAGTAGGCTTTGCTCAATTGATGTTGGCTTTGTGAATCTTAGCATGATGCTTCCCTGGGTGGCATGCTGCTGTTTTCTTGTTCTAAGAAATATTTTCAGTACTAGCAACAGAGATGTCTTCATCATAATTGTTTTTCTGTCTGAAAGAGACATTCTTCCTTTATAAGTGTGCGTGTGTGTGTGTGTGTGTGTGTGTGTGTGTGTGTGTATGTTGCTAACAATCAAGCTCCAGGCCTTATATAAGCTAGTTGAGCCATCCACCACTGAGTTATATCCCTAGTCTGGAAGGGAGTGCCATAGGACGCAGGAAATCCTGTAGTGAGCTTTGGTTTCAGTAGGGGACACCTCACTGTAGAGTCTAAGCTGCATAGCATCAGAAATCCTGGTTTCCCAGTGGAAAGGAGCCTCCAAGTAGAAGCTCAACCTGTGTAGCTCCTGATTTCTTTGGAATATGAAAGGGTGGTTATGTGTTTGCCAGGTTACTCATTAAATCAGATGCTTAGAATTAAGTTACATTTGGTTTCCACTATCCACCACTGACTGGTGGCATGGTCTATTTTTTCACCCAAGATTAGTGTAGTTGCTATACACAAAGTCTGGAGTCAGGTTGCAGGAGTTCAGCTCACAGTTCTGCTACTTATTAGCTGCATGACTCAGGGTAAGTTATTTAACCTCTCTGTGCCCTAGTTTCTTCATTTTCAAACCAGGAATAATAATAGCAGTACCTAATGCATTGAGTTGTCAAGATTAAGTGAGCTCATACATTTCACTTAACTAAGAACTCCGTTGGTTGTAGGAGACAGAAACTCGACTTAAACTGACTTGAGAAAAAGGATGATTGGCTTATGTAACCTAGAAGTCTGGAGATCATTCTTGTTCTTCTTCCATTGGCTCTGCTTTACAAATACAGAATTTTGACTTAAATCTCTGTGCTTCATTGGGGACCAAGGGAGGGAGAAGGGGATGGAAGAGGGGAGTGGAAGAGGAAACTTGGTAAGAATGAACTATGTCACACTTGCTACTATGAAACCTATTACTTCGTATGCTAATTTAAAATATCTGTGCTTCGTTGTCTTGAGTCTGTAAAATGTAATAATAATAATGAATCAACTTTATAGGATTATTGAAAAGATTCAAATAAGTTTATGTGTGTGAAGTGCTTCCAGCAGTTATATAAATTTTATTTATTGTTAGTTTTAATTACTTTAATATCCAATGTCTTCTTTCTATATTTTTCTTTTACTTCTTTACATTCTTCTGCCTTTTACCTTTAACCATCAACTATTTCATTTGTTCCTTTTTCTACTCTCCCTCCCTTACCTCTCCTCTTCCATCTGGACCACACAACCTATTATCACTCTCCCCAGCTACAGATTCCAATGACTGATATCTATAGAGATGTCAGATTGAGTTTCATATCAGGTGTGGGCAAACAAAAGCACAGAGGATATGCACTAAACAATGCAAGTTATGAATGGATGTGATCATTTATTCCACTGATGTTCCGTCCTTTCATCAACTTTATCCTTTCTCTTGAACTTCTTCATAAAATCTTTCATGATGTAGATTTATCATTTACTTTCTATCAGTGTCTGTAAGACCCTGTACCAGTGCTTTGTGTCACCATGTTTCACTTAAGAGATGGGTTAAATCTCCAGTCCATGCACACTCATGATTTGAATATGAGCTTGTCAAAGACAGATGTCATGATTGTCTGAATTATTCCAGAGGTCTACCATTTTCTTACCCCCTGCTCTCCATTATGTATGTACACATGTTTGTGTGGGCATATGTACATGAATATGCCAGTGCACAAGTGTGTGTGTTCCTGTGCAAGTTGAATTCCAGAGGTTGCCATTGGGTATTTTCCTTAATTGTTCTTTCAACTTCATTTTGAGAAAAGCTCTGTCACTGAACCTGGGGGTCATGAATATAGCTAGACTTACTGACCAGCCAACCTTAAGGATCCTTCTATCTCCACCTCTCCAGGGTTAAGATGCACACATATACCCCTTTGGGGACTGGAGATCTGAAATTTGTTTCTTATGCTTTCATGATAAATGCTTTATTAACTGAGCTATGTTAATCCTCATAGCCATCCTGCTTTTCTTTCAATATACTCTCTAAGAGTCTAGTGGTCATTTCTTCTTCCTTGTTTAAATTGGACTTTCTCCTAAGACATCCCATGGAGTTCTGCTTGGTTTCCAAACTGCAAAGCATCATATTCCTTACTCTTAAGACAAAAGCATACTACTGAAGGCTACCATGGCCTTTGATTTCTGATCTTTTCTGGGAGACAGACAGTCAAGCAGATAAACTAATTCCAGGTAGGCTATTTTCCTTCTGTGGGAATGGAGTAAACCTGTTGTCCCCAAGAACAACATTAGTGGAACTTTCATCATGATAGGCCAAAGACAAAGACATTTTTGGAAATAAAATTCCCTCTCAAATCACATTCTGTAGGCCACTGGTACCAGACTATAGAAAGTTTGATTTTGAAGAGTCAATGCAAAGTGATTTTACTGATTTTCCAATGTTCTTTCCTACTCTGACTAAAAGTCAAGTGGCTACTAAGATTGGGTTTTACATTTGCAGGACATTTCTGGTTATTCCTATCAGCATCAAAGCAAGTGTAATAACTTTTTCTCTCCTGGTGTTCTTTATTTATCTTCCCTTGGAGAGAGAGACTCCTCAGGACTGAACTTTTAATAGGAATAATTCCAGAACTTTTAATATTTTTCCCTTGCTCTTTTTTATTGGGGATGTTAATGCAAGGGCAAAGGCCTTTACAGCTCCCTTTTTAGATGATAAGAATTCCTTTGTATTGAGCATTCAGCAACTAGGATGAGTTTGGAAGTTGTGTAGAAATAATGGTGCGGAGGTGAGCTGGCACCTAAAGCGCTCGTGCCATTGTATTGCTGTCCATAGCTGGAATCTATTCTGCAGTCCATCTTCAAAAGCAATTTGCAGTACATCCAGGCATAAATCCAATTAAAAAGCAGAGAGGGATTTGCATGCATAAAATAACTCCGATGCATGGTTTTTGAAAAAATGACCCTGATAGCTACAGTTCAAAGGGCTTTCTTTGTGAAGCTCCATATACGGACTGAGTGTAGCTGAATAAATTATAGTTCCAAAATTCAGTGTGTGTCAGTGGCTAGGAACAAAATAAAAGTAGATGCAGTTGGACATTTACCCTGGAAATGTACCTCTGTAGAAAAGATTTGTTCAGTTGAATTCTGGTCAGCCTAAAACAGAAGTCTGATCTCCAAGCCCATGACAGTGTTTTACACCTACTAGACGCCCAACAAATATTTTGTGGGACTGAATTAGAGCACTCAAGACCAGGTTTTGTTCTTGACAGACTTTTGTTTCCTATGCAATGCCAATTTCCTTCTTTTCCTGATAGTTCTGAAGGCTTCCTTCTTTACAAGGAAGTCCCTGTGCAATAGTGTTGAGTAGATGGGGCATGCAGTACTGTTCTGGCCAAAGACATTGAAATGAAAATGTATTGGGAATTTCTGAAAAAAGTTATTTTTTTGATAAAAGGAAACAGACATGATTATATTCTTTCCTCATCTCATTTTCCTGTCTCTTAAGAGTACTGATGTAAGAGTCACATTGTGACACTGAGGTAAACAAGCATTCAGGTAAGTCAGCTGAAAGGAAGAACTTGGGACTTTGATGACATTCATGAGCAGTAGAATCAATGTCTAAAGTTGCCTAGTTAGAGGTTTTCATTATGCAAAATGATCCCTATATGTTTAAACTGCTGATAGGTTTTTGTGAGTTTCAGTTAATATGATCCAGTTGGACACATACCTCCCTACCACCTGGCTTCCAGCACCTCCAGGGTAGTTCCTGGTTATTTAGTCCTCTTTACTAGGGCACTTTGTCCAGTTCTTGTTACCTCTATCTACTACCACTCAAATCAAAGTTTAACTTGCCATATGCCCTGACTCCTCAAGACCTTTCAAAATGATAGATACTAATCAAATAGGTGTGTGTGGGTAAAGCCTTAACATGCTGCAGTGTTTTCAATATGTTAACGTAAAAGGATGACTTCTCACTATGACAGTTGGTACTGATAGCTGTGGCAGGCAGATCAAAGGATGCATTTGGGTCAGAAAAAGATTTTGAGTGCCCATCAACCCCAATCTGGAATTGACCACCTTCAAAATATGTGGCTCTTCTTGGAAGTATTGTGGAGATGACATTTTATTACCTCCATAGATTTTTATTTCAAGTTGTCAATAACATTTGCATAATTCTGAATGGGATTGCAAAACCTAAACCAAAATCAAAAAACAAACTAACAAATAAACAACAAAAATAAAACCTATTAACTAGGATCTTTTACCAAATTACAAAAGATGTCAATAGGACTGAAGTGAAGTAAATGATATTCATAAAGACAAACATTAAATGTTTTTCCTCATGTGTAGAATTTCAGAAAACAAGAACAGGTCTGGAAACTAAAATGAAGGCTGTTAACAGATGTGAAAGGGGAAAAGTAGGTATAAAGAGGGGGTAATATGATTGAAGTATGTTATACACATGAATGGAAATGTCATGATGAAATCTATTTACTTTGTACAATCAATATGTGCTAATAATTTTTACAAATTAAATTTGTTCTTCAGCAATTTTATGCACGTATGTAATACATTCTGATTACTTTCACCCACATCTTCTTTTAACTCCTTCCCACCCACGTCAACTCTTCCCCCTGCCAGGTTCAATAAACTTTTTGGAAAAATATTTTTTTCATATAAAATAAGAACATGATTGAAGCTGGGCGGTGGTGGCACACGCCTTTAATCCTGGGAGGCAGAGGCAGGTGGATCTCTGTGAGTTTGAGGCCAGCCTGGTCTACAGAGAGAGTTCCAGGCTAGGCTCCAAAGCTACACAGAGAAACCCTGTCTTGAAAAAAAACAAAAAAAGAGAACATGATTGATTATATGATGTCTAACGGAAATACATTTTCTCACTTGTACTCTTACATGTGTGTTCATGCATTTACTCTCTATTGGAGAAGGAGAAGGACAGAATTTAGAAGACAAAGCTGAGCATTGGGTCATGTAGGATTGTGGTGGGATTTTATCTATGTCCCCCAATAAAATTTATCTGAAGATCAGAGGAACAAGGTCAGCTGCTAGCCTTGTAAAATTAGCACACACCCTTAATCCTATCACTTAGCAAGCAGGGTCTGTCTGGATCCCTGTGAGTTCTAGGTCACACTAGGAATGTGGAGACACACGCCTTTAATCCCAGCATCAACCATAGAATTCTGGAGGTCTATACAGACAGGCAGGAAGTGATAGAAGTGGGCCATAAGAGGAAGTGATGTAGCTAGGCTGAAAGAGCCAATGGGAGAACAGAACAGAAAGGGATATAAAAGTGGAGGTAGAAGGAAGTGAAGGTCTCTCTCCATTTTGGAAGCAGTGGCGGCAGTCTAAGGTGAGTCTGGTAGCTGTTCCTAATTCCTCTGATCTCTGTCAGACTTTCACCCCATCTCTGTCTCTGTGTTTTATTTAACAAGACTATTCAGAAAATCTGTCTTACATAGGATCCCTCCCATAAAAAGGATTCACTTGTGTCATAGTATTTCCTGAACTTCATTAGTAAATGTCCTTTCATGCAGAATTATATTGAGACGCCCATAATGAGAAAGTGCATGATATACAGTCACCATCCCAGGAGACACAATATATATATATTTGCCATGACTTGACAATAAAGCAAACAGTGAAAATACAGGCAGACTCATAGCTATAAACCCAAGTGAAAAGACTGCTTTTTATCGCCAAACTTGAAAAGTCTTTCTCAACTCTAGAAATAGAGTAAGACACTGGGACAGAGAATATTTAGCACTGTGGGAAGACAGGTCCAAACTTTGTATCTAGCCATCTCTCTAATTAATGTCATCTTGGGTTGTTTTCCTTACCATATTTTTGAATTCTCTCTCTCTCATAATTTAATTCATTATTTCAATATAAGCTATGGTATCACAACAATTAGGAGACTGAGACAGATGGGTTGCCATGATTTTTCAGTCAACATGGGCTACTTAGTGATTTTTATACCAGACTGGGCTACAGAGCAATACCATGTTTCAACAAACACACACACACACATACACACACACACACACACACACACACACACACACACACACACACACACTGATTTTTCTTAGACTATTAAAATGATAAAAATTTATATAGAGTAGTAGGGCATATCAATAGCTTTAAAGGCTTTGAATACCTCCAGTATGCTGTAAAGAAGTATTAGAGATAAAAATAAAATAAAACAAAACAAAATCACAGGGCAAAAATAGATTAAAGCATCCTTTAAATATAACTCTTTTCCCTTCTGGATAGAGCTTGTCAGGCACTTAGAACCATGTGATTTAACCTGAGATATATCCCAGGCATGGATTTAAGTGATATGGGGTTGAGGTGAGGCATTGTGTGGAAAACTGAAGGATGGAAGAACCTGCTCTAATATCTTAGTTTCATGAGGTTTAATGATATGTAAATTCAGGAAAATGGGACCACACATCATTTACGAGAAGTGAGATCATCTTTAGAGTCCTTGCTCATTGTGCTATTCCTTATATGATCAGTTCTGTAATGTGGGCATACCTCAGAAATGCCTAACAACCTGAGGCATTCGGGAGTTCAGAATCTTAGGTGTCACTTCGAGAAACTCTGATTTTCATTGTCCATTCCTCATAATATACCAAGTGATTCTGCAACTATTCATCTGGGAATGTGACTCTGAGAAACACTGTCTTATGAAGTGACAAGAGAGATGCCCTTTTGGATGTGCCCTTGTTGACTCCAAAGCAGAAGGCTTTCTAGTTCTAGAGAAAGGAAGGAAAAAAGTATTTCCATTTGGAATGGCTCCAGCCAATGTAATTGTGGTACTATATATGTGATTATTTTCCAGACATCAGGAAGATTCTTCTGTGACTGGGAAGCATGGACACATGACCTTGTGTGGCCAATGAAGGGGAGGGGATGGGTACCCAGGGATACAAGAGTACACACAGCTTGTTCTATCTCCTTTAGTTTGCTTTCCTCTCATATACATTCTGAAATGCTTCCTTTAAATCTTATGATAGCCACAGGACTCTAAATAATATCCATGCCTCAAATTATGTCCCTTGGACAAGCATAACTGGCACTGCCTGGAAACTTGTGCAAATACAGATTCTTGGGGAACCTCCTCTAGAACTATTGAAGCAGAGTCTGAGTTTAAGCCAATTGTTGAGATGTTTATAATGCATGTTAGAGTTTTAAAAATATTTATCTATATATGTGTATGGTAGTTTGAATGTAATTAGATCCAATAATCTCATAGGCAGTGGCACTATTAGGAGGTGTGGCTTTGTTGGAGTGGATATGGCCTTGTTGGAGGAAGTGTGCCACTGTGGGGGTGGGCTTTGAGGTTTCCTATGCTCAGGATACTGCCCAGTGTATAGTTGACTTCCTGTCACCTGTGAGATGTAGGACTCTCAGCTACTTCTCCAGCACCATGTCTGCCTGCATGCTACTTTGCTCCCTGCTATGATGGCAGTGAACTGAACCTCTGAAACTGTAAGTGAGCCACCCCAACTAAATGTTGCCATGGTCATGGTGTTGCTTCACAGTAATAGAAATCCTAACTAAGACAACGTGACTACCTTATAAACTTACCAACATTGAAATCTGAGTCCTCTACACCTTTCATGTCTCCAACCATGAATATAGTGCTGACTACAGAGCAGATGATTATGAAATTGTTGAATGAAGTAGCTTCCATTCTCTAGTATCTTGATGCCCTCAGTCCCAGGAATAAAATTATATAAGTTGATCTTCATAGTAATCTTATAAATTTGACAGGGTAGGCAATTTTCAGTATGTCAGAGATAAATCTGGGAAAGCAGATTTGTAAAAAGCTTCCAGGGCACACCAATGATAAGTGAGCTTTGTTAAATACCACAGGGAACACAGCTATGTAGTCCATGTTAGGTATCCTGATAATATAGGTGAACTTCAGGACCCACTTTTGTAAAAGAGTAATTAAAAAAAATCAATGAAGAAGACTACTTTTTAATTACCTGAAGGCTACACAAACGATCTCAGAACACACATTCTACTGCTTTTCAAATAGTATTCTTTAGCCTCTCAGAAGTCTAGCAGTGTATTGTTGGGAGACACTAAAACCTTTCTGAAAAAATTTTATCCTACGGACAAGTGTCCTCAAAAGAAAGATGCAAATGAGCATTTAGCATGCCAAGATCATATTATGCAAAATAAATGGCTCTCAACTGGGGTGCTTAAGGACATCATTATGGCAACCATTATTATCTAACCCATGACTTTCACCTAAGCTATTCTTAGCACTACTAAAGCTGAGTACTTATTCAGATATTACTCCTACTGTGGTGATATTAGCTGAGCCCAGTCAGTGTGGACTGCTTGAGAGGAAGTCAATGAGATATAGTAAAGAAAGATTTGACATAGATATCACAGTGCGGGGTACCAAAATGGTTAGTAGACTGAAGTTACAGAAGCTTGAGTAATATCATCCATGGGCAAGTTCCTTAGCATCTTTCTTCCTCAGTTTATAAATAAGAAATTTATCTCCCAAGAGTTCAGGCATAAAAATGTATGGAAATGTTCACAGTATTACATTTTATGTAGCTAGAATCTTCGTTAACAATATTGTTCCACTCTCGCATGTGGTGGTTTGAATGAGAATGGTACCCATAGCTCAGATGTTTAAATACTTGGTTCTGAGTTAGTGGTGTTGTTTGGGCAGGCTTAGGAATGTGATCTTGCTGGAGGAGTTATGTCAATGGAGGTGGGCTTTGAGGTTTTAAAATATCATGCCACTCCCAGTTAATTCTCTGTTTCTTGCTTGTGGTTAGACTTGTGAGCTCTCAGCTGTTGGTGTCACCCATGCTTGCTGCACTTTCCCACCATGATGGACTCTTACCCCTCTGTAAGCATGAGCCAAAGAAATCCTTCCTTCTGTAAGTTGCCCTGGTCATGGTGTTTTATTACAGCAACAGAAAAGTGCACCAATTCACCATGCCATTGACTTATTAAAAGAAGTAACAAACTGTAAACCTCTGAAATTGGATGTTTTCCCCAAGTTGCATCCTGAGCTTGGTTCAAGTTTTAGCTATACCTCTCTTCACTTGTAATCCTGGACCTTGAAAATACATGTTCAAAATGGTAACTCAAGTTCCATGCAAAAGTCAGTGATTATTTTATATGCAGAACACAGAACAAGATACATCAGAAAATTGTCAAAAGTAGCCCAAACTAAATGAATTATTTCAGCATACTTTTAGTTCCAGCTCAAGCATTTATTAGAAGACTCTTAATTAGAACAGTTCATTCCTTGAGAATTTTGATGGACTAATCCTCAGCTGCCTTCTTTTTAATAAAAAGAAGGGAGCATATTTAATTTGGCTTTTTGCCATGGAACTGCTTCATCAGCTGAACTAAAAAGCACACAAAAAGATGAAGCATTCTCTGTACAGTCCAAGGGCAACAGTTGGGCAAGCAATAAAGTGAAACAAACTATAGAGTAAAAAGGAAATGTCTGTGTGATCTGCTTAGGTTTGGGCAACCAGAACCCTGACCTGGTTTTTCAAGATGAACCCAGGAGTGCACTCTGATTGGGAATCAAGATGGTGATGATTGCTTTGGCCCAGGAACTTTTTTCCTCTGGAATTATATCACTTGTTTGTGAAGCAGAAACTCCTGATCTCCAGTGTGATGTTTCTCCTTCAGTTGAAAGATGGAGTTACAAGCACATGCAATCTTGCAAAGGTTCAGTTTTAGGCACAGTGGGAATAGTGTCTTGATCCATCAAATAGCATTGAGTGTGCTTCTATATTCGCCTAATAGGACTTTGTGATTTCCATGGAGTAAATATAAAGCAAAATATAAGTAATAATATTGCACCAGGCTGAGCAAAATTCTATCTTTCTTTGGTAGTTTAAGGAAGTACTTTAGGGTCTTGAAAAGTTCCTGAGCCATGAGGTAGAATGCCAGGTCTGCATGCATTGTTGACATGGAAGAAAAGCTGGATTATAGAGAAGTCTGTGGAGGATTAAAATGCTAGGAAAGGCAGTTTGCTGTGCTATTCTACTGGAGCTTGACAAGATGCTATCTGAATTAATCAGAATATTCTCCTCCCATCTCTCTTTCCCTTTGCCAGCTCCTCTCTATCCTCTTCATCTTGCATATCTCTGTACTTCCATCTGTCTGCTGTTTTGAATCTTCTATTTCCCTGGAGTAAAGCAATTACATGTGATAGGAACAACATTTGAGCCAATACCCAAATCCTAAATCCACTGATTCTGTTAAATTACTTATTTTGAGACTAATAAATATCCATGGTATTATAGTTCTGAACTAGGGATTCTGGGAGCATCCATTGTTTGGTGGGGAGGGACTTTGCAGTCTCTCAAAGCCAGTTTTATGTGGAAATCAGAGCTATTCATAATAACCGAAACATTGCTTACTTATGAAACCTGCAGCATGCTGTGAGGACTTTCCCAAGTATTTTGTCGAAACTGACTGCTGACCTCTCTTATTGTGGGTCAGAGTTTGAATTTCAAAGCTTGAAGGAACTTCAGAGATCATCTGGTTCAAAGAGTTTGAACTGCATCTGCTCCACACAATCACTTAGAGTATGTGTTGAAGTCTAAGCCCAGACAATTATCTCACCTGCCTCATTATCATACTTTGCATGAAACTCAGAAGAATATGTATTACTGACTGTTTTACAGACAGCCAAACAAGCCCAATAATGCTAAGCAGCAATGTGAACATTACATTTCTAATAATAAGCAAAGTTGTGACTGATAATTATCAGAGTTGAGATTTGACTGTGGATTCTGTGACTCCAATTTCAAAGGTCAGGTATTTTCTGTACATATCAGAATCCTTCTTGTCACTGCTGGAGAACACCCAGTCACCAGTGTGATGTTAAGACCGCCCTCTCAGGCTTTCTCACGGCGGCATATTTGAGCCTAGTGTCAATGTTCACTGGGCTCTATTTCAGGGAGGAAATCCATTGTATACAATAGAATTTGGCCTCAGTTGTTTGCTGTAGCATGACAGGGCTACCATTTTCAGACTCCCACACCTTTCTCCAGCTTCACTTTTTTACTTTTTTTTCTGTCTTTGTGCTGAAAAACTAGTAGATACCAGATCATGATGCACTTGACACACTAGGCAGAGGAGTTGAAATTTCAGTCTCTACAGAAACATTGTCCAATAGAAGTTTCTATAATAATATCAATAATCTATTCTTGTGCTGTCCAATTTTAAAAAGACTTATTTTATTAAAAAATCATTGCATCTTGGTATGTGTATATGAGTACAGGTGCCTGTGGGGGTGAGAAGAGGACTCCAGATTCCCTGGAGCTAGATTTACCAGAGGTTGTAAGCAGCCTGGCCTGAGTTTGGGGAACTAAACTTGGGTCTTCTGCAAGAGCAGCAAGTAATGTGGACCACTAAGCCATCTCTCCAGCCTCTATGCTGTCCAATTTTGTGGCCACTCCCTCCACACAGCTTTTGAGTACTTGCCTTGTGGCTGGTGAGTCTAAAGAGTTGCAGTTTAAATTTCATTTAATTAGAACTAGTTTAGAGTTATAATTAAACAGTCATATGCATCTAGTAGCTACTGTACTCGAGAGTGTAGCTTGAGGAGCAGTGGAGAAGAACACAGGAATATCAGAGCTCAAAGAAAGCGCGTCTGTGGCAGCAGTAGGTCAGTTCCTCTAGAATGGGCTGAGTGAAGACTAGGAGCATGGCTGGTAAGTATAGACTGGGTTTAAATTCCAGCTGTGTCACTTACAAGCTGTGAAACCTTAGGAATCACTTAAGCTCCCTGAACATTAGGATCTTCACCTTCAAAATCAGCCAAATAACACTGCCTGGACCATAGGGTTATTGTGAAGATGAGATAACATCCACGCACTGTGATTAGCATGCAGTGGATGTGGTACTGAGTTGGGGAGGAAAGAAGCAGGGGTCCCAGGTTTCTCAATTCATACACAAGAGCAGCTATACCTGTCAGTTTAACGATATAATATTCTGAAAGTCACCACCTACACATTGGAGTTTGTGGAAGAGACTACAGATGTGATTTCAAGGGAAGGGATTATGTTGTAGGAAGAAGAATCAGTTTTCCAAATGAACCATGAAAGCATTGAGCCAGGAAGTTCTTGGACTAAAAGCGAAGAAAAAGAATATGGAAGACTGGAACAAACACATTTAGATTCTCCAGAAATGTGTCCTTGGATAGTAGATGGAGCACTGGGTTGAGTGTGAAATGATAGCCCATGAGCTGTTGTGTGACCTTAGAATGAGTGCTTTTCTTCTTCTGGCCTTTGTCTTCTTATGTGAAAAATGACAAGTAAGAATAGCTTCATTTGTTTGATTAAAATCTGTGTGTGTGTTGTGAAATGATCTGCCAGATATGCATATGACTAAACGATCTTCAGCCTTGACATCCTTATATTGTTGCAGGAGAGACAGATATGTTCTGAAGAGAATAGTGGAAAGGAAGAGTTGGTGGCCAAAAGGAACAAATGAGTCCACTTGGGAAAATAAGAATGGCTTCTTAGGCATGGGAAGTGCAATTTAAGATGAGCCTCAAAGGTAACTAAGATATCAGAAGACTCACGTGATTCCAAGGATCCCTCAAAACTTTCAAAGAGCCAGCAGATAAGTATGCTCTATTTTATACCACAAGGATCAAAGTCAAACCCTAAAATCTTAGTTCTGCTCTACTGACAAGATACCAGTGGCTGTTAATTCATTGAGAGCATGGTGGGGCTGAGAATGCCCCTAAGGCTCCTTCTGCTCTAGGCCCATAATGTACCTTTTCTGTTTGACCAACTGGGTATCCCTTGTGCTAAGAAGGCCTAGGTAAAGGTGTTGGGAAGGTCTTCGTAATTCTTTTCCAAGTTTGGGAAAATCTCTTCAAGAACAGATTAGATCCCAGCACCTGGGAGGCAGACACAGAACTGCCTTGAGGTCAAGGCTAGCCTGGTCTACATAACTAGCTCTGTGCTAGTTTAGCAAGACTCTGTCTGAGAAAAAAAATCAAAGCAGCAAGTGAACAACCAACCAAACAACCAAACAAACAGACTAGATTAGAGCAATCGGAGAGTCTAGCAGTTAAATATGTGGGCTTTGGGATCTGACTGCCTAGGTTTGATTTTTCTGATTTATCATTCAGTAATTGTGTGAATCTAAGCAAGTTATGGAATCTTTCTGCACCTTATAAATTGTGGGTGACAAGCCTCATAGGGTTGTTGTCAGGATTAAGTGAGTCAATTCATGTAAAGTACAGAGTGCAGTGCCTGGCACATAATAAGCTCTCAGTAAGCTCTGCTATTTTTGTCATTATCGTCACTATTATGATTACCATTCAATGGCTTCATTTCTGGAGTTCACACTCCTCAGCCTCTGTAATTGTCTTGCATGTGAGCCAGCCCCCTGTTGGTGTTCTAATTTTGTCAGTTTCTCAATTTCAATGTCTTGGTAAATGCCTCAGCTGCTGGACTAACTTGACTAGGAAAAGTTCAGTATGATCCCCTCCCTTGGGTCCAGCTTGGCTTCTATAGTGTGAATCCACAAAGTTGCCTGATACTGGCAACATCTTAAATTTAGATGTGCAAATTGTTAATTAGGCTTGTAAGCATTCTCCACTCCACTTCCCTAATATATTTTCTTTTGGTCATGGAACTCTTCCCACTGTCGCTCTCGTGGTCTGTGCTTGGCACTTAATTCCATTTGGGCAGCTCTGATGTCTGTGCAGTGGTTTGGCTGCACCCTGCAGCCTGTCTTGCTGTTTGCGTGTGATGTACCTTCTGAGGTACAGATCAGTCCTAGAGAACACAGAGTCTGGCAATGCCAATATGTATTCCTTTTTCATATATCAAAGGACAGAAAAAGATAGAAGAAAACAGCACACCAAGTTGGAAGGTTGGTAGTAAGAGGCAGATAAAGCTAGTTCTGTTGTGTAAAATGGTTTAATGACATGACAGTCTTTGTCATATAGAGGTGGCAAGGACCAGTCTTACAATGTGATAGTTTTCTCTGTCTTATCTCTTCCTCCCTCACAACCCTCAGTCCTTCAGCCCTGTGCTCTGGAATTAGTCATATGCAAGTGTCATAAGCCAGCAGATACCCAATAGTCACTTCTGGACAGCAGTTCTCCTTAGAATAGGAGTTTGATTTAATTTTGGGTGCCAGATATAGTAACAGACAGACAAAGCTGAGTACATTTGTTATTACATTATTTCAGTTTAAATATTTAGGTTATGCTTGTAATAGAAGAATATGTCTTTTTATTTATCTGAAAATAAATTTTTATTAGATATCTATATTTTATCTGGCAAGTCTGAGTTAGGTAGTTTAGATAGCCATTTAGGTAGTACAAACTATTTGACTGCAGAAACCCAGTGCTTTTTCTTTCACTGGCCTGGCTTTCAATCCTAGTCATGTACAGTGTCCCTGAATTAAGTAATTGAAACTACTGTTTTAAAACATGTATATTGCTTGGGATGAGTTATACACTGAGATGTTCACCAGCATGCAATTCCCTAGCTCAGGTTAATTTAGTAGGTGAGTTCAATGAACATTTCATAAAATGTGGAAATGAGACGCAAAACAGACGAATTTCTTTTGGGAGAGTGGAAACTGCCCTCCAACTAGGTCTAGTTGGTACCTAAGAATGGATAGTAGAGTGGAGAGCCCAGGCCTTGTCTCATAACCACAAGATCTACTGTACAACAGCAGTGAAGAGGTGCGGCCTCTCTGTTCCTGTGGTTGCAGTGTTGATATGTCAGCATGGGCTTTCTATTTGGGGTACCATTGCTTTTTCTCCCAGCACTCTCAGAGGCCAGAGGTAGTCTGCAACCCCAGATCTTAGAGTCAGACATGTGTTCATGTTCTAATCTGCAGCTTACAAGCTGTATGATTTCTTTTGGGCAAACAGCATCTTTCTGATAGTTTAAAAACATCTTTAAGACTGAGAAAAAGATTTTTACATTGAAAGTCTAACAGGATTGTTGAAAGGAGGTCATGAAAGCACACTATGTATGAAATCCTTGGAAAACAGGGCATTAACAAAACACTTTTTTCTTTGCTTTCGTCTTTAAAATTATTTATTATTATTGTCTGTATATGTGTGTATGTGTGTGTATAAGTGCACATGCTCACATACTATGATGCATGTGTGGAGGGCAGATGACAACATTCAGGAGTCAGTTCTCTTTTTCCATGGTGGGCACTACAGATAGAACCCAGGTCATCGAGTTTGACAGCAAGCAATTTTTCCTGCTGATCCGTTTTGCTAGTCCACCTATAAAATGCTTCCAAAACATCAAAATGCTTGTTTAACAGTCAAATAGTCTAAGTTACCAAGTATATCTTATAACTATCCTCCTAGAGTATGGAGCGTTATACCCATCAGCAGGGTGGCTATTAGTCACAGCAAGGAAAGCTGTGACTGAACTTGTAGCCCCCATATAAACTTCCAGCTACAGAATTTTGCCAATGACAGATCCTATGACATGATCTCACAACAGGAAGGCAAGGCTAGAGGGAGGTGGTGCAGAAGGTTCCCTTAAAATACTGCGGGTGACATTCACCAGTTCTCAAGGAAGAGCTCCAAGTTTGGGGGACAGGTGGCCAGCGGAGGTTTTGAATCTACCAGAGGGAATTATCCTCCCTCTGTGTGCCCAGGATAAGATCTGAGAGCCAGGGAATGTTTGTAAATGGTCTCTCTCATTTAAATAAATCCCACTTAAATATTTATCAGATCATGAATATGCATGTTTCTCTCTCAGTGCTGGAAAGAGAACGGGAATGTAATTTTTAGATGGCCCATAAATAATGTAAGGGGGGAAAAAGGGATCTTTGTTCTGTGTTGCCTGTGTATTTACAGCATCTCAAGAGATCTTAAAATAATGGACTGATTTTTCCCTTTCCCAGCCTAAGTGTTCACTTGGAGCTTCACCTTTCCTGTCTTTAGCGTGATTTGCACCGATTTGTATCCTCGGGGGAAGATTTATGATGGCAAGAAAATGAAAATGGTCAACTTCAATAATTAGTGAGTTAGTCATGACAACCCTCCCCTGGCTGGCTCTTTTGTAACCGGCCCTGCTTCCCCTTGTTTAGATGCTTAAAGGTAAAGGTCCAGAAGACACTTCTCAATATTTTGACATTACTTTTGATTTTATGTGTATGGGTGCTTTGCCTGCAGTTCTGTCAGAGTACCACATATGTGCAGTGCCCATGGAGGTCTTAAGAAGGTGTCAGATCCTCTGTAAACAGGAGTTACAGATGGTTGCTAGCTACCATGTGGGTCATAAGAACCGAACCTGGGTTCTCTAGAAGAGCAGCCAGGCACTTCTTAAGAAAGGCAATGCCATTGAGACGGGGACCATTGTCCTTCTCAGCCACAGCACCTGGATGTGGCTCCATCTGTCTGGTAGGGTTCTTGACAAAAGGAAACAGGGCAGTTCTGATGATGGATGTGGGTAAGTGGGAATGGGACTAGAACCTTAGTAGTGAACGAAGCTAAAAATTGACAAATGTGATTTGGCTGAGAACCAGCTATGACTGGAGACCAGGGTATGAGTCATTGAAAGAGAATGTCCCCTTGCCCAAATCCCCTCTACTGGACTCTGTGTCCCCTTCAGAGCTGCAAATTCTTGGCTTTCAGAATAGGCAAGATGTGCTTTCTTTGTGTACCTCTCCTTCTATCAGTATGAGGAATTGAGAGAGTACCACTTACCTTTCTGCCCTAAAGCATCTTTAAAAATACCAAATCTTCCTTGTGAATAGGAGAGCTGAAGGAGGCTGTCAGTGTGGAGTGGAGGGAAGAACATTTTAAAGAGAAGAGGAAACAGAATGCACACTGCTAGCTCCATCACTTCCTAGGAGAATGATGGGAGAGCAAATCACTTAACCTTTCCATGTCTCTACTTCCTCATCTGTAAAAGGAGAACCATGGCAATTCCTCTCTGCTAAAAGCGCTCTGAAGATTGAGGGATAGGAAGAATTTGGGAGGCTTATTGCAGAGCCTGGCACATAACAAGTGCTTCATCAAGGGTAGATATTAGTCTGAGCAACTGGTTATTCATTAGCACTTAGACTTTCCCCTCAAGCCTGAATCTTTCGTGGTCCTTAAGAGAAAACCCCTTGTCTTAAAGGTATACAACAGTCTGCTGGAGAAGAAAGATTTCTGGATAGAGTGTTTGGAAACTTGGGCTCCAGTCCTGCTTGCTTTTATTTTTTATTAGCTGTATAACCTCAGGCAAATTATTCTCCTGTTTGGAGATATAGATTTGTTTTGTCTCCAAACCAACAATACATCTGTCCTGTCCCTTCCCTCCTCACTGGGTATGAATAATGATAAAAGACACGGGAAAATGTCTCGAAGTAGAAAATGGTAGGTTTTATTTTGACCAGTATTAATTAAAATAACTGAATGTTCTTCCATTTCAATAGATTCCCATCAAGAAACATTTTTTATCTCAAAGTTACATATTGGGTGAGGTCATGAAAGCCAGTAGTGTATGGAAATATTTTGCTAATTTCATGTTGGAAGACTCAGAGAGCAAAATAGACAAGTGCTAGGAATATAAATCAGATCCCTAGAGTTCCAGACAGTTTATCAGGGGCAATGGGGAATTATGGGGTCAAGAATGTTGTCTTTGCCTCTATTTTGTATTTTTTCCACCATTTCATTTAAGATGCTTTGTTAAACTGAGGGAAAAACATATAGATATAGTGATAAAACACCTATCATTTTCTGTGACAGTCCCAATTTTGTGTGTCTTCTTTCTTTCTTTTTTTTTTTATGAAGGTGATTGCTGCATTTTGTGATTATAGTTTAATATCGGTACTTTTGAAGGACTTAGATAATTATCATAAGCAATAATAGCTACCACTTAGTGAGCATATTTCTTATTGTGCTAGTCATGTTCATAGTATCTCATTTAATTTTTGTAGCAGCTCAAAGAAGTAGATACTATAACCATTGGGATTTTACAAATACACGGAAAGGTTGTAGCTTAACTCCATACAGCTGATTGATGCCACCATGAAAATTGAATCCTAAGATTTGCCTTAAATAAACAAAGCTTTTTTCACATCACTTGTCTCGGCATTTGGAAAAGATGGCTAGTGTACTATAGATTTCTGAACATTTGCTTGGTGGGACCAATCCTTAAGATCAAGTGACGAAGCCAGGAATAATGGTGCTTACTTATAATTCTAGCACTTAGGAGGCTGAGGCAGGAGGATTGTGAGTATGAAGTGAGCCTTGCTACAGAGCAAGAACCCAACCTCAGAGAAATAGAATAAAACAAGAACAAGTGATGAAAGAAGCTACAGTCTGGAGGATATTGGCTCCAGATCTTTAATGAGGATAGTTAATAACATATCTCTTTTATCTGTTCACCCTTAAGACCACAAAATAATCCATTCCTTGATCTCCATAAAATAAATAGAGACTCTACATGTTCTCTAATATCTGTTCTTTGCTTTCTTATCATAGCCTCCCCCTCAGGTTAATACACACAGATGACTGGGTCCATCCAACTGTTTGACAATAACCTCAAGGACTTGGTCTGTAGGCAAAGGGTGAATCTGGAAGGGAACTTGGAACTAGATTCTAATTTAATTTCTCCTAATTTCTAATATGCAGCAGCTTAAGCCAAACAAATGTAAGATTTCAAACTGAGCTTTACTTCCAATTTCTAGGGTTTATTATGTACTATAGTGTAGGGGAATTTAAAAATATGTCAGAAAAGTCACACTGAGCTCTCTCAGCTTACTTAAGAAGGAATGTATTGTATATATTGGACGGTGGCACTGACTTCAGTACTTTCTAAAGAAGTTTTCTGCTCAGCTTAAGTTACCTTTAGGCATTTGTATTTAATGTAAATGAAAAGAAGGGCATTTCTACTTTATTATTCTCTAAAATATATGCTGAGTAAACCCTCAAATAAAGCACTGGTCTGAGCTTTTCTAACCACATTATTTTTCATCAATGGATTTACTCTTAGTAATATGTAGAACAGATGGAAGGCTGACTATGAAGTCAGGGCAACAGGAAAAAAAAAACAAGCCCTACTTCCTGATCATCAGTCTAGCAATTCCAAAAACAGCCTTCCTTCCTTTGGACCCGAGGGTGTCTGCACTTATGTAAATGTCATGTCGAAGCCCATTGTCCCTTAGTCATATCTGCCATCTTCTGTGAGCTTCCAAGCTCTTTTCGTGGGAACAGGTTCTGATTCTGATGGAGTAGAGGCAAAATTAGCACATTGATAGATGGCCAGCATGGCACTGTGGTACAGGTCTGGGGGAGCTCAGGCACTAAGACTCTTCTTTCTTTGTTGAAGCAGCATCACTTTCCTGTGGCCCTGGTAAAAGCTCAATAACAATGGCTAACAATTACAGATGCCATGTACCAGGAACTGTTCTAGGTACCTTTTACATGTGTAACACATATAGCAATCTTATGAGTTAAAGACAATTATGTCATCCATTTTGAAATTGAGGAAACACACATGCAATAGAACCTAGTGCCTGTGACTTTTCTCGGCAGCCATGATATGGCCCAAGATGTTTATTGTAAGAATCCCTTGTCTGATAATCATTTGTAGATTTCTCCTATTTGATGCACTGACTTGTTAACTTGCTAATTAACAGAGGAAATGGGTAGAATTGGTTGAATTGCCTAAGCAGGTGAATACATGAAGAACATGGGAAGCTGCATTAACTCTTTCAATTTCATTGGGTAGAACTTTACAAACAGGATTGTGATTCTGTGGACACAAAAGGATGAGGCCTTCTCACATCCTAACCACTCATCTACAGAGCTGTTATTTTAGCTTTAAGAAATGACCTGGTCATACTCAGCATTTGATTTTAGTTTACATCATGTCATTCTCCTTTATTCCTATGAGAAAGGGTATAACACACACACATGTATATACATATACATATACATATACATATACATATACATATACATATACATATACATATACATATACATATACATGTGTGTGTATAAAATTATGCAGATAAAATAATTGAAGCAGGGTAGAAAAGGCTTAATGTGATAAATCTTGGACTAGCCTTTAGAATTTTTAGAATACTACTTTTTAAAGTAGAATTACAGATTAGAAGACTCATGAACATGACAAAATACGGGGCTGATTCATTTTTTAGAATCCCAAACCTCAAACTTAAGAACTTTCAAAGCCTTTCCAGCTTGACAGGTCTAATAAAAATTTTAATGTTACTATTTAGTACTGTGCTAGGTGGATTAAAAAGTCACTTAATAAAGCTGTAGTTCTTTCTTTTGAAAAATTCCAGTTTGTCGATGAATCATGACACCTTTGTATGATTGAAAGGAGTTAAAAAAATGAAAGAATGGATAGTTTTAGTAAATAGCACTGTCCTGTTCCCTTCCATGTTTTGTGCCCAGTGGAAACCAGTATTTCTTCCTTGGGATTTTCAGCACGAATATCCTTCTGTTGGAAGCTTCTAAAGAGAGAAGGCAACCTGATAAAGCTTTAGGAGCCTTGGCTCAGCCTTCCAGGAGCACAAAGTGTGTTTTTGGAGTAAGTCTGTGCCTTGCTTAGGAAACCTGGAAATTTCACACTTGATGCAACTTGAGTTTCTTAAGGAATAAAATGTCTCATATCAAATCTCCTTAGCAAAACTTATCAGGCTTGCAAATGCTTATTGTTCATTTGCTTTGCTCCTTATTTGAATCTCCTAATCATTATGATTCCAAGTATAGTACTGACCAGCATTTGTTTGTTTTTTCTCTTTGGATGTTTCTGATACTACCACATTTTTTGTCTGCACCTCTCCTAACTAAGTCTGGTTTCATAGACCATGATTTTGTATCCTATGGAGTCCTGTTAATTTCCGTGAGGAATTTATAATCAAAGTGACATCCTAAAAATCTCTTTCCCTGGAATATCTTCCTTATTTTCCATACTCAGTCAAGCTAACTAGGTTAGAATAAAAAAGGAAGACCTGTTTTTATAAGACACTCTTTTATTCTGATGCAAAAGCCCTTTAGATTATCAAGGTCTGGCTTGCCCCTTGTGTGGATAACCAAGAACTGACTATATTGGCTCTCACATCACTTTTTGTGTTTGTAGTATTACCTACGCAGAGATTTTGAAGTAATTTTCTTTCTTTAGTTTTACAGATGGATATGTTGAGATTAATGTTATTCTACTCTCATCTTTGGAGAATTCATGTAGTTTGCATGAAATAGTGCAATAGCTACATCCTAGCCCTTGAGAGTTCTCAACAATTAATGGCCTTTGTATTAATTGAGGTTTAGGGACCATTCAGAGTCTTGAAAATCTGTCCATTACTTAGAGCCTCTAACTAGGGTTGCTAGCATTCAAATATCTTTATTGCTTCTCAGTTGGTTGGGCTAGGAAAGTGGTATATTTGGTACAGAGGTTGGGTCCCAGGAGGACTTAAGATTATGTTTAGGCTAGTACACCGGAGTAGATAACTATCTAATGCATGATCTGAGAACACATTCTACTCAAAACTGCACAGTAAACACATGTCTATGTCCTTCATTATGTCTTCAAAGCCTATGTAATTCTACATTTTGTTTTTAGCTAAAGTTCTTTGACTCACTAATTCATTTGCTTAATAGTAACAATCAGTCATTATGTTTTATTTAGCACTTAATATAGTGCTTGCAGAGATGAATAAGACAACAACTTCATCTTCAATAAGTTAGCAGTATTGTTCAGAAGACAAATGTGTAAACAAATAATAATAATAATAATAATAATAATAATAATAATAATAATACCATTTTCTATTTAATGCTGTATTAGAGGTATAGGCAAAGAATAGGAGGGCAGAGGGCAGTAGGCAGGGAAACCTAGGCTTATGGAAACACATATTTGAGCAGGACTTTGACTGACAAGACATTTTCCAGATTTTTGTGTAGATGTGTGTTGTGTATGTGTGTGTGTGTATGTTGGAGGAAACTGAATGAGCGATCTAAATCACAGAAAGAAAAACACCACATACAAAAAATTGAAAGCTTTAATGAGTATCTTCCATGTGGTGTATTGAAACTTTCACAATTATAGAGCACTAGTACAGAGGAGTTTATGGTAGTGGATGTGAGAAATGATAGGGAAGGTTTGAAGATGAGGTTTCATGGATGTAGAAGATGACTCAGTAATTAAGAGCACTTGTTCTTTCAGAGACACCCACATGGGGGCTCACAATCACCCATAACTCCAGTCCCAAGGGTTCTGATACTCTCTCTGACCTCCTTAGACACCACACACACACACACACACACACACACACACACACACACACACGGTGCACATATGTACATGCAACCAAAACACTCATATACATAAAATAAATCTAAAAGATTCAAAGATGAGATTTCTAGAAGAGTACATGGAGCAGAATGCTTTTCTGGGGAAGAAGAAGGAGTCCAGATAGGGCATCAAGGTAAATGGTCAAGGGGGAATTAATTGTAGAGATCCAGATTTGGGAATGGGGTAGAGCCTCTGTAAAATTCTGCCTAGTGAAGTATTTTGAATCTTTAGAGAAACTGGGAATATTCAAGAAACAAAGGTTCTTTACCTATAATTATAGAAATTCTCATATAATATTTAGTAAGAAGTATTTCTTTCATTCTTAAGAAACCTAGAGATTGAAAATGACCATGGGACCATGTTTTATGATGCTGAAGGGTCCTGGCAGAACAGGCTTTGCATGCTAGGAAGGCCACTGTTGAGAAACCCAGCAAACATTGTCAGAAGAAAACACGTTACAAGAGCCTTATGGTACTCACTGGTATGGAAATTTACCTGGAAGGATTTTGAGATCTAATAGAACATCCTATTCTACCAACTAGGCATTGTTTTCTCTCCTCCCCTGTCTCAAAGGACATTGAAAGGCTAGAGGCTGATCACTAAGAGATTACCCAAAGGGAAACATGTGGATGCTCTGAGTAGTGTCTGGCTAGTTAAAGAAGTCACTGTAGACAGTTATTTGAATATTCAACTCCCAATAAGAATAGTCATTTGAAAGGCAGTTCTAGTTTCATTATACATGGAAGTGCTATAGCTCCCAGGATTTTACAGCACTTAACATTCATGCTAGATTCTATTGATTTACATGTCTAGGATGTCTTTCTAAATGTGAGCTTATTATGAAGAGGCACTCTGTTTCATTCAGTTATATAAACCCCAGTAGTGCACTGATGGACAATTGTAATTGCAAGATGACAGACTGCATCCCTCATTTTACAGATGTGGAAACTGGAGGCTAAAAAGGCCAGGTGACTTGAGTTTGCTCACAGCTATTTGGTGACAGAGATGGGCTTAGAACCAGAGTTCTGGTTTGATGATCCATTCTTTTAATACCATTAGCTAGACCACTCACCTCTTATAATAGGGTGTTCGTGGTGTATGGTGACAAAGATTCTGTCCTTATTACCTCTTGACAGACTGCTGTATGCCCTCTACTTGAGGGGATCTCAAGCTTGGCCTATCAGTACTTGAACAAAACTCTGACATAATCTCTAAAGACTCAAGGCCACATTCCTAGGTGATCATAGCCCATTTTAAAATGCCTATATGAGGAACTCAAGGCTGAAAAATAAATTTATTGTTTGTTCTAGTCAATACCTAAATATAATGCCTATGTATCCCAGCATCTAATGGAAGGTAGGAGCCTGAGTTCAGAGAGTACCACTTATCAAAACTGTGAGTTTCTCGTGGACCAAGCTTTCTGGTTATCTGTAACTTTTCAGCTGCTCTTATTTACTCACTTTTTCTCTAAAATACCCAGGAACTTTTGTACAAATTGAAGATGAGTTCAGTTTATGCTGAACTCTTTCCTTATTGAAATAGTATGTTACTGACTGAAATCTGTTCTGAACTGTCGGGTGTCCAGCTGTGTTTACCTTTGACAGTGGTTAGAGACTCTGATTATATGAGCGGAGACAGAATGTTCCTGGATAACTTGCATCTATTTCTGAGCTTTCCTTCATACCTCTCAGATGTTTTAAATCTTTAAATCTTAGGGGACAAAATGCCAGTATTCCATGTGACTGTATGTCTACGAGAAGGTAAACATGGCCTCAAAAAATCTGCTGTGTAATTTGTGACATCCTCAGTTCAGAGAGGCCTCCAAACGTCTCTCCTGCTCTTAATAACTCACTGTAGATCTGTCATCCATGAAGCTATCTAAACCTTTATTTGGGGGAGGGGAAGCTATTTATATTTTCAGTCTAATCTACCACTTAGTATAATGAGTTCCATATGCTTCTCCCATTTTCTACCTTCTGTGAGAAGTAGAGTTTCCTTTATTTGTCCTAAGCTCACCTCTATATGCTGTATGTCGGTAAGACACACAGCACATGAACTCATGATTTAGTAGGGGAAATGACCCGACTATTAATTTTTGTCTTTGTTTACAAGCATATTAAAAATTCAAATGAAAGAGAGCCAGAGTAATGCAACTGAAAGCAAACACACTGGCACCTAATTACCCCAACGAGAAGGATGTAAATCCTTAACAAAATGGAGGCCTGTTAATGCACGAACACGTGGAAATAACTGGAGGCCTACTATGAAATCAGTGCCTAGCCTAGTGCTGCCTGCCTGTGGTGAAGTTGAAACACCTTCTAAGATCTCAGTATGGCCCATGAACATAACCTGTCAGCCTCCTTGCCTGACATGATCTTAATTAGCCTCTCTTCTACTGCCGAGAAAGCCCGCTGAGGCAGTTAGCACCAGAGAATTCATCAGATCGTTTGTGGAGTCGACAAAGCAGGACGGCAGCTGACACTGGCAACTTATTGATTGGAATGAATCCAGGAAAATGGGGAAGTAAAATAGTCTTTATTTTAGTCCCCCTTCTTCCATGAACTAAGGTGCTCCA